>VXAX01000641.1:613040-653901 GCA_013399835.1 Leptocoma aspasia | reverse complement strand
GCGGGGCCGGGGTTTGCCTGTCCGCCCGCACCGCTCTGCGCAGCGGAGCCGGCGCTGTCCGTGCGGGGCTCCCGCCGCGGCCCCGGACGGGCGGGAACGCTGCCGGCGGCGCCGCCTCGCACACCGGCGAGCGCCGTGCCACGGGCCCTCGCCCCGCCCGCACCTGCTGGCACTCGCCCCGCGGGCGGGCGGGTGCGCGTNCTCCTCCCTCCTGCTGCTGCTCCTGCTGGTCTGGAAGGGACTGCAGGAATCTCTGCTGTGCTCTGCTCTGAGGCAGGGTCTGGGGAGGGGAGACCGTTCTGTGGAGGGAGGGGGCCGCCGTGGCCCGGGGTGCAGCTCTCCCGTGGGGGGCTGCTTGGTTCCCGACCATGGGCAAGGACCAGGAACTGCTGGAAGCCGCTCGCACTGGGAATGTGGCTCTGGTGGAGAAACTCCTCTCCGGGAGGAAAGGAGGGATCCTGGGCAGTGGATCTGGAGCTATTCCCTTATCCAGCTTATTGAGGTAGGGGCACGGTTTCCCATCAAATGCTGGGGATATTAACCTGTTCTTCCCTATCATCATTATCATCGCCCCTCTCATCTTCATTTCCATTCCCGCATCCTTCATAGTAACAATAAATCGTTCACTCTCTCGCCAAGTACAAGCATCCCAGGGTTTAAAGTCACAGGCAGTCATTTTATTAATATAGTGGTACTGAATTTCCTGCCTTCAATGCGTCTGCAGGGTCCTTGTTCATTCTGTTACTAGCTGTGGTGCAGAACTTATGTTTTGACTGCTGGGCTAATACATACAATGTATTAATTACCCTTCCTTTGATATTTCCATCTTCAGATTGCTACTTTAATCACAGACGGAAGTGTTTATCACAGACAAGGCATTGCATTGTGGAATTCTGTGTAAAAAGACATAGCTTCACCCCATACCCTCACCCATAGCTGCTTCCCTCTTTTGCAGAAGAAATTAGGCATGCCATCATAATAAGCCTACAAAACAAAGAAAGGGAATCTTTTTTTGTGGGAGGTCATTGAGGCAGAGGAGGTGTAAAACTTAGGGAGCAGGTTAGGTAAGAGCAGCATTACTTTCAAGGTACGTGGATTTAGTGGAGTGAAACTGGGTTACTGGCCATGTTGGGTGATAGGGCTTAACTTCAGTCGTTAGTTGTATCTCCTGTGATCAACAGCATAGCTTTGATCGTAAGTTTCATCATGCTCTTAAGTCAGAGCATTGTCACAATCATTTATGGCATTTGACTGTATTCAGAGCAGAGAAGGTCTGCAGCACACAGTCCAGTGCTAGTGTTCAGCACTAAACTAGGCGTAGCAAAAGAAGACAAAATGAACTGAAACACTGTTGACCTAGAACTTGAATAAATTGGGGGTTTGTTTTGGTTTTTTGTTCCTTAAGGAAAGAAAAGGCCTAGGACAATGGAAGTTGATTAAATGAAAATTTAATTTTCATTTGTGTTTTTGTGATTCTGTTACCAGTGCCTTCTTGTCAAAGTATTTATATTATTTCCAAGTTTCCTATCAGGGAAAATTTAATGTTAACTCTCCAAATTATACTGTTTAAACTCTATTATAAAATTTTGCTATTTTAAAGCTAGGTTTAGTGCTGTAAACAACAGTTCAGGTATTCATAGTTTACCAAAGTTCTGTGGTGCCCCAGTTCAATTAGCTATTGCACCACTGTTCAATTCCTAGCCCATTGACCAAAATCAAAACACACCATGTGATTGCTTTTTGTACTGTACTCGAATAGGCTGCTTAGGAAGAAGTGTGCCAGATAGTCAGTTGAATTTGAAATATGATACCCACTTTTCTAAGTACAGAAGTAAGTTCACTTCAGTACAATGACTGGCCATTTATAATCTAGTTCTAACACATGGTTTGTGTAGTGGCTTTTTCCAGGGCTAGTGCCTGTGCTGTATTTTTGCACTGTTAATTTCATGTTGTATATTGTGAGTTCTGTATATCCAGAGGGGGTGTATTTGCATGTGCTTGCCTTCCTTTATTAAACAGCATTGTTGTATGTTGTGTACACAGAACACGTGAACCATGTGTTTTGTGTATACAGATGGGTCATCACAGTTTTGTTTGTTAATCAGGATTGAAGAATTTTAGGTTGTAAAATCAACTGGCTTTTTTTTTTTTTCTGGAAGTGCACTTAGCTTGAAGAGAAGTAAAGCAGAGTAAAACATATCCTGTTTAATTTATGGCATTTCTTACTAATGTTAACAAGAATGTCTATGGCTTCTGTAAATGCAACTTGAAAAATTAAGAGTGAACTTTCAGCTTTATGCTGCATCCAGCTGTATGATGAAATATTTCTAATTTAGAAAGAATTCAGTAATGGTTTGATGCTTGAATGTTCACAATCTAACACACTATGGAACATAGGACCTTTTAGAGGGTTCTGCAGGAATGCTCAAAGCAGAAACTACTATGCATTATAGTAAATGTTTTTCAAGAAAGAGTTATATGTGGCAGGTATTTTGATTTAGCTTTTTTTTTTTTTTTTGGAGATGTTCCATGATCTAACTGATGCTATTAATTATGGATTAAGTCCAGAATGACATGCAAGATTAAGGTTAGGTCTATCTTAGTACAGAAAACATGGAAACAATATGAGAGTCATATGAACACCCTGATCCTGTTTGGGAAATCAACACTTAAGGAAAATAGCAAAGCTGTAGAAGAGCCGTACTTGTACAGTATAAAAGTTCGAATTTGAGGGGGATCCAAAGATTTTTTTAAAATAGAAAACCTGAAGAAGTTTACTAGTAGATCTATATTGGTATCTTTGCATACAGTTTATTAGAATAAAAACTTTTGAAAGTTGTTTTTAAAAAAGCAACAGAGAAAAACATAGGGACATCATTTTCTTAATTTTATTTAACTTTTAGGAGTAATTTTGACAGTAACTCCTGCTGTTTTGTTGATCATAGTTATTGCTCAGTTTCTAAAATGGTGCCCCGGGACTATGTCCCGCTGTGGTGAGAAAGGTCCATGTTGCTCTTTCTTTCTCCTTTTGGCAGTGTTGTTTCTAGTGTTGAGTTGTAAAAATCCAACTCTTTCAGCATGCATATGGACTAATACTGTGCCTCATGCTCCATCTAGGTAGTAGGACTACATTGTCCCTTTGGATTTCTTCAAAGTGCTGAAGACAACTTAGTTTATGTGCCTGAACTCTCTATGGCTAGACATGATTTTTTGGTAGAAATTTGCTTTATAGTAATTATGTGCCCTGTGAATGAAATATAATATTCATAAATTGACAAATACACATTGATTGTTATCTGAACCAGTGAACAAACTATCTGAGCTCTGATGTCCTATTTACATTTTTATAACAGCTTTTTTTTCTTAACAATTAATGTGTTTTATGGTACTTGGGGGGGAAATAGGGGAAATTTTTGTATGGGTATTCTATAGTTGGACCTATTTGTTGATGCTAATTGCAAACTAAATTATATAATTTTTAAAGGCCTGACTTCTAACTCCTAAGTCATTAAATTATGACAACAGTTCAGGAAAATAGCTCTGTTCTGGAAGGCTATCTAAGCACACATATAAATGTATGAATGAATTCCTGCAAGAATTTAAACATATGCTTAAGAGTATGTGCAAAGTGCATAAAAATGATGTATGCTTAATTAAGACCTCATATGCACCCAGATATCTGTAATACTTACTACATAATACCTCATGCCCAAATTGGTTTATCTAAAACAATGACAACAAATCTGTGATGTTTGACTGTGTGGACTCTTCAACTCATTTCAGCTCAGGGGAAGCTTTGGAAGGCTGCTCTGGGTCAGCTTGTACCCCCTGCCTCAATATCCATAGTTTGCTCTTTAATATAAAGATTGTGGCTCGATATAGTGAAGGTGAATTCCTCAGGTGCAAAGGTCAGCATAAAGCATTGCAACATGCTAGAGCAAGTAACCTAAGTAAACACCTGATGTGATTTAGTTGCTTAAACTTGGGTACTTACTGGTACTTTAGGTGCCCAGGTGTTTTCTGAATGGACTGATGGACTTTGACAAAGAACCAGGAACTCTGGAGATACATCTAAATTCCCGGTGAGATACGCTAGGACATCTAAAGCTGTGTTACATGTTTTGCCTATGGTCTCTAACCCAAAACATTAGTGCAGGGCTGGGGTCTTCTTTTACTATAAAACAAGGCTATTTTGAGACACTTCATGAAATATTCTAAGTTTAGACTTTGTCTAAGACTTAAGTCTAATTTTTTTTCTGTTTCTTTGTGGATTCCACTACCTAGAATTGTCATACATTAGTATATTAAATATGTTTCATATTTAAAAAAAAAGTTTTAAAAGTCTAGAATTAGGGATTTTTTCCAGATTGCAAATAGAATTTTCACATAGTTTTATGTGATTTCACTGGCTCTTGTATTATTCCAGTGTAAACACAAAAACTTGACAGTAAAATCCCACAGTCTAACAGAATGTTTCATTTAATATCTGTGTCCCAAATTCTTAAATGCATATTAAAGAATTTAACACACAGAAAGAATAAAGTGTTTCTAACAAACCTGGTATTTTTAATTTACTTAATTTGATTATCTCTCTATACATAGCATGTTTTAATTGACCAACCAGTTTTTCATTGTTGGATGAGACAGCCTTTGTTTTTTTCAAAGTGTTTTTAGGAAAAATAACTTTGGAGGTTTTAATGTATTTCAGAGACCTTACCTCATTTTGCCACATGCCATGCACATGCCTATTTGTTCTATGTTACTAGCAGGAATGGATAGTTTTTGATTATATGTTAATTTTTAGTCTTTTTAAACTGTACATGTTAGAAGAGCTTTGGATTTTTAACGGGACTGTGGGATTGAATATTAATTAATATGAACTGGCACAGAGTAGTAGGGAAGGTTGAATTGGCCCTTTTTTGCTCTTTGTTGGCTGCTGCCATTACACAGCACGAGAGGGTGGAGCAGCCTGCCTGGAGCTGGTTTTTTCCCCTTCCACACTTGGCACTGTGGCAGGGAATGGTTTCGTTCTTTGCTCAGCCTTACTTAGTGCAGCTACACCATGTGTAGGCCTGGCCCAAGTTATTTCTCCTCTAAAGTGTAAGAAACACGGCAAGCAGATTGTCAGTCTGGGAGTTGCAATCTGTTTCCTCATCTGTTTCTCAGAGCCGTGTCTTGCTTGCAGCAAAGCCACAGTTTAGCCTGATGGCCTCAGTGCATGCTGAAAACCAGATCCTCTTCTGTCCTTGTGCAGAGCCCTCTGATTCATTCAGCTTCCTTTGCAAAAACAGATCACACTTGGTAGGCCTTGTAGAGCAGGAAGTATTTAAAATGTTGAAATACTTTATGATGCTTTAGTTAACAGTTTTAGAGGGTTTTTTATGTAATAATTTGAATAACAAATGGATCAACTTAACAAGAATAAGGGAACTATTTCTGTTTATCATTACAACTAGCATTGTTCAAAGTAAGGGGAACTTCTTTTAGGTTCTTTTATAAGGAGATAGTGTTATGTGAGGCTTGCAGTACCAGAGTTCTGGGCTCACATAATTCCAAGGTATTTATTTCAGACAACCAGCACAGATAATAAATGGAAGGTATTTATTACACAGTTCAATGCAGCATCCAGTTAGTCTATATTTATTTCTAATTTTAGTTATACTACTTCTAATTAATGAAGGGGTTTGTACTGATGTCCTAAGCAGAGACCAGCATTCCCAGATTTCCCAATTACCTTCTTTATCCTGTTAGAGAAGTTAATCTTATTCTTTTGAGGACATACTTAATCTTTGTTCTTTTTGCCTTTCAGTATTGAATGCAAATTAATAATCTGGACAAGTTAGTTTATGCTTTTTGGTATTAGTGATAGTTGATTGCTATGTTGACTCTGCTTTCCCTTGCAAATGTGAGCTTCTCTTAGCCTTCATTTTATCTTCTACGCTTCTTAGACTTATTTTTATTCTTGTTTTTGATAAATGCTTTCGATCAAAGTTCAGACAACATTTTATCAATTGAACTCCTTAGATTTCTTCTCTAGTTTGAAATATTTACAATATGTTAGGTAGCAATATAACAATATCCAGGACATCTAATAAATGGTTAAGGGCAAGGCAATTCACAAAGTCTATGTAATAAATCTTCCCTAGGAGTTCAGTATGATCTCAGATTTAAGCTCTGTAGTTAAACTGTATGGATAAACTTCTCACATCTCCTTCCTCCAGAAATAGTTTTCTGAATATTGGTCAAGTGTATGTTCTATTAATTTTCTAAAATGTTAGACAAAATGCAAAAAATAACCAGCAAGAACTGTAGATCTAGTATAAAATCTACCAAGGTAATTTTGTCTGCCCATAGATAGGATCAAGGTATGGTAACTGTACTGGGAGGACTGATGGAGTTTGTGATAGAACCAGGCAGACTAATAAGGGAAATTTGACAAACGTGTTAAAAGGAGAATGTAAGGAAAAGCCTTCAGAAGGTTGAAGTGTCTGTAACTTAAAACAGTACTTTCAGAATTCTTGTAGAATTCTTAGCCACTAGATGGCTAGTGTCTAATTCCACAGAGAACCATATAAAGTCATCATGATCACCATATTTCCCCTCCTGTCTAACATTTATAATTTTAGAGATTTGGTAATTCAGTAGAATTAATGCTGCTTTGTAAATTTTTAACCTTGATGTAACATTACTGTTTTTAAGTGGTAATGTTATAGTAGAACTGACAGGGGAAATAAATGAAAGGGAATGAAGAATGATGTAATCTGAAAGGTCTGCTGTCTTATAAAGGTTGGAAATATTATGAAGAGCAAGTACAGATGCTTTTAGGGCAGGTGTTTTTATAGTCACTGCAGTAGGGAGCCAGGACATAGCCATGTTTCCAAAACTCTAGAGGTAGATTGTTTTATTTGCCTCAATTTCAGTTTGTATGAGTATTCCTGGATGAGCTGCTAAGGAGCGCTTACAGCTCTAGGACATTTTTTTTCCTGACAAAGACACTAGTTGAAGCATCCTATAAACTGCTTGAATTTATGCTACTGGTATATAATCTGTAATTATATTATAGGGACAGTGTAATGTAGAGTGCAGTTACAGTGCCTTTTCTTCAGCAAGCTTAGTCTCCTCACCTGGGGAGGTGACAGATGCAAAAGTTCCGCAGCTGGAATTCTCTTCTGCCATGGAATTTCTCTGCTGGCCACTTCCAGTTAGAGTACACATCCTAATCCTATACTAATGCTTCAAGGTAAAATATACTGACAGCTTTTAATGTTAAATGTGTAAAGCATAGTAAGTAGTGTTAATTTCTGCCTACTCATATGACATTTTCATGTACATGCACCCTTTTGGGAAGTAGGGAATACATTTTTTTTAACCTTATAGCCTTTATTGGAAGACCTTTTTTATTTTTTAATTACTTTTTCCTGGTGACAGTATTTTCAGTATGATTACTTTGCATTGAGAAGTGATACAACAACTGTTCTGCACCTCACTTAACATCTATGAATTTCTAATAATGTACAGGTATCTACTGTAAGAAAAGTTCTGTGAGATTTAATTCCACAAGGTTATGCTTTTATGATAATAATTTTACACTGTTTCCTATGTATTGCACATACATTTTCTAAAGCAAGAAAAAATGTTCAAAAGGACATCTTGAGTGCAATTTAGTTCCTCTTTAAAACAGCCATTGGCAGCTATGTTTCTGTAGGTGTTGATGTCAGTGCTAGGTGTCTAAGTTCCTATTACAGCCAATGGAAATCTAGTCAATTAGGGGGCATAGAGAGTGACTGAGCTCACCCCAAAGTGATATTGAATGATTTTATTTCAAGATGAAACATGTCCCTAATTTAAATATTTTTTTGTAGGTAAACTTTGAAGAGCAGGAAAACAATTGTAATTGAAAGTATATGTAGAATATATTAAAAATGACAACTCATATATGTAGGTTGAAGCTAAATTTGGGTAGAATTTCTTTCCTTCTGTGTTGTATAGCTGGTTTGGATTAATTCAGAAGCAGTAGACAGTAGATACTGGTCGATAATCAGTAGATTAGCCAGCCAAGAGGCATAATTCTAGATGAAGTTAGAGAGACATGAAAATTGCTTAAAATGTATCACATGAGGTTTATTGAAAATGCTCCAAGTCTACAAGAAGCAAATTAGAAAACATGAGCTAGAGTTGAAACTTAGGAAGATAGGAAAGGCAAAAGTAAATATGTTATCGAAAGAAGTTATGGGCTCAGTGCTTGGTGGGGCAGAAGACCTAGTGACGAAGCTCACGGAAAAGGCAATGACTCGTTGCCTTTTCTGCTTTGGTTGTTTGGCTGGAAAGTTTGACTTGGCAGCTTTTAAAACAGTTCCCACAGTAGAGGAAGATCAAGGAAACATTTACATTTGAGGAACCAACATTACTGTGAGGCCACTGTTAATTTTTGGAGGATTCTGTCAAATATGGGAAGTTTCTGATGACTGAAAAAGGAAAATGTCATACACGTGTTCAGGAAGAGCAAAAGGAAGGTTCTGGGGTCACCTGGCAAAGGTGACCTAAGGACACTATCCTAAGTCCTAGAGAAAGTTCCAGGGCATATCCTCATGCATGTAATTTCTGCTCTCACAAAGGATAAGAACACAACTGATAACAGCCAGCGTGGATTTACTAAGCTTGAATCATGCCTGACCAACCTTAATTGCTTTTTACAATGCGAAAACTGTGTCTGTGGACAAGGAGAAAACTGGTGTTTTACCTGAGAGCAGTCTCAGTCAAAATTATGAGCTATGGGCTGAATAAGAGGATGATAAAATGGGTTGAAACTTGGCTGGACTGTGAGAGGGTGTGATCAGCAGTACAAAATCCAGCTGCTGGTATCTACTAGAGGGTTTCCTCAGGATTCAAGGGCCAGTATTGATTGCAATGTATCACGTATAACAGGTTTGTAGATGACACCAAACTGCAGAAAAAACATTCATATGAAGAATTGCTGTAAGGAGGGACCTGGACAGGCGGGAGAAATGGGCTCATCGGAGCCTCATGAAATTCAGGCAAAAACATTGTGTGGTCCTTCAGCTGGGAACACCTCTTACACCACCACAGGCTCTTGTGCTGGACTTGGACGAGTTTTTGTGTTGTACTTCTTTTTCTGATATGTTAGTCATTACAAAACCACAAATATCACATTTAATCTTTGAGTTTATACATTAGTAGCTTCTTTCTCCTGTAAGAATGGTGTGATTGGTATGTGGATTTTCTCCTAATCCTTCATAGCCTGGACAAGTGCTGAAATAGGTTAAGTTGTTAAATATTCACACTCTCATACTATAAGAAGTGTCCAGGAGATAGATGCCCTTTAGAGAAAGTAAGAAAAAAGATGTTTTATGAATCATGATTGGGACTATCTTTTGGACTAGGTATTTTCTCACTGCGTATTGCTTGAATTTTAAATCTTCATGATAAAGCTTTCCAGTGTCGTTTTTACTGGTATTCTGAGAATTAACTCTTGAGTTTAATGTCTTCCATGTTTACTAACTGACTTGTTAGGTTCATTGTTTTCTATTTTTAGATGTCACTCAATATGAATAGTGAATCTTTAGGTTATTTTTTGCAAACTAACATCCCCAGCATATTCATATTAGGAGTTTGACCCCAGAATCTCAATTAAGTCATTGGAAATGTTTCTTAAAAACATAATTTGCCCTTATTTTTAGTTTTCAGATTTCTCAAGTAATTATTTATCCACTTCCATGTCCTTCTTGTCATCTGGATAGTTAATTTGTCAAAATAGGCTCATAAGTGATTTGCAATCACCCTGCTTCCTGTTTTGTGCACATTTATTGCAGAGCAGTATCTTGCATAACCAAGTGGTAGATCTGCCAGGGATCTTCTCACATAATGTGAGAACCAAATAAATCATTTGTGGAAATAAAGCATACGGCATGCAGAATACGTACGTACTACAAATCTGTTGTTTGCCTGTCACAACAGTTAACTCTATCCCCTCTATTCCTACTTCCATGTAGACTGTGTAAGTCTTGATTTCAGAGGGAGAGGAACCTTGTCATAAGCAGAAAATGAAGCCTCTAAAGGTATGGAGTAGGCATATGTTCTGGGTGAGGAGATGAGGTTAGAAGACAGGTGGAGACCTGAATCAAAGTATTTGGAGTGGTTTGGCAAGCAGGCTGTGTGTAAAACTCTGAAAAGGCTGGAATGCTAGAAATGGTTGGTAAAGGAAATGGGTAGAAGAACTGAGATTAGGAATAAGAATTGAGACTGCCCATGGCAGTTAACAGTGCTGAGGACAGTGAGGGAAGTTTAGAGATGAGCTGTGAGGAACAGGGCAGGATAAAGAAAAATTCATTCAGCAGAATTGAAAGAAAATGTACATGCATTGAAATATAGTTTTCATTCAAAGCCTGACATTTTCATATTTCCTTGCTGTATTTGTGAAATGCATTTGCAAACTGTCTCCTTTTCTTTTAGTGCTAAAATAAATTGCTGTAATAATGGTTAATAAAGGGCCACCAGTCATGCCATTAGTTTAAGTGGAAGAAGTGGGTGTGATAAATCATCTAGTAAAGTTTTGCCAAGATGACACTACAGGGTGAAATTTCAGGAGTTTTAGTTTGCTTTTTTATGAATGATAAAATTAAGGTCGCCAGTGAAGTTTTTATGTATCCCACTGAATACAGGCATTACATGGTTTTTTTTTAATGACATAATCTGTAGTTTTTTTCCTCACTTGCAGCCCAGGATAGACAGTGCTCATTAAATAAGCAGTTATTCTGCATTTTTAGCTTACTATTCAGTGTTTAGCCCTGAGCTTCATTTTCTGCACACAATTCAAACTTTTCTCTAGAAAAAGAATGATTAAGTTTTTCTCCTGGGATTTTTTTTTGGTGATGTTTGTCACTATGGCATCTGACTGCTTCACAGCATTAATGAGTTTACTGTCCCTGTACTGCAGTGACTGGGTACGGATTTTAATATCTGCACTTAAAAATGCTGACTGAAGCACTCTTAGATTATGGCGAGAAGTATGTGTTGAATTGGTGTTTCCATCTGGTGACTTCATCAAGCTTGTTTTTCACAGGATTAATATAGTTAGTGTAAAATTATAGGAGTGGCTCTTCATGGTCAGAATGAATGTCTGCCTAGCAAAGTACTCTTCTCCAGTTTTGACTGGGAGTTAAGAGCCTGTTCTTAGAAGAATATAGCGGCAAAGCAAGCACATAGTACGTAATAGTTTCTCCAGCGTACTCTCACAGCTTTTAGCAGCTTTCTACAACAGATGTATTGTCTTTGTATTAAATAGCTCCAATGGATTTTTTTCTTCCATGCATTTGTTCAACTGGTCTTTGAAGCAATGCAAATTTTTAGCATTCATGACATCTCACAGCAAGGGTTTCACATCTGAATGAAGTATTATGTGAAGAACATTCTCCATAAATTAAGTAGCATTTTATACGTTCAAATTTATAAAGATCTGTTCAGATATTCAGATGTTTGCTTCTGGAGAGTAGACATGGATAGAATTCAGTTCTGTGGTGAAGTATTAAACTGCTGTTCCTATTCTTACTTTCTTTAATTGATTTAATAAACACCAATGCACCTTTTAATACCTTTGATTTTCAAAAAGAAAAGAGTTTTTATTCAATCATCCCCATTCTAGGGGGTAGGCCTTCAACTGTTCCAAGATTATTCATTGCACAATAAAAGGAAATAATGTGATTAAGGCTATTTTTAATACCTGTGTGTTAGTAGGATGACTTAGCACCAGAACTTTAATCCTTGCCTTTGCAATCTCAGCTATTTTTAGTACACTCTTTCTGTATATAGTTATGTATATATTTCCATAGAAACATATATATATTTTTCCAGAGAAAAATGTATTTCTTTTGAGATTGTAAATATGGACTACCCGTATGGTGGTGAAGAGAACATTAAAAAAAATTTAGATACCTCTAATAACTTACAAAAAATTACAACTCCTGATGTGTATCTAGTATCTTTATGAGACATAATGTAGAATTTAAGATGCTGGAGGATGGTTTTTTCTTTTTTTTTTTCTTTTCAGTGACTTGAACAGGTTTCCCATTATATTACCTGAAACAGCAAAAGTGAGACAAGAAAATCAAACTTTAATTGTTGAAAGTAAAGTGTGAAGATGAAATGAAAGAGCTGTGTGTAGGGGAAGGATGTTATTTTCCTCTCTTCTCTTGTGGGAAGCAGTTATTGAGGAAACAGCAAGGTCATTCCCCAGTGATGAACCGTTTACTCTTATGCCCTAGAAAGACAGTTTGAGGCATAAATGGGATGTGTTTCATTTTCCCACTGAAACTGTGAACCAGAACTAATGAGTTACTTCAGAAGAAAGGCCGTTCCTGCTCTGTGGTACTTTGTTGGTACTGCTTAACCAAAAAAAGAGAGAAGCTTCAGCACTGAGCATCCATGTCTCTGTCACTCAAGCAAGAAAGAATTACGCAGGCATAAATGGCATAAAAGGAGTAAAAGCAGCAGAAATCTTGTCATGCGTCTCCAGTGCATGCGTAGTTTTTGCTATGACATGAACTGTTGCGATGTTTGCTCTTCTTCTTTTGCTTTAAAGCTTCTTTTGCTTTAAAACTGGTTGTAACAGGACACAGGCTGAGGAAATGATGGTTTTGCAAAGCAAGTGAGGTTGTTTAGAAGTGTCTGCTTTTTAAAATGCCAAGGGAGCATCCTCCTTGTTAGGCTGCCTATTTCAGTTGATAAACTCCAGGGAATAAATCAGCTAATTATGATGGTGGTAAGAGACAAAGAGATTTCTTTCCCTTCCCTCAGTAACTAAATATTGTTTTCGTAGGATTTTTGCTCATCATCATCATCCCTTCTTTTCCAACTATAATTGTGATGCCCAGCTTCACAATTATATTTTATATTATATTAAGAAAGCGGGGGGGGGGGAAATTTAGGATGTGAGGAATCTTGAGGTTGCTTATGCCAGCCTTGAAAAAGAGAACCTTGCTACAGATACTCACCTCAAGGCCAGGGAGTCCATATGACAAAAAAAAAGATGATGATCTATGTTAGTGAGTTTGGTGAATGCAGAAGGCACTAGGCTGGAAATGGCAGGGAAAAAATTGAACATAAAGCAGAATTCATTGGGTAGTTTGAAAGAACAGACACGGTACTGATCAAAAATGTAAGATCAGGGGTACAGGACTGATTTACAAAGTAGGGCATGATAATTTCCTGGACAAAGTGGTAGAGGTCCACTATCAGAACCTTCCTCAAAGACTGATGAAAACTTAAGAAGTCGCAAATAAATTTATTTAGAGAGTGACAAGAAAATACATGCAGGTGGTTGGATGTTGTCTGATCTTTGCCCAAGAGACCCATAGCACATGTGGATGTATTTTTGCCTAGCTACTTGGGAAAATGCCAAAACCACACCCACTATCTCTGAAAAATGGCAGAAGGAAGGAACTCAGTCCCTTTGTGGTATTTCTGTTAAAATATGTTCTTGGGTTAAAAAAAACTCAGTCGAGAGTGAGAAAACGGGCCTCAGGATTATTTTTTAAAGGATAGAGCCAGAATGCCTAGACTTCTTTCTTTAAAAGTTTACTACTTTGGCTAGTCTTCATAGCAGCTAATTACCCAAATCTCCTTTGAAAGTATGACTTTGTTAAATTACACAAGATGTCACCATTTCTGAGTGCCACAATTCCTAAAGAGGAATTAAGAGCTATTATTGCAGAACGTCAGCTCATAATATGTATTTCTCTTGATAAGTTTCATTTGACTTGTGAGTTGCTGTAGCACCAGCAACTGTCATGCAGCATGCAGTATTGTAGTAGTCTTCTGGGATTCTTGGAAAAGTCCAGAATACAGCTGAGATTTTCCCCAGGAAAATGAACCTTTTGGTAAAACTGACAATTCATTATATTCCTGAAAAGTTGGGTGTTTGGGGATTTTCTTTCTCAGCTCCGTAGAAAGCAATCTCAGTACCAGATTCATTTCACACTATTGCACTACCAAACTTCCTGGGCATCAGATGAACCTCGGGTAAAGCATACAGAACTCAGCAAAGGATGGCTTTATTTTCATTACTGTAACTATAAGGCAGATGCTACCTTTCAAAGCACTTGAATTGACACTCACATAGGGAATTGTCAGGAACTATTTTAAACTTACCAGGGCAGCAAAGGAGTCTGTCCTGACTGTGATAGCACTACTCAGGGCATACTTCTAAATCATCTGCAATTTTAGTCACAGGGCCTAACATTCAGATCATCACAGGCAAATGCAATATAATTTTGATGACAAATCTCTTTCCCTTTGCAACTCCATTAGGGTACATTATTACACATCAAAGCAAATACAGAAATTGACAATAATATGAATGATTAAAATAGTCGTTTTTCATTTAAAGTTGGTATTTAAACCACTTTTGATTCATGTATGAAGAATTACTTTCTTTCTAAAGATGTTTTAAGTTTAGTTTTCATGGGCATCATGTAAAGAGGTTGTAGCTAGATTTGAAAATGCCTAGAAACCTGGTAACAAACACCTGGGAGTAAGATTAGAGGTTTGTGGCCCACCTTAAAAATTGTCAGAAAAGGAAAAAGTAGCCTGACTTTAATTTCTCATTTGGTATTGTGCTGCTGTGCTGAAGTTGGCTGTATGTAATACAGTATCTGATTTTTTCCATAATTTTCAAGTGGTTGTTTTTTGAGCAGGTTTTGGGGTCAGTAAACATATGTAGCAATTACAGTATGCAAAGGGAAGTTTACCTTCAAATGGATTCTCAGACTTAAGCTGGGATAATTTATCTTTAACATAACAGGTGAAGACTTGCACACCTAAACATGAGTTCACATTCCAAATGAAGAAAATGCATTTTGGCTAACAGCAGTGTGTTCTGTAACTAGACACTGGCGGCATTAATGATATTGTGTAAGTGAGTGTTACTGAGCTAAATATTACACATCTCCAATTCTGTTAGTGCTTTGATCATTAGATTCTCTTTTCCAATTGAAGCATTATCAAGTTGTGTTTATGTGTTTCATTGTTAATCAATAGTGAGCTAGCCTATCAATTTCTCAATAGGTCAGTATTTTCCACTACAGCTTAAAAACTTAAATGTAAATAATTGCTCTCTTTATTTTCACACATCTTTTTTTTTTTTTCTGTTGCGGGATGTTACTTCAATGCTAATGAGACAGGGCTGGGTATCACCATCCTCCAGAAAATAATGCAAGTGGGAGCAAACATACTGAAGACATTTTGCAAATAAATTTGAGTTATGTCTTGCCTATATAGGAAACCTTGAAAAATCTTGAAATGAGCTCAGTCACAGTTAGGTAGTTATGTGTCCATTTTATAGATCTATGCCTCAGTGAACAGAGGCAAGTTCCTTTCCTTAGAGGCATGCATCAATAGTATGATGATGTTGAAGGTACATGTCCTCTTCCCTCCCAATCAATATCTTTTTTTTTCAAGTAGAGGTGTTTGTGTATCTGTAGTTTTGCATGAATGTTTCACATAGCTCTGAAGAGCAGCTGGTAGTAAAATTAAAGTCGATAATTTTTAAAAATAATATTTTCAAAAACCAGCTTCAATGAAAAAGTACCAGCTTTTCTTGTTGAACTGTGGTAGATTTTATGACACTTGTTGTGATCTAAGTTTCTGACCACAGAAACAGCATGGAGTGTAACAGAGCCCAAAACAATAGTTAAGCTGGTAACCCTGTAATTCACCTCTGATGTGGAGACTCAGGTTCAAGTCTCTGGTCTTATCCCAAAAGAGTTCTGTAATAACTGGTTTACCCAGCATGTACTTTTCCCCAGATCAAAGATTATACAGAGTTACATAAAACTATTGAAAGAGATTAAAGATTTTAAATCCAAAACATGCAAGCAGTATTGGTCATGACACTTGCTTGGGGAACAGAATGATGGTACAGGGTTACTTTAAATTTAATCTTCCCATCATAATCCAGCAGCCTTGAGTTTCACATTCTGTCCTTTCCTGTTTAAAAATCTTAAAACTCAACACAAAAAAACCCCACTTCAGAATGATTCTTAGTTTAAGTTTCACATAGGAAAGTGGAATTACCAGAGACTCTGAATTGGGAAGTCAAATACTTTAGTGAATTCTAAAGGCAATATGTTGCCAAGTAAGGGAGTGTTCTGTTTGTACTATATTGAAACCTTTCTGGACCACACCTTTCAATTCAATTGTTTTTGTTGGACAACATTTTGTAGGAGTAAGAAATGTGTTAGAGTGCTGTGATGGTAGGTTCAGAAGTGTTAGCACTATTTGAAGTAGACCTGCAGTTTTCTCTGTGGCACAGACGTTGAAGTACAGGACTTTGAACCTCTCAGAGTATTATAACTATAATTTTATAGACTTAGCAGAACTTTGCAGTTATGCATGTGTTGGTCGTAGGTTTGATTTGTTAAGGTGCTGAACAACATTTAAAACTGATCCTTTTTCAGATGAGTGTCATCAATCCATTCCTGTCTGTGGTAAAGTTTTATATTTGTACAATAATTTTTTTCTACTGTTGTAATTACTATTCATATATGACTAGTAAGATGGAAGGATACAGTGACAAAGTAGTCTGAAACGAGAGAAACTGATGCCTTTGTTTAGGAAAAAGGTGTTCCTGAGGATGAGCCAATGGCAAGTGTGATTAGACTAAAACAGGACACGTCACCCATAATCACATCCAAATTAAAAAGGAAAACTGTGAAATAGAGAAGACATGTTTTATTTAGAATATGAAAATCTGCTTGGGTTGTATACTCTTTTCTATGAAATGAGACTTAGCATAATAATGATAGCAAATATCCTGAAGAATTGTTGGATGATTTGACTGATTATACATAAGTTCATGAAGAAATAAAAGCCTATGCAGAAATAGCTAATAAGAACATAAACTACTACTTCAGAAAAGAGAGCTTAAGATGGGGATGTTATGTTTTGATATATCTATCATATCTCTGATATGTTTTCAGACATAATTTAGATGACAATGAAAAAAGAAAAAGGTGTGACTAGGGATTTCTGTCAGTAAAGAGAAGTTTTAGATCACACACTTTTAATTGGCTTTGGTGATACTGCTAGATTCTGCTGGATGGGTCTTTTTTTATAATGTATTGTAAACAAAAGAACTTCACACTCAAGTGCTTCTGATTTACAATGTGGCTGCTTTGGAATAAGATAATTAAAGTAATGAAGAAGCAGAGTGAGGAAAAGTACAGTGACTGGCTGATTTACTGGTTTATAAAAAACCTGGAGACATGATTTTGCTAGTTAAAACATAAGCATGAATAAACATATTTATTTAGAAGAGATATAAAGAGAAGGTACAGAAGGGAAGTCCTTTACACTCACTATGCAATTGTCTTGAGAAAGAGATAGATCAGCTAGTGAGTAAAAAGGCTGTCTTGCAGAGATCAAGGTCATATGCTGCAGTCCACTTCAAAATCCTCTTTCTCTTCTTCTTAAAGATCTTATGTTTAGCCACAGTTATAGAAAGTGGGGAGAGCAAATTTAGTTCAAGATCTAAGAGAAAATGGTGAGGTAACATATACCAATGTTATCTGTACATGACATTATCTGTGCCAGGATCCACAGAGCCATCTAATAATCTATATATGGTTCTCTTTAGATTTACATGTGTGCAGCAATGATACTCACCTAGATCTACACAGAGCGATCTTGGGTTTAGCGGGATTTCTTTGCTCAGATTGAGTGTCATGCAAATGTGGCTACCATTCTTCCAGACTTCAGCTAGTTTTAGGAGCATTATAAATGCATACAGTTGGCTAAGAAGTGCTATTAAGTCCAAACTGGTTTTTGCAAGCAGTCCTATGTCCGTGTACCCACATTTGTCTGCAGATAGTCTGCCCGTGAACTGTGGCATGTTGGTGGCATATTGTGTGTATTACTGAATGTCGTACATTACCATATGGTGTTCTTCAGATAAAATTCATTCCACTTTAATCATAAAATAGGGATGGTGCTTTCTTAGTTGTTATTTAGTGTTTTATTTTCTCATTTTAACTGTTAGCTTATGCCTTTGATGCACAGCTTGCAGGTGTTTCTGTAAAGAGCATTCTTTTCCTCACTTATTTCACAGCACAGTTTTGCAAGTATAATGCATTTCTTTTCAAAAACAACCTTGTTTGATGACAGGGTATTATTACTCCACTTTACAAATGGATATGTAAAGCCCTGAGACACTAGGGTCAACATCATTGAGTAATTTTAGATGCCTGGTTCAAAACACCTAAAACCTGCTTTCTGATTTTGCAGAATATTTGTCATCACAAACCATTTAAAAGTGCAAAGCACAGTTTCTTCTGACTAGCAGGGCAACTGCATATAGTGCTTGTGCAGTTAAACTCAGAATATGAAGTGGGTACTCTGAAAGTTACATGCTTGACAACCATTCTTGCAAAGTCAGATTTAAGAGACTTTCCTACTGTCAGAAAACCTCTGCAGTAGAAAAAGTCTGCATCTCTAGGTCAATATTGCAGTACGCTGCAAACAAATTTATTCATTTTTCTCATGCAGTCCTCTAGTCCATTCAGAATATATTTTCCTTTCTGTTTAACTTCACTTTTAGCAGGCTCTGTTGGTACAGATTCATGAACTACCTTTAGACTAGGTTACATAGATAGGCTGAGGCAGGTTTAATGAGAAACAAAATGCATGCATAACTTATTTGTGCTATTTCTTGACTTTTCAGTGTGATTTAAAAAAATATTTTTACATAATTATATGTATATATATATGTAATTTCCTTTCCTTTAGTAAAAAAACCGTGATAAACTAGCAATTCCATCACGTTTGTGGTATCAACACTCAGATACATTCGGCCTGTTCAATTTTTGCATCACAACTGACCAGCTGCATGATAGCAGCTCTAACTCTAGCAACTCATGGGGCTAAGACCCTGAGTATTCATGGCCAAAGAAGTCATCTTTTGGCCTTACGAAGCTTGTAAGCCACTAACTAGATGAGCCTGTTGCAGTCAATGAGAAATGGCAGAATGTGCTGCACAGAACTCTGTGTGCTTGATTAGAATGCTTGGTACAGGTAGACAGTGGTCATGGGCATTATTATTTTGCTGAAAGTGTTACTGATATTTGCCCAGTTATCATGGAATTCACTTTAGGAAAATGTGTTCTGGAAGAGTGTCTAACAAGTGTTTCTGGTCACTTGATGAAAGTTCAGCTCTTCTAGTCTGTCCAACTGTCTTCTTAACTTTTGCCTGTATTCCAAATATCCTGTGTTTCTCTGTGTCCTTTCACAGCTCTTCATTTTACCCTTGGGAGGCCAGTGCTGGCAGTCTTTTCCCCAGCTATTTAAATTATTTCAGCACCCCCTCTCCAAATTTCATGTCTTGACTGTATGAGTTGGGTCCTCTTTTCTGTCTTCTCATTTAATTTTATTTTAATTTCCTGTGAATTTCCCTTCATATGCTAATTCGTATTTCCTTCCCTCATTCCCTGTTTTTTTTGTCTACTCTAGAGCTCCTTTCTTAGAAGTCTGACATGTGAAATTTCAACTTAAACAAAGCAGTTTAATCATAAGCAAAGTAAAATGTGATTTTACACTGGTGAGTGGAGTTCCTGCATAATAATAGGCAGTGTTGCTAGAGCACTTGCTAAATTCACCATCCATAATGAAGAAAAGTTTGTCAGAGAAAGAACATATCTGAGACTGCATTTTACTGATGGGCAGTTGCTTTTTAGCATGGTTTGTACAGAAGACCATGATTTATTTAATTCTGCATGGTAGGATGAACAGTTAGAGTGCACTAGTGTGTAAATAGTCCACTCTGGCAACTTCTTATTTATAAAAGAAAATCTGATTATTATAGTAGAATGAAGGGAATGCTGCAATCAAGTAGCATGGAAATAGTTTTAGAAATCTTAAGATTTAAGTGACTTTTTAAAAAAAAATCATGCATGAAAATGCTTGAAAAGTTGGAATCAAAAAGTTTTTGGTGGAAAAGAGGAGAAAGGGCATTTATTTATTTTTATGTATGTATATATAAATATATCTAAAAGGAAACAATAAATCCTTCAGTAAGTGAAGCTAATTTTATTGGTTTGATTAGTTACTCTGCAGCGTGAATGGGAGAATTCCTCTGTGCCATGAAAAGCACTGTTTTGCTCACATCCAGCATATGGATGATGTACCAGAATGATGCAGGTACTTTGTATTGCACTAGAACTTCTGCACTGGTAACGTGTTTTAAGTAGAGAAACAGTTTCAGAATGTCGGTACATTCAACGCTTTTATAAATCCATCTTGACCACAAAAGATACCTTCTCCGAGTATTTGACCGATGAACAATGGGAGAAGACATTGTAAAATTTCTCCACCCAAAAAATGCAAATTTCAGAATACATGCTACATAAGTAATTTTTTTTTATATATGCTGGATGTTTTATTTTATGAAAAATATTAACTTGAAGATTTTTGCCATATCTGAGAATTCTTCTTTAAAGAAAACTGTGAAGAACTGAACTCATACCTTGGTATGGTGTATAGTTTTCAGAAAGGAAAAATACGACAATAAATACTGCTTTCTCTAAGTCTAATATAATATTTTACTATTATTTAACTTAGAATATGAAGAAAAAAAATCATTCATTATCTAGAACCTGAGCAGAAAACATTAATAATTAATAAATAATAATTTATGTAAAACTAAGTTCCATCTTAAAAGAAAATTATAAAATTGGGTAATGAAAGGAATGCAGAATATGCAACATTTTTATTTTAAATATATAATCAGATTTAAGTAAGTCAAATGATGCTGTGATTCTTAAAACCTTAATGTTGAAGAAAACCAAACATTGCATTAGCTTGAACATGAATGTTGTCATGGATTAAAGTGTTACTAGATAAGAGACTTGAAACATAGAGACTATAAATGATAGCTTATTCTACCAGATTTTAATGTTAGTAGCCAGAGGGATACTCTAAGAGTAAAACAAAGAGGCAGATGCATTAAAATGTGGCTAATCTCAAAAAAGTCTGGTCTGAGAGTTCCCATATTCCTCTAACCTGTTTGTTTCCTTTGTTCAGTGTCTTGAAGTAAATTGTCACTTAGAGATACGCCACAGTTTGATTCTGCAGAGTATTTTTGATTTGGAGGAAGAAACTGAAATTGCATTAGTCAAATTCACAGATACTGAAAAACTGGAAACTATTGCAAAATACTTTATAAAACAGGATTAGACTATAGTAAAGCCTTGATAATCTTCAGGAATGGGTTAAACACAAACATTTTGATAAGCCAAGAATATTTTTAAGAAAAAAAAAAACTTTAAAGATATAAAGAATACTGAGTATGAAGAAATTGGTATCAGATTCTTTAGATAACCACTCTATACATATACTATCAAAAGAATTGAGAGATCTCAAGAAAGCTCCAGGAACCTAAATTCTCTAGCAACATGTGGTAAGAATACTCCTAATCCCAGTTTACAATACAAAACCACAGTATTGGCAAGCAACACTAATAGAAAAGTTCCCAACAGTTTATCTCAAATCTTTCTCAAGGTGACAAAAGTGTGTGCCAAAATTGTAATTTCTTCTCACATCTCTTAGTATGGGCTAGTGGTTTGTATTTATTTAGAGTCCTCAGATGTCTGCATTCAGTTCCATTCAACTTTCAGTAAGTGCATCTTGGTGGTTTTGTTCCTCTTCTCTGATATCTGTAATAAAAATAGTGTATTTTTTACAGTTGGTGGCTTGGACACATCCTGGTGCTGGTTCATTTTGTTTTTAAGCACTCAGGGGAGCTCTAATCTGTCAGTTCCTGCAGGTAGTTGGAGCAAAATTTGTTACTTGAACATGTAGCTGATCTAGCACTATACACTGGGATCTATTCTTGGCATCTCAAATAATGATAATATTTTTTACTTAAATGATGTATTAAGACAGTAAGTTATGACATACTTTCAATGATTTTAAAAATAATTTGATGTTAAAGGAGATCCTCAGATTGGTGAAAATTTTCTCATGACAGAGGACTGCTGGTCTAATGTGTGTTGCTTTCTCTTGATAAAATTATGTCCTGTGTACAGGTTTACCATTTCATTTTCAGAAGTTTTATCAGACTATTTGCAGCACCCAACATGTTTATTATAACTTAAACTTTAGATCTAGGTGCCCATGTTTTGAAATATGTCTTTATGTTTTATATTGGATCTGTGAGAACCATCCTATATGTCCTTCCATATTGAAGATGCAATTTGCAGTGAATCTAGAAAACCACCTTCATATGGTGATCCTTGCGGCCATACGTGAGAAATAAAATTCTGCTACGATCTTCAAGAGATGTTTCCCTTTCAGTACATTACCAAGGATTGAAGTCAACAGGAACTTGAGCACATCTTCAGAGTATTGCATTGCTATTCTGAGAAGAGTATGATATTTAAACAGTTGGAATGAGTGCACCAGGCATTAGTTTTATGTTACATTATCCCATGGCAGGTGTATTAAACTATTTCCTATTCAGGTGTTTATGAATATATTTAGTGAAGTGCATGATTGAAAATTCCTGGAAAGCATAATAGACAGTGTATTAGAAATTAGAAGAAGCAATGTCAGTGAAACATCATACAATTGGCTGATAACAGATTAATCAAATACATTAAGGCTTAATTTAAATGGATCTAGCATTACCCATCACCCAAAAGTCTTCTATACGTGGGATTTTCCTTCTAAAGTGGAACAGTTGTGGTCAAAGTAAATCCAAGCTGTTGTTTTTTGTTAGACTTAAAATAGAACAAATTTCGGAAGATGGTTTGAAATTATAATTAATTTTTTTTATTAATAGATCAACTATTCAAAAATTTTTGTTTAAGATTTGAGGAGGTCCTCCATGGATAATTAATATTTATCATCTCATTCATATTGTTAATGTAATATCAGACCAAGTTTTTAGTGTGAAATTATTCTCTATTTACCTTAATCTTTTGCCCTAAAATCAAAATTTTAATGGTGATGCTTTCAACTGAACTTCAGTTATAGTCTGTATTAAAGATGATGGTGTATGACTATCCATTAACTTATGAGCAAAGACTTTAAAATTAGTTGATTGGAAATTGCAGAATTAAAGATAAAGCAAGAATTTAATAAATCTGAAAAATTTCATATTTCTGTAGGCATCCAAAGTCATATGCATCTGGATAATGGAGGCTTCTACCAGAAGCTTCTTATTTCTCATGGGAAAAAATAAAGTAGGAGAAAGGAATTAACGCTGGAATGGATAAAAGTACAGCCTTTAAAGCTGTAGCTGCTTTTCAGGAACAAGTGTATGATGTGAGATAGTAAAAGTAAGGAGACTGTGTTCAGTGAGAGTGAAAGATGTATGCGTGTGCCTAAGTGGATATCTTACTTGATAGTGGTTTACCCTGTCTTTTGCAAATAATTTTAATTTAGGAAGATAACATTTTCTCAAGACTATTAAATTTAAATGGAATAGTATGGACAGCTGGCTTCAGGATAATTGGTTAATTTGAACTCTGACAGACCAGGCTGTTAGCAATGAGAATATCTGTTGCTTTAACCCTTTAATCCCATAAGGCAAATGTCTCAGTCTTAGACTTCTAAGTTAATACAGCTCCCCTACCTTTTCCCAGCTTTGTCTCATATGCTCTCACAGCACAATTGTACTCTTTTGTCAATATGCCTACTGCTTTTTTCACAGCTAAAATCTACACAACTAAAAGAAGTTCACTTCCGTTCACTTTTTCTATGCATTTGGTAACAACCAACCTAATGCTGAAGGATTCTAGGTCCTTTGACCATTCTCTCTTCTCTTCTGAGCTGGCTCTGAAAAATTCTGTTCCTGCTCTGCGTGAGGAGGACCAGGAGTAGTAGAACCTGGAATTAAGTGTTACTTGGGTCTGTAAGGATTTAAGTTCCTATGGAGTTAGGATAATATTTATTTTATCCTTTCTGATATGTAGTAGTCTCTCAATCTTACATCCAAGAAAGAAGCCAATCATGAAAATATGGCACATTTCTGGAATAACCTTTGCAAGCTACTGCAGGCAAAATTTTGATGTCCTAATTTTTCTTTGACATAACTCCATAGATTTTTTTTTGTGGATATCTTGCCACAAACTCTGTATTTCTTACTTTTGTTTGACAGATTTTAATAAACCCCCTGTCATCAAAAACACAAGCCATTTGCAGAATCTCCTGCATAATTCAATGTAGGCTTTATCATAGAGGCTTGTTATAGGTTACTGAGAGAAAATCCTTGCTCTTTTTCATGCTTGAAACGTTCTCTTGCAAAGCCTGTGTCAGGATTTATTATTCTTATGATTGTTTCTGTATTTTATCTAGAATTAACCAAATATGAAATATACAGTCATTCACTAGTTAAGGGACTGGAGGTCAGGGTATTTCCCAGGTGAATGCTCTCATTTCCTTTTTTAAGGATTTTCCACCACCACTGAGCACCTTGAAAAGAAAGAAGTCAGCTTTTCTGAGTTCTTAGGGAAAAGGAGATGGCTGCTTATATTTCTGAAAGGCCCTCTGATCCATGGGTTGTAAATGGAGGACATTTTTCTTTAGTCTTGAGGTACTGCATCCTTGAAAGAAGAGGGCTTTTCAGAAATATGTATGTATTAGAATTTCCTCTTGACTAGATTTAAGGAGCTGCATAGTGTTCTTCTCTTAGATTACTCTGCTGAGTGTTAGCTGAGGTGCCTAATTCTGGCAATGCCGTGTACATTTATTTGTTCATAGGTATTTAACTTATTTAACCTGAGGAGAAAGATCAATGTTACCTATCCTGTATGTACTGTCCTTTTCATAATTCTAATCCTTAGAAAAAAAACAACTATACTTTAAAATTAATGAAAAAAAAAATTTGGGTCATGGGAACCCGAAGAGAGAGCACAGAACATTGTAGCCTTTCAGCTTTATCCAGGTAGTACTTATTCACAATTTGGTATGCCCTCCTTTTTAGAAGAGAACTGGGAAGTTAAAAGGGTTTCAGAATAGTGAATTTATGGACAATATCTAGGATTCAGTCTATGAATAAGGAAGGAAGATCAGGATTTGGAAGACAGCCATTATAATAATGGACTTCTATTAAACCAGGTATAGAATAAAGAATGTAAAATGATTCTTTCTTTCTTGAATCATCTTCAGTTTTTTTTAATATCTTCAGCCCCATCAGGGTATGTGTATTTTCTTCATGACAGCATATCCAAGTACAAAAAGGACAAGAGGATGAATGAAGGAATGAGCTTGGATTTACCAAGGCAAATTTGTAGCTGGCTAACCTGTCTGCCATCTGTGATGAGAACATAGGTCAACAGTGTGCCCTCACAGTTGAGAAGGTCAACAGAAAACATGGCCAGCAAGTTGAGGGAAGTACCTATTCACCTCTGTTCAAAGACTTAGACAGTTTTGGACTTCATTTTATAGGAGATACAAACAAACAGGAATATCCAGAAGAGAGAAACACAGCAAAATCATTAAGAGGCTGGAGCACTGGAATACAAGAGGCTGAAAGAGCTGTTTGTTCAGAAAGAAGAAAAGAACACTAAACAGGATCTTGTTAAGGGCTACTCAACTAAACTGCTTCTTTTGGTGTTAAAAAGGGCCCCGGTCTTATCAGGTGTGCATGGCAAGGGGAAAATGGGGACAGATGCAAAATGCAACAAGGAAATTTATGATTGGATATTACAGATAAAAATCTCAGTGAGGGTAATCAAGCTCTGCAAAAGATTGGCAAGAGAGATGGTGAAATATCCATGACTGAAGAGACTTAAAACTTGACTGCACAATTTCCCAAGCAACCTGAACTAACCTTAAAATTAGCTCCAGCTTTGAAATTTTCATATCTCAGAGAAAGTGACTGAATGAGATGATTCCAAAGGTCCATTTCATATATCCTGAAACTCTTCACAGTTACATTCTCACCATAGGCATTCTGTCTTTTCTGGCAACAGTATCCACAGCTGCAAGTTCTTCTGGTGCTGAAGTTTGGCCAAAGAATTGATTGTGGTCAATCATGTTCATACTTGCTACTGTTACGTAGATTCTTAAACAGTGAGACTGATGGACAAGAGTAATTTTCTCCTCCATTTCTCTTTGATAGTATTATTTTCTCATTGACTAATTTAAGGTGTACTAATTTAATAACTTTCTTTTTCTGTTACTTTCTTCATTATGAGTTGATAGAGATGATTGCATGTTCCCTTTGTTTTCCACTGCCGTCTGTCATTGTTAAAGGTGTCATTCTTCACAAACAACTTCACAGTAAAGTAGTTCTGGTACCTAGAAGTTCCTTCAGCCTCTGAAAATTAGACAGTTATCTTTTAGTGGGATAGAACTTCTGTTGTCCCAGTCAGTCCATTATTTACATTGTCACAAACACTCTGAAAAGATGAAATTGTTCAAGTTGTCTTGCTATCTGGACCACAAACATTTAGATTTTCAGGAGAAAAGAAGTAGGTAGGTATGTTTTTTGTATAGTTCTATATTGTGGTACAATACTTGTACATATATACATAATACATGTATATATGTGTATTATGTATATACATGTATACACATATATACATAATACATGTATATACATGTAAGTATAATACAATACTTACTTTGGTACAAGTCGTTTGATCAGCTTTTGACCAGTCTTGTTATTCTTATCTCAGTGATTAATGGGAGGACTTTATGGAAGTACTGAAAGCAGTTCAGTGTATTTCCTACACGCCTCTCTAGGACGGCCAAAAGCAGAGACGTTATTAATACATCCTAGCTCCAAGTTTCTTAGGAAGTGTGCATAGAATGGAATGTGAGGTGCACCTGCCTTATATGTGTTAGAAAGGAAAAAACCTGGATGGTTTGGATTGACTGGGTATATTTACTCCATCACTGTAATATGTGAGTTACTCTTGATGCAATCTGCTTACTGGTGTCTAGATTAATTTTTTAGATTAAGCTCCGTATAATTGAAGAGGAGAATTTTAATTCTCTGGATTTGAAGACAAAAAAAAAATACAGATGCATTTTCTATTATATATACTTTCATGCATGACACCAAAAGGTGGACCTCTTAGTAAAAAATTAATGCATATCACAGAAGAGTTGATGTTGGAAGGACCTCAGGAGATCATCTGCAGAGGTCAACTAGAAGAGGTTGCCCAGTCAGATTTTGAGTACCTCCAGGAATGGACACTGCATCTTGGGCCATACCATTCAAGTGTTCCATAACCTTTACAGTAAAAAAGCATTTTCTTATTTCCAGATGGAATTTAATGTGTTGAACTTCATGTCTGTTGCCTCTTGTCCTGCCATAAGGCACTACTGAGAAGAGTTTGGCTTTGCCTTCTCTACACCCTCCCATTGTATACTTACTGTGAGATCCTCCCCAAGCCTTCTCTAGCCTAAACAGTGTTATAAGACTCAGCTTCTACTCTTAAAAGATACTCAAGTCCCTTAGTTTTGGAAGTTAATTTTTTTTTCTTCCAATAGCAATTGTGAAATAATTAGGCTGATGGTTTGGACTTAAGTTTGTTAAATGTTTTTATTTTGATTTCTTTTATCCTGAAAAGATAGCTTTACTTACAGAAACTTTATCCCCTTACATAAAAAAAATTCAGAAAAATATCAGGAGAAAAAAAATCACTGTTTTATTCATGTATTACACAGCTATAACTTCCCTTCATTTTATGTTTTCATCTTAACTACAGGAATAAAGAAATAGCAATACAACCAATAAAAATAGAATCAAATGCTGTTGGAAACACTTAAAACATGGGGAACTGCTGTTCTTTTATTGCCTGAATTATTGACAGAGTAACTTCTCTCATTTGACTTCAAAATATTTCATGCATAATTTATGTTTTATAGTATAGTACCAAATGTCGTAGTAAAACCTAATTTTATGCTACTGTAGGAGCAATGCTGAAATATTGATGATGATTTGATAGTAACTATGTTGAATTTGGTATAATATCCCATTCACTCAATGCTTGGGTTGTGTTCAGGATAGAAATACTAATTGGTCACCTTTGTAAGGGTAAAATCCACATATTGTCTTTTGGAGAATATGAAACTTTCTTCCTCAGATAGGTTACAAATATGAGTTCTGCTTGATGTAGCTCAATGTCTAAGTGTGAAAATAATTTCCAAAGAATGGAAATGGTCTTTCAAAGAAGTGAATAATCATAGTATGTGCATATACTTCTTTGTGAAACCCTCCACAGTATGTGGAGGAACATTTAGAAATTGAGTTTATTCTGTGTTTGCAGATGTCTGTCTTTGCTTATTGCAGTAACCATATTTAAAATTAGTTCAATTTAAAATAAAGTTACATTTTACAGTGTGCTAAGAGATAGTTTCTAATTGTGGATTATATACATATGGATTATTGCTCTCCTTTTATATTTCATTTGAAATCCCTGGGTTGGGGTCTAAATTTAGAACTATGTACTCCTTTTATTTCACAGTGAACCACATCACTAGAAATAGTAAATGAAGAATAAAAAAATAATACTACTTTTATAGTATAACTACCTTGAGTTCTTATTATTATTTTTAATCTTGTGGTTGACCACAAGTTTGTGGTTGATTGATTTCTGCACACATAAGATGGTGCAGCTGAAATTAGAACTCCTTGACCTACAGTGCCTGTAATTCACCTCACCCACCGTGTACAAGTGTAAAGAAGGCAGTACAGCCTGCTACCAAATCTTTGTGATCTTTTATTGGTTATAATTGCAGGATGCAACTGGTAGGAGTTTAATTCAAATAACCTGAATTTTGATTTCTTTCTTCCTTTTTCTTTTGTTTTATTTATTTCTAATACACAATATGAATTGCATTTAGTTTTTATAGGTGTTTCAGTTTGTACTGGCATTGGTTAAAACATCTGCTTGAGTCTCTCCTCCCAGCCCCATAGCTGTACCATCCAATTTTCCTTCAACTTTGTGTGACCATGGCCAAGAAATCAGTTCTGGTTTTTTGAGTAAGAAATCAATGGTAAACCAGTTACGTTCAAGTTTGAAAGAAAAAGGGGTCCATCTTGAGCTTGGAGAATAGTTCGAATGATAAAATTCAATGCTATTTTATCTTTAAATCGACAGACATCATTTGTGTCTCTTGGTTTGTAACACAGTTTTTTTCCATAATGTGATTTATCTGTGGGAAATTTAACTTAAAATTGGTTATGAATAATTCCTGTATATAGTCCTGTAGTTTGGACTCTTTGTTACTCCAAGTATCTTCTGTTACATTTTGCCATGCTCAGGTAGACTAGAGGTGGACCTTTTTAACCTCACTATGGTGATTGGGTGTGGAAATGGAGTCCTGCCACCATGTGATCCGTAAGCAAAGTGATACAAAATTCTCTCTGCCATACTGGAAACTGGCTTATCTTCCAGATCAGTATATCCAGTTAAAGATTTCAATTCCTAGAAGCTCTGAATACACTATCAAACAATTTCACCTACTATAGGCTTGTGAGCTGTGAGTAGGAGATTTAAGACAGCATTCTGTAATTTGATTTTATGACCTCAGCCTTCCAGAAGCTGAAACTTTGTCTCAGAGATCAATAGAATGTGTCTCCTGCCCTGCTTCAACTATGATGAGGCCTTCAACCATGATTTCTTCTCTGTTTAAATTTCCTAATTTATACTTTCTTTTCCATTTTTAAGGGATTTTCAGAGACAGTATCATAGACTGGCACTATGGAAGTTCCTAGTTCCAGCATATTCTTCATAATGGGTATGGATATACAACTCTCACTTCCATCCTTGACCTGTTCTCACAAGACAGAAACTTGTTCTTTCTTCTGGAGAGACCATCTAATTAATTATGGAAAATAATATCTCTGATAAGTGGGACAAATTTCCAATGTTTAACTAGGTCCCTCTCACCTAAGAAGGCTTCTGTCTCCTTGATTTGTGATGACTGGGAAATCAGAAGTGAGAAATGTGTCAGTTTAGTAAGACTTTGGCTATCTTTAATTTCAGTTTGTTTTGTATTGGTGGGATTAATTATTTTTTCCTACCCAGTCACTTCTGGCTTCCTTCTGTAAAATCTGAAGTTTTTTCCTGAGTCTCTGTTTATAAAACTTAAATGTAGGTGTTTTTGGTGTGAAGGATTTTCATATCTATGCCTACCTTTGATTTTTTGAACCAAAAAAGACTGCTTTTTTGGTAAGTGTTCTTTCTGCTAAAAAGTTGAAGAGAATCATGCTGCTATAGCCATTAGCACTATTTTCCTGGAATAAGGTCATTCTGAGTCCGTTGTGGATTCCTTTCTTAAGTTTTTACCAGAATGAGACTCCTAGACTGCCTTGCAGGTGTACTATGCAGTTATGGATGAGCTGCTAGGAATTTCCATCAATATGAATGTGCACATGAAGGAGGAGAAAAGGAGAAAAAAGTTAACGACGGTGATGTATTGTTTGGGATATTCACATCTACAACTTTCCTCCCCTTATCCTCTATCCTGGTGTCGAGCAGTCAAGCAATGAGCTAAAAAAGGAATTGGGGTCAGTGTACCACTACTTCTCCCTGCTATGCCCTTTGCTGGGAGAATCAAAGGTGTAAAGCAGAAACATGAACCGTGGGACAGAGGCTCATCGTGGTCTGTCTGGACCCAAACTCAAAACAGTGGTGCTCTTGCATCCTCTAAGCTGATAAATGCTGCTGGTGAGAGACAGGCTTCTGCCAAATTTGTGACAGGAATGTGAGGCTGCATCTAACTTTAACATGCCAGGGAACATTTCTGGGTACTGGAAGGTGCCATGTGGCATTCTTCCAAGGAAAGAGCTACCAAGCACAGCTGAAGAATTAGTATGTGCCTAGGGCCTGATAGACAATCTGAATGCAGCTATCCTGTTTAGAAGGTTTGAGTGGTGTAGGTGTGGAGCATTCTATGCCAGTATGACCTTAGTGCCAGAAAATAATTTCAAACATGTTTAGTTTACTGTTGCTGGTGCAACCTGAGTTCCCAAATTGTTCAGAGTTGAAGTGACAAGAGAACTGACATGGCATTCAGGATCTGGCAGAATAGAGTCCTAACCTGCATACAACCCATGACGTATCTTCTGGGAGCTCAGCAGAGCCAGATAGTTTCAATGATATCGATTGTGCTTTGATCTCAACAGTGTATAAACAGTCTAGATCCCAGACTGTCCACTGCTATTTTGTAAACGAGGGCTGAAACAATTGTGCCTCTGTTACATGGAAGAGAAATACATAAAGAGAAGTACTAGTGCCTAAACATGATTGTCTGGAGAATCTGTTAGCGATTATAGGTTGTTCAGAGTGACTTGGTGATGTAGGAAAGCCAAAGTTTCTGTTAGTAAAACTGAAAATACAGTCCTGTACCAATTTACCTCTATGTGAAGATTTTTGTAACTGTGATGGCTACAAAGCTGAAGCTGTAAAATTAGTCTTGCCATTTAAAAAAAATCTCCAAGCTGTTCTGAAATTATTTCATGCCCTGGACTGCTCCTAAAGTGTTGTCTTCTGTGTGGCAGAACTATATGATCTACTATGTTAAAACTTGTATTTCGCTGTAATGAGAATCTATTCCTTCATTGGTTGGACTGTTAAAGTTTTCTGTTTTACAAATAAAGGTCAGAAGTTTTGTTTCTGTTTTGCTTGCTGTAGATTTGGTACAGGTTTGGAATTTCTGCAACCATGAACTTCATCCTGGTATTCTTTTTCCGTGCCCAAGGAGAAATTAACCTTCCAGCTTTGTTGGATTATACTTTTATAGAAAATATTTACAAATTTTCTGTGCATTCAGTCTACTCTGAACTGGCATGATCAAAGTCTGTATGGAATCATGGTTGTATGGAATCTTTATGCTAATAATGTACCCCCAATTAATTCAGTGTCTCAGTTATCAGTATTATAGGAGTAATGCTGTGCTGGGTGTGTTTATTGAAATCATGTGCTATGCAGGTCTTTCATATAAATTTGGGTTGAGCTCTCATGCCTTTTAAGATGCCTTCAGGTCACTTTGCACTCTTTTCAGGTGGCTTCTTGAAAATCCAGGAGATGGATATTCCAGTAACTAGATGGTTTTTAAACATTTACCTTCTACTACAACCCCCTCACCGTAGGAGAGAAATGTTCCTCGAGTTGTGCTAACTTAAGCCGTGCCAGACACATCTATATGAACTTCTTTGCCTGGGTGGTGGGACCATGGGGGGCCAGCCATGAACTAGCTGGGCCTTGGCCACTTCTAAAATTTAATTCCACTGGAAGGATATATGGATTTTATAGTGTGACTCCAAATATGGCAAGTGTAGTTTTGGTCAGCACTTCAGCACTTGGGGGAAAATGTCCCTCTTCTTACTATTTGAAATCTGATTGTGCCCCCTTTGGTGAAATGATGGCTTCATCTAAATAATTTTAGTGCCAAGATTGAACTAACAAGGGTCCTTTCCTCTCTGAATGTATGACCTTTAAAGGAAAAAAAATTATATGTATAATTTGTATGTATAATAAAGGAAAGTAGGATGGAATTTGTCATCCATACATGCATTTCATAACCCTTTTTGGTGTATCATTTCCCTTCTTTTTGTTTTAGGCCAGTCTAGCCTTGCATGATACATTTAGTTTAGTACCTAAGGTATTTAGTTGGGGATTGTTTTTTTCCTGCTCAATTATATAAAGATTTAGGAACATTATTTGGATTAAACACAGCTGAAAAAATCACAGTAATTGTTCCCTGAGTCCTTCAGGTACCATAGTGCTGATACTAGATTAGAGAGAGAGAGAGTTGTGATTAATCATTTTGCATGGTGTCTTATTGTGGAACTGGGATCTCCTGCAATGTTGTTTTTTTTAAATCTGTGATATTAGGAGGAATATTTGCACACAAATTTGGGTTCTCTAGATATCTCTTTCCAAACAGGCAGTTCAGAAAGGACATTAAATTATTCCTGTTATGGCTGAGTCTTGTTATATATTTTACAAAAAGGTATTTGCCAAAACAGATTTTGTGAAGTATCCTATCAGTTCAATTTAAAGGAGCAGAAAGATGCTGAAAGTTGCTGAAAGATAATTCTTTAAATATATTCCCCCAAATTTAGCATTTTTATTTTAATAGTGCTGAAAAGTTCATGATCCACAGAGCTGCAATTCTATGGAGCATTTGCAATACTTATGGAGTAGGTCTCAGGTTCATTTTCTAGAAAACATTCCACAGTAAAACTATTTGAGGTACAAAGATTATTTCTTTGTTGATGTGTAATTGGTTTTTGTGCCTCTGTTCAGTGTTCAGTGTTCACTTTAGATACATCTGGAAATAAGTGGTGGGCTATTGTTCTTTTTAACCTGTTTGCAACTCTGCATCAGCCAAATCTTCCTTTATAGTAGAAGCTTCTGTGTCATTTAAACTTCTTAGTTTTGGATTTCATTTCTACATTTGATAAGGCTTTTAAATAGCATAGAAGCAATAACTCCTAATGGACTTAAATAGGGAATTTTAACATAAATAGACTGAAAATTTACAGAATATTTTTATTGTAATTGCATTTTGCCTTCTAAGCTGTGCGTCATAAATTATTTTGTTCAATGAAAAGCATAATGTTGGATGAATTGATTTTTTCTGAGTGATCCAAATGATTGTTAGCATATCTTACCAAATACTTTGTCAGTCATGTGATGGATATGGCCTTTGTAGTTATTTCAGTAACAGTGGGAAGGAAATTTTAAGTGGTGACATTGTTGTTACATATCCAAAAGCTTTGGAAGACCTTTGTAGTTTGTCACTGTGACACTTCAGCCTCTAGTTAAAGTATGTTATTTGTCTTTGTGAAAGTAATTTTGTGGTAATAAAAGTATTTCTAGTCATGATCATAGTAATGCTTTGGATGCTGCTGAGGTAATTCTGACCTCTGTTGGCAAAGCACAGCAAATGAAATGTGTGCTGAGTAGCATCCTTCTGTTTTGATATTATTTATTTCAAATATGACATGTTGCTGAGAGAAGAAATTAAGGAATTAATTCTATGTTTTTATTGTTGTAAAGCTTTTTTCTGTCCTACTGTTGTAGTTAGCTAGAGCATAGCTAGCTAACATAGGATAGAGAATTCATGCTCAAACTCTCCTTAGTTAATAGCATTATCTGATTTAGTAATTTTGTATCGTGCAATAGTTTAATCTAATATCATTCTTATTCAGATTTTCTATGCTATGCTAAAAACATTTGAACATTTCATATTATAATTGCTCTATATGTTAAAGATTATATGTTACAACAATTCCATTTGAGGTTTGCAGTGTGTCTGATAAAGACCAATCTTCAAGGCTCTGAAAAAACTTGATCAGTGGATTGGTTTTGCCCAATTGTACTTAATGCAGTAGCTAATTTCACCCTGATTGACTTATTTAATTTGATAATCAATTTAAGAGAAGAAAGAAATGTTGATGTAATCTGAACAGGTGCTAATTTTTTTTCTATGCAGTGACTATCATTTCTACAATGTATTTTTCATATCTATCTTAATATTTCGTATGTCTTTCCTAAGCTGTGTCCTTGTTAATGAAGTTAATACAAAGCTGATGGAAAGAATGAGTGTTAGCAGTTAGATGGAGGCAGTCAACATGCAGACACTCCATGGTAGCATTCTAGCAAATGCAATAAGAGCACGTCTGATTTCAAGCAATGTTTCTCCAAAGAAGAGACTCAAATTGTTTAATATGTATGTTATTAAATATAAACATAATGTTTACATTATACAGTTCAGCATTTTAAAGTCACCCCAGGACAACAGGAAAGAGTTTTAGTACTCTTTTGAATTCATTTTGATCAAGGTAATCAGGGTATAAGGTAATTACCTTATACCTTGTAAAAATGTACAGTTGCACACTTCTGATGTTCTCTGCCTTGCTTATTGTCTGCTTAGGCCCATGGAGTCCAAATAACTGAGGAAATATTCTACTGGAAAGCACAAATGTTATGTTTATATTCTACATATGTTATAAGTCATTGGTAGACTTCAAGATCCTTAATATCTCAGATTCATATTTTGGAAGTTAGTTCCTGGAGCTGTAGTCTTTCACAGTTCTGAGTTTAGGTTAAGGTTTATGGCAGGTTGTCTAAAAGGGTTAGACATTATTGCTGCTGTTATGAGATGAAGATATGGAAGCTTTGAATTGAGAATATGGGAAATCATGTGGATAACCGATTTAATATGTGGATGCAAACACAAGAAGTGAGACTCACATCTGTTACATTTTCATATGTCAAGATAGTGAGGGATTGATTATATTGATGCAGGGATTAATGTTACTATAGTTGATTTCTGAATCTCATTTTCAAATCTCAGCATAAATTGAGAAGGAGGTGTGAGATGGCCTTCAAGAATCAAAAGGAAATGGAATCATGTATTTCTTCTTGTGTCTATTTTGCTAGTGTCTGAAAGAATTATTCTACTTTTGAGGAAATCCAGATTAGGAAGGACAAGGTATTAAAGCTAGCTGAATTGCAGACTCTATATATAGCAAGCTCTGTTCTGTGTGTCCTAGAGCTATAACAGAGTCTCATCTCAGGTTGGTTTCTAAGATGAACAGTCTTTAGTACTGGATTGAGGTCATAGATCTAACAGCAACCATATTCAAAAATCTTTGATGCAAATTGTTACTCTTCCAGTTACTGGAAGAGTAAAAATTACTGCTTCCAGTGCCAGAGCTTCAGGAATTTTTATTTGACTTAAGCAAATGTCACTAAGTGTTCCAGGATGCATACTTAATCATTTAGAGGTTTTAAAAATCTCCTTTTCTGGTAAATATTGACTTTGCCTCTGTGTGATAAGAATGTGTTTAAATTTGCGAACACCATGAATTTATGATAGATGGCAATACTGTGCTGGATCTCCAAAAATGAATTGTGGAAAAAACTCTCTTTTCTTACTAAAGATTCAAGGTCAGTTGAATTAGGAAAAAGAATGGCTAAGGGAATATCTTTCCTAACAAAATATGTCATCATATCTGTATTCTTGAGAGAAAGAGAAATAGGACTTTGCTTCAGTTTATTTCTGATAAAAGTAATATTAGAGTGGCTTTTAAAAATTTTATTTTAATGTCAGCTAATATTTGTAAAAGAAGGAGTCAGAATGGTCTTTCTGAGAATGTGCTCTGCTCTTCAAAAGAAAATAATGATGTATATACTATAACTCAGCATTCATGGCTATATTCATATAAGTGTATGGAATCAAAAAAATCATAGAATATGCTGAGTTGGAAGGGACCCACAAGGGTCATCAAAGTCCAGCTCCTGGTCTGCACAGCACTATCCCCAAGAGTCACACTCTGTGCCTGAGAGCATTGTTGAAACATTCCCTGAGCTCTGTCAGGCTGTGACCACTTCCCTGGGGAGCCTGTTCCAGTGCCCAAACACCCTCTGGGTGAAGAACCTTTTTCTAATACCCAACCTAAACCTCCCCTGACACAACTTCAGTCCATTGCTTTGGGTCCTGTCACTGATCACCACAGAGAAGAGATCAGTGCCTGCCCCTCCTCTTCCCATCATGCAGAGGTTATAACTGCAGTGAGGTCTCTCCTCCGGTCTCTTCCAGACTGGACAGAACAAGTGTCCTCAGCTGTTTCTCATACAGCTTCCCCTCAAGGCCCTTCACCATCTTTGTAGCTGTCCTTTGGCTGCTCTCTAATAGCTTTATATCATTATTATATTGTGGTACCCAAAGCTGCACACAGCACTCGAGGTGAGGCTGCACCAATGCAGAGTAGAATGGGACAATGCCCTCCCTCAACCAACTGGCAAGTGAGTACTTAGAATCAACAGATATGCAAAGGGCTTTCACAACCTCTCAGAAGATTGATTTCTGTTGTGCTTATAGAAAAATAATAATTGTTTATGTAATTTCACTAAGTATTAGTTGTCTGAAAAGAGTTGAAAGAACCCAGTATTTATTTATGAAGGAAGTTTAATATATGAATGTACCCATAAGTATTGTATTCACACTAGAAAAAGATATAGCCAAGGCAGTCAGCCTTTCTCTATTATATGGCCTAATACTAGATAACAGTGAGCTGTGTTCCTGGTTAATCTTGATCAATCTGTAGATCTTATACAAAGCGTATGGGTCTGATTCATAGCAAATACTTAGAACCCAACTACCCAACTACCTTATACATGTTAGGGAGCCCAAACTCATGATACAAGGATGTGGAGTTGCTCTTCATAGGAACAATTAATCTGATGCACTGATCTTCAGCATTAGCCGTGTGGTATTTTTTCAGATTGCTCAGATCACCTAAGATCATACATGGAGATACCATTGACAATGGTTTTAGAACATGATTCACATTGCTTAAACATGAATGATTTTACTTATTAAAGATACTGCCTCCTGATCTGGTTTTGGACTGTGTATTTTCATAATTTAGTAGTCATTCTTACAGCATTCTTCTGCAGGATGATGCCAAATGAGGGGTAACATTTTTTCCTGTCAGAATGACTGGATTTTCAAGGACAGAACTCTGGATTGAATCCAAAGATCTGTCTGACTCATCACTGACAAGCTGGAGTTACTGTGGTTCTCTGTGGACTAAGCAAAACCCCAGCTTGTCCCTATAGACAAATGGAATACAGAGGAACCCTTCTGTCATAACTGATGAAGGTGAATTTCGCTCTTTTAACTACTCCAGGCAAATTGATCTTAACTGTAAAAGCTAACCAGTACTAGTCAGGAACGTTTTGCTTTCTGAATATAGCCACAGTATTATGCAGTATACTCAGCCAGCATACTTCTAGATGAGTAGTCCATGAGGAATGATGAAGCCAGACTGGTTAGATAAAGGTCAAATGCAGAGTTACCTTATATATGACAGATTTTTAAAATAAAGCATAGCTAGTTGTTTTCTTATTCCTTTGTTTGACATCATCCTGAAGTCAATGTGTTTCTCCTTTTGGTTTTTACATATTAACATATTTTTTACAACATTTAAAATGATGTAACTATTAAGACTATAAGGATGAAACTACATACCATCAAGGGAAATTGATTGCAGCTTCAAGTAAACAGAGTTCTAACTCAGTTAAAATAGTTCATGTGACTTCTGTTCAGGTTCAGTTTATTTAGATTTTACCATAAAGAGTAATAAACTTAATTGGAGAGACTGAGTGCTCATCAATATGTTTTTCTAGGTAGATTCTTTCCCAAATTGGGCATACCTAAATTTGCATGTAGTTACGCATGCACAGACTGTCCAATCTGAAGAGTTGTAGGACATGCCTCCCAGTGGTCTATGTCAACCATACAAGACCACTGGTTTCTCTAGTATTTTTAATATAGATGTTAAAATTTGGCTAACCCCCAAAATACTTAGTAAAACTTCTGCAGAAGCCTCCTGGTCATCTTTTGTTCTGCAAAGTTTAACCTTCTCTCTGGTCTCACATGACATCACCTCCTTGCATGGTCTTAACCTCAGAGACATACAGCCACACAACTGGCTCCCAGGCTACTTCACCTACTCTGCTGACTGATCCAGCTTGGTCTTCATTAGCAATCACACACTGTCTCACACACTCACACTCCAGCTGCAGCCTCCGTGGACACACGTGGGCCCTCTGATCCAAGGTCTCCCTCCAGTTTCTGGTATGCAGACCCTCATTTCCTATATATCCTGGCCTAACTGACATATATTCTCACTAATCCATCATCTGACTCAAGTGCAGGCAGTTTGGCCCTCATACATGCAAATGGGATAGAGGCCCTTGCCCTCTAATCAGAATTTAATAAGATTGAGTGCAGGACATGAGCAGCCTATTGTGCTGCAGAACCAACTATACACATGTGATCAACCCTTTTTGTCCCCTTATCCCTCTATCTTCTCAAACTTGTTCCTCCTCAAATCACCTAAATCCATCCCTTTCCATGCCTTTGGTTCCTCCCCTAAGTATCCCATTAGAAACCCTACTCAATCCACGTGTCCCGTAGCCCTAGACAATGGTGTCTCTCAGCTTGAAGAATATGCATTTATTCTGTGTGACACAGAAGCAGTAAGAGGCTGTGTAAATCTGAACTGGTTGATGTTTGCCACTGACATCAATGGAAAGAGGATGAAGTTTAGAAGGTCGTGTCATCACGCAGCTTTCTAAGGCTTTTAAAAATTCTTATCATTGTTTACCAAGAATATTTTCCTTTCACCTTAGCAAAACTACCATATAAGGTCCAGAAATATTATTGTATAGTCATGAAATAGTATAATGATAAGGGAATGATATAATGCAGATATATGTAGAGAGAAGAAATGTGATGGAAAAATTATGCACACCTTGCAAACATAGTTCTTGTACTGTTGATGTAGAGTGTGTCTGTATGATTAGCTGGAAAAAGCTTTTATTTCCTTGCTTTTCTGTTCATATGTGTGTAACAACAGCCACTTCACAATTATATCTTTCCAAAAAACATAGCAAAATAAGAAATCAATCAACTAGCCATCTTTTATCTGTCATTTTCATGTTTCTTTTGAAATTCTACTCTTTATATGTAACTACTTAAGCTCATTGAAAAAAGAAAAAATAGTAATTTTCTTACCAAGTAAAGAATATTTTCAATTAATATTTGACATCAGTTCATAAGGTCAATATTCTTTGTCCACAGTGAGAGCAGTCTGTAAGAAGGAGATCTTTCTGCTTTTAGCAATACTGTAAATAGTATAACAGACTTCTGGTTTTTTGTGCCTTTTTTTGGCAAGATGTAATTGAAGAAATTAATTGATAATCATGTTTTAATTCACCATTGAATGAAAACTTTTTTTTTTTCCACAAAAAGTAGATTTAATTACTTTTTAAAAATTCAATAAGTAGTGGGAAGGTTTTAATTTACTGATGTACATGAGAAAACAGATTCCTAACTTACTAATACATGCCACATTAAGAAATTTGATTATTGACTGCATCAAAGTACTGGAAGAAATATGCTTTTGAGAACATTCAGTATTAACAGTATTCCGAAGAGCTGCTAATTTTCTGTCAACAAATATTCTTTTCTGGAGATTGAATGGTATATGTTTTCTGCCAGATCCTCCTTAGTGTTGGTTTCACAGATGTTTTAATACACAGACAAATCAAGATATTTAATGATTCTTCATGTATCATATATGTTTATGATACTAAAGAAGAGATCTTTAGGTTTTTCCTCAATCTCTAATCCAGTTTTGTTTGAAGTCACATGCTTTTTATGGAGCTTATATATGACTGGACTTCTGTCCTGCTGTATTCTAATTGCAAGAGAAGAGCCTTAGCTGAAGCTGGGAGTTTTAGGATGCAAGAATTTGTATTCAGACTGTCCAATTTGAATTTGATTCTCAGTTATCAAAGCATAAATATCCCGTGTATGTACTGGACCTGCATTCCTTTTGTAGGAAGTAATGTTGCAATACTGTAGCAATGCAAAACCTTCTCGGGGAGGATTTCAGCGTGGGCCCAAGGGAAGAGAGCTGCCTGCAGCCGAGTCCTGCTCGTGTTTGCTGTGTTCTGGCATTTGATAACCACGCTGGGATTTTGTGTACCCTTTGGGAGCTGGCAGTGATTAGTCTGCCCATCCTGTCTTGTGTCTCTGAGTCGTCACCATTTACTCATTGTCTTTTGTCCTTTGCCTCTCCTGCATGTCATGAGGAGTTTCACATAGGTGCATTTATATACTCTCTAATAAAGTTTTGGAGGTTTGTTATTTTTTTTAAAATCAGTATATTTTCAGTTGAAAAATATTTCCTAAGACCAGAGTCAGGAAGTACAACAGTGTTTTAATTAGTGAATGAATTAAAGAAGAAAATTAGGGGAGAATGAATGAGGATTATCTTAGGGAGCTTTGGTAGGAGTTTTTTACTTTT
>VXAX01000641.1:393733-613032 GCA_013399835.1 Leptocoma aspasia | reverse complement strand
TTGCACCCAAGAAAATAATTCAATCCTGTTCTTCCAAGAAATTAAATTGCAGGAGAGGTGAGGTACCCAGCATTATGTAGAATTATGGTCAGTGCAGAACACTATGTTTCACACATGTATTACTTGTGGGAAAACAACTGCTTAAGTTTATGAGCTAATGAATCATTCAAATTCACACAATGAAAAAGAGACCAGTCTACATCAGTATTCCCTAGTGTGGATATATATATATATATGTACATATATATATATTCCATTTTGTAGGTAATAAAATACAGATTCAATAGTAAATAATTATTAAAAATTGTATGTTAAGCATAACACCATTTTACTGATGTAGATAATAAAAAATGTCAGTATGAAAAATTCTTTTTACTTATTAGCTTCAAATTATTTTCTTTAAACAACAGCACTTAATTTTAATGTATGAAGTGAAGGGAAATATGGCTTGCCAATGACTGTTTAGTGCTGTATTAGAAGCTAATGAAAATAGACTGTAATTCAGGACTCATAATTTTATGTTCTGGAAGCTTTAATACTGGTGATGAAAACTGTTACAGAAAAGTAAATTGCTTCTGTAAAGGACACAATCAGCTTCAAATGTGGTCAGTTAGATAAAAAAGCCTGCTGGTTCTCAATACACCCCTGTTATCCAATGCCCACGGCTTAGTTTTCTTGTTGGTTTTGGTAGATTAGCAGCCATGTTTTCCACTTTGAAACAAAATATGTCCTTTACTGTTTTTTGAAAAGTCCGTAATAGATCATGAAACTAGTTAAACAGGACATGTAATGAGGCTGTCTGTAAAATACAGAAAGATAACAAAACGTAAATTAATTAACTTATTTTTTAAAGTATATCTAATTTATTTTAAAAATATAATCAGCTAAAGATAAAATATCAAGTTAAGTAAAAAGAATAAGTTTCTTGCCCCTTTAAACAATACGATTGGTTCTCACTAATCTGATGTTTGTTTGATTCTAGACTAACTGACCTGAAGACAATGAATACATACTTGTGGAAAAGTAGTACAAAATCAGATTATAACCTCAGTGCAATTACCAGAGTAATAGAGGGAGAACAGATCTAATTGAAGTAACTATTCTGTCATTAGTCTTTGAGTCTGCCCTACATAAAGTTCATGACTTATATAGATGGATGTGTAAAATTATTTTTACAAATAAATTATATTGATATCAAGATGACATTTGCTATTTTAGGTTTCTTTAGGTAATTCATTTCTTAAAGTTTAATCACACTTGTTGCAGAGATCTTTAGATTATTTATAGATCAAATTTCTGACACTTCTGTACTTGCCAAGCCAAAAAATTAACATCACAATTTTGCTTTATTTGCAGCATCTGGCGAGGACCAAACATAAACTGCACTGACAGTTCAGGTTATACTGCTTTACATCATGCAGCTTTAAATGGACACAAGTAAGTGCCTCACATTTAGTTTTTATGTAGAATGGTTTTTAACTGTGTAATGCCAGAAGATATAGCATAGTTCTAGGATTTGTACCAAAAATTGGCAAACCTTGACTTATTAAAAGAGCCTTCTTTCCAATGGAATATATTAATATAAGATGTTTTGTCATCAATATCAATAAGTATTAATGACAAATGGGAAATGTCGTTTAACAGCTATTGATTTTATACTGCTTCTTCCAAATTCTTCCTCGGTTTTGGGGAAATTTAGCATTATTACTGCTAGTCTTGGCTCTAGTGCTTTTTCGTTGCTGGGAAATCACAGCAGAAAATATTGTGTTATATTTCTGTGTGTATGTCCATATGTATAGAGTGTGAACATTTCAGGAAGCAATTTTGTGAAACAAAGAACAGTAGAGATTAATCGTTATCAAAGCAAAAGTAACATGAAAAGAATATTTAGTAATTATACACTTGAAAGCAGGAAAAAAAAGGTGTTTTCACTAAAGAAAGTTTTGACATAAAGCTTTGGTTAACTCCTCTCTGAGAGATAAGGAATTGATCCAAGCCCAGTGAAAATTTAGAGTGATTTGCATGAATTTTAATATGATTTTGGACTGTCCATAAAATAACACATGGATATATAATTATTATTTATTTAGTTTACTCATTGCACAATTTTTGCATCCTTCTATAGAAAAATTGAAACTTTAGGATGTGTCTTCAATTGTATTCTAAAAAGGTGCCTATTTTCTTTAGGATGGATCAATCTTTTGATGATTATGTGATATTATTTCTAAATAAATATATAAAATAAACTCTTGAACTAGAAATTGTGCATTTTCCAAAGTTTCAGCTGTGTAGGAAGGTTCAGAATCATCCATTGATGTATTTTTACCTCCATGAAATTAGGTCTAAGTTCTTACTATGGTCTGTTAAACTCAGCATTTTTGTTCATGATTTATAGATTGTTCCTTGTGCTATTGCTAATTTTTGACTGACCAAACCCCAAACCTGGGCTTGCAAAGATTGCTGGTTTTAAATAGATGAAAACTGGGTTTAGTGTATATAATACTAGCAATACAATAATAGTTACACAGAAAGTTAAAAATATTGCTGTATAAACACTGAAACTATCAGAGATTTTAAGTGAATCCTAGCAATATAAACTATAAAATCCCAAAACACACAAAAGCCAAATGTTGATTTCAGACACAGTATTGACCAAACTCTTTCCAAGGTCAAGGAGGACCTAAAAACATGGGCTTATGTACAGCAGCAGATATAACTATAGCCTTTGAAAAGTCCAATGTTGGCTGCTATGACCCCTTACACTCACAGCAGGATAAGTAGCAGGAACTGACATCACAATTATACCTTGTTATATTAAAGTAAACTGAAATAAATCATGAGGTATTTTGTGATAAATCAAGAGGGTTTCAGGACCTGTTATCCAAGCCATGATAGTGATCCTGCTGCTGTATCACAGCCAGTAAGACAATTGGACAGACACCTAGTGGTTCTAATTTTGTTAGTCATCACAAATAAGGTACTTTACATTCTATTTGAGTTTTCAAACTTGATATTAAAAATCAAAATGGCATACAATCATTTGACACAAGAATCTTCCCACTTAGGAGAGATTTCTGTCCTTTAAAAACTTCTGGGATTTTAATTTTTCCCACTTTACATTAGGTTGAACCTGAGAGATTTCAAAGTTTTTCAAGAAAAGTAAGAACATAAGAATTTGTGGCTGGGATACTTGTTGGACACCATTGTTCAAATCCTTGCTTGATCACTGAATGTGATTAATTCCCTCCTCCTTGGTTATTCTGGGATAATTTTCTTTCCTTGGGAAACTATTCTGCTTTATACAAGTAATTGAACCATATCTGGGGCAGGCACTGGAATCTCAGTCTCCCTAAGTAATTTCACTTAGCCCAGTAATGTTACTGGGCTAAGGACTTTCAGTCTCCTCCTCTCTGAAATGTATTTGTACAAAATGAAAAAGTTCTGCCAAAAGAACTAAAAAAGACTCACCCTAGATAAGTGTGGTGGGTCAGGGCATTCTTGAAGGATGAAGGAGGTGCATGTTCTATTTTGCAGCTTGACACAATAGACTCTTCCCAAAAATTCCAACATGTTTTTATCTATAGATTTCATCTGTGCAGGGCTTTTCTTCTGATTTTCTTCCACTTAGTTCATTTTATGCTTCCTTTGTTTGGTGTTCCTTTCAAATGAACTGCTGTGTATGTCTAGCTCTCATTGGACCATTTACTGCAAAACTAACTATTACTTAATGGGAAGTCTCTCAAACCTTATGTATACTAAAAAGTTTCCCTCAGGAGTCACTTTTCTGGAACTTTTTGGGTAACAGAAATCTTTCTGTAGTGGAGCTGCTCTTTCTTGGCTGTTCTCATGGTATTTGACCTTGTCAGGAGTAAGCAAAATCCAGCTTAAATTTTTCTCAAAGCTTAGCTTAGATGTGATGACTCCAGTATCTTTTGAAGTCAGCTGGGAGTTTCTTTTGACATGGATGTATTCCCTCATTACTCACCACATTTTTCTTTCAATATGCAATTAAATAAGGTTCCATCAAGGTTGGAAGAATAATTGCCTTAGATTTATCTTCTGTCTTAATTTGTAGTCAATTTGTGGTAATTTTTGGTCATAACAGAGACTACATTGAGCTCCCTCCCCTCACTGATTTTTCGAGCCAAATCAGTGTCTCCCTATTTGTAAAGAGTGTGCATGGAACTGCCCACACTGGATCATAGATTCTTTTAGCTTAATAACTAATGAGGCCTGACTGTATCAAACCATGAGACTACAAATGCAGCAATAAGACAGAATTTATTTACTTTCTGACATACTTGGTAATGTTATCGTATCACACAGCTGATTTTTAGTTTAGCTTTTAAAGTTAAGTACAGGAGACTGCTTAAAAATCAGGGATGCAATATTCCAACTTATGCTAATCTTTCACTTAGTGTATGATAAGCAACACCAAAAGGAATATAAAGAGAATTAAAATGGTAATAAGTCACTTTTCCCCTCACTGCTACAAGGCAGCGGAATGTGGGAAACAAAAATAGGAGCAGTTATTTCGTAGAAGTTATACATAGAATAAGTTATTTCATATATCTAGCCAGATCATCATTAAATTGTTTCCTAGCTATCTTTAAGATAATGCCTTAAAGAAGAGGAAAAACTATTACTTAAACCTTACGGTAACAAATGTGTCCATAAAACTATCCTCTTGTCCTCCTGCCTCCAGAATTCAGCAGTGATGGGGACAAGAGTACTTCTCTGCCTTTAGTGCCTTGAGGGACATGCACGTTTCTGGACAGGCAAATTCTAAAAATGATTCTGTGGCCAGGTGATCCTATTGAAAGAAACAGATTCAGAGGGCTGATGATAATATTGTTGATGGTATTCATAAGAAGTAAGAATCATTACAATTAATAGCATTTTGTCTATGTTTTACTATCTATTTCATTTTCAGAAATTATTGGTCTTCACTTTTTGTAGCTGTTTCACTTGAAATACAGGTTTGGTTTTTTTTTTTCTATTTTCCAGGATAAAAATATGGGCAATACGTATGTTCATGTAAAGACTTAACAAAATTAGCTTCCTGTTGATTTTTAGATTTACTTCCTGTTTTCCAGGGATATAGTTCTCAAATTACTTCAGTATGAAGCATCAACTAATGTAGCAGATAATAAAGGTTACTTTCCTATTCACTTGGCTGCTTGGAGAGGAGATGTAGATATTGTGAAGATTCTCATCCATCATGGACCATCACACTCCAGAGTGAATGAACAGGTGAAGTGATAAAAAATATTTATGTGCATCATCAGAAAAAACCAGCACATATTCTTTAGGTCTGACCAATTTATAGACAATTAAAAAGAAAAAAGTCTATTTTCCATTTTTTCAGTAATTTCTTCTCAAAGATTGATAAAATCTTCCATTATAAGAATACCAGATACCTTTCTTCTGAATAGGCACTGACTTAAAGAATATAAGATTTAAAAAGTATGGAAAAACCTTCTGCTTGTTTTGGAAAAATCACATGAAGACATACTCTAACTTTGCATCTTTCCTGTATGGTTGTAAATTTGCACAAACTTTGTGTATTTTTTACTATATTAGATATTAAGTTCCTGAAAATCTTTAAGATAAAATTAATGTCCTTGGTATTTTCAGAGTATCGTAAATTATCAGATATGCAGAGGTAAATGAGAAACCAAATGGACTGCATGGATGGACATGCAGCAGAAAGGACACATAAAAAGAAAAAGACAAAGAGAAAATTATGAGAGTATTATAGTGTGTAAGGGCAGTATAAGCATGTTGCATTTTGCTGTCAAGCATATGGTACACCTTCTGTTTTTATTCTGTATATTCTTACATGGTCCATTCATAGGATTAGTATTTAGAAATAGAAAGAAGCTGATTAAAATTTGACACCATCTAGGCTGAACTGCTCAAGAACTGGAAGTAGGCTGTGAAATCCAGATAGTAACCATTAAGCAATTGCATTTGCCAGGGTAGTCAGAGAGTTGGAATGTGGAGCTCCTAATTCAGATCTAACCTATAATGTCTACACTGCCTGTATGTGCACCTTTGGTTCCACAGAGGTCTGGTCTGTGTAATCACAGGAGCCAACAGGGCTACTCACATGACTAAAAGGAGGATTCAAGTGTCCAAACAGAAATGCAGTACCTTCTGAGGCCCTGCAGTAACAGACATCTGCATGGGCCTGGGAATGTGACAGAGGGTGCTCAGAATTTCCAGGTCCTTGTGGAGTGAGTGGTGAAGCCCAGATACAGTTCGAGCTGGCACCCCACAACACCTCAAATAGCAAAGTGCAATCTAACAAATTGTTCTCTCAGTGCCTACATTAGTGTGGCCAGAGGGCAAACTGTGAGAAGATAGAAATGTGACACCTAGATTACAAACACTTAACCAGTGTGACGTGCCATGCTTTGAGTAATCTATTTGATATCTGAGGTTATACACCTAGCCATTGGAATCCATACAATAACTAGGATATGAGTATCAAGTATTAGTGCAGGACATATAGGAAAGTAAAGTAATAAAATATGTCTGTGGGAAATCCTGTAATCCTCTGACACATTCCAAAAAAAAAAAAAACAAAACTCAAAATTTGTCATTCTGTGATTTCAGTTTCAGATTAACATAATTTTCCAACTTTCTCATTCTCATCAGCTGTTTAATGAAGGACGAAACTGTTGAACTGTAGGATTACCTTTTGTCAAGGATAGGTTTTTTCAGTTTTATTTATGCAATAAAACAAAAAGCAACTATTGGATTGTGTATCACACATTTGCTTGGAGACATTACATATATTCTACTGACAGGATACTGGAAGCTGTGTAGGAACTTCAGAGAGGGCGAGAGTGAAAAAGATCTTTCAGTAAGATCAGAAAGACAAATGTAAATTCAAACCTACTTCTCCCCAATCCCACATATACCTCCAGATTTCTACAATACTGTCCAATTTGATTAGGTGTGCTGTATCTGGTTTGATCACTGAAACAAATAAGCAGGGATACATCTGATATTTCTGTACCCCAATGACTCAACAGGTTTGCTACACATTCCACATTTAACCCAAAAACCTTATAATAGAAAACATGTGAGCAATCCTCACAAGGAATGTTGCATCTGAAGTATTTTAAGGGAATCTTGATCATATTAAACTTTGAAGTTAAACTCATGCATACAGAGTTTTTCTGACCTTGTGAATTCCTTGGTGTTCCACTCTAGACAATGGCCAGGTTTATTATGTGGACTACTTTGCTGGCACCTACTTCCCCCTAATTAGCACTCTACGCAGGAGAATATTCTCTGTATCCCAGAAAGAGGGAATGTCATGTTGTTATAGAGCCACCTCTGCCCACATATCCTCAAATAACACCTGAGAGGCATTCTCACCCTAACACCTGGTGTACATTCATATGGGCCTTTAGGCTTCTGAGGCTTTTGCTTATTTGCAAATAGGCTCTCCAAGGCAGGTGACTCCTCAAAGCTCTCATAACTTCTCTCTGGAGCCGAAGCTATGGCTTGTAAGAAATCCTGGACTACTTTTCTTCTTTCCTTTTTCTTCTGAGAGTTGGAGATAAGGACAGCCATTTTTCATTATACTTTTTCACCACAGCAAATAGTGCACTCAAGTCAGACTTTTTTCCCTCTGTTTTTGCTGTTGGTGTTTTTTTTTTAAATAGATCACATTAAGATGTAATTGTTTGCATTTTAAGAAAATATTTTTGTTCGTGATTTAAAAATTATTGCAGCTAATTTGTAATACATTTTTGTTTTCATCTATCTGATTGAAATTCTATGTGAAAGAAATGCTTCTAAAAACTTACGTTGAAAGCAATGGATGACTGAAGAAATAAATAAATGACAAGTTCATGATGAATAAATGTATATTAGATGAAATAATGAATTTTATATTGTATATTGTAAATTGATCAAACTGCATTCTACACTTTCAAAATGCAGTTAAGTAGCATCATAGCATCATAACCAGCCATATCCAGCATCTAAAGCTCTGAATGCCCCCTGCTGTTCCTATTACATAAAATTGGAAAAAACAGTAAAGAGACAAACAGTTAAATGACAATTATATTATGGGGGTGGTGGAACGTAGACTGGCAATTCTACACACAGAGAATGGTTACAGCATAACAATTATGTAAGAAGAATTCTATCACTGTTTAATGTAGGAGTCTTAGTTGACAGGCATGGTGTATGTTTTAAATCACAAAATATGGTGACATTGCAAAAATGTAGGTGTTTAACTTCTTTGATGAAGATTTAAAATTAGGTAACTTATAAACGGAATTAAAATAGTATGAGATCAAGATTTATTAATTGATAATACTAAATGAAATAAAAAGGCGTGCTGTTAACAGTCAAACTACTTACATGTTTATTTATGTAAGGACATCTGGATAGCTACAACATTTATTGTGGCAACTTTCATCATAAAATTGCATAATTGATAACAAATCCTAATCTATGAAAAAGTGGTTAGTAAATAACAGCCACATACAGGTCAATATGTAGTGTTTGGTTTTTTTCAGGAAAAATGTGAATAACATCAGGGATAAATATAAATATGTATTATTAAGTATGAATAAAATACATTCCAATTATATATATACACATATACACATAAATATATACATATATATATATATACACAGAATATGCATTGTGAAAAATTTACAGGAAAAAATGCGAACACTTCTGAAGAAATTTTTTTTGGATTTAGTGTGCTGTAGAATTTGCCTGTGCATCAAATTGTAATCGCCACAAAACTCACCCACATTTCTTTAAAACTGTTCAACAATTCTTCTGAAATATGAAGAAAAAGAGTTCCGGATGCATTCATGCGATGCTAACCTAAATTTTAACGTATTTGCTAACTTCTCCAAATCATCTAAATGAAACACAGACATTTTATGCTTCTCTCAGTGACACACTGGAAGTTCAATTCAGTTCCAAAATAGCCTGCAAACACAGTGTTTTTCAAACTCTGCATTTGATTTTATCCCTCAATTAATTTGAGACTAGTGGATGAATTTCAGAGTTTCCCTTGCAACTCTTATGATACTTTCTTTAGAGGAAAAAAAAGGTGCACACAAAATCTTCTTGATTTAAGCCAATTGCAACAATAAATTGGAAAAAAATTTTTTCAAAGTAGTCAACCATATTACATTACTTTTTAATAATGTTTACATAAGTAAAAGTGAATTTCAATGGGAAGTCAGTAGATTCGATTTTGATTCACACGGAGTAATTTGCCGACAAACTTCCTTTATTTTTTCAGAATTATTGGCTTCTTGGTGGAACTTTTCAGGAAACTGTCTTCCTGATTTAGTACATAAAGTAAAACAATCCTGAGGTCATTCCTTTCTCTGTCTTGCATATATTCTTTCGCTCCTTTTTTCTCTGTTTAATTGTTTAGTTATTAAAGCCTTATTTCTGTATTGTTTTTCCGCTAGTTGACTACTTTTGAGTATATTCAGAATATAGATAGATGTATCCAAAATCTCCCATTGTTCCCTCCTTCTTTAATTTAAATTTAAATTCTCATGTTGTAACTGAGAAAATAGCAAAAAGCTTTTCATAACAAATCTCTTGTTCACTTACTTTACATTGCGATTATGTGACAAAGAAATGGCTCAGTGATTTAGGAAGTCTCCTTTTTCAAGTTCAGCATCCAAACACTGATAAAAAAGGGAGTTGAGCATCCTTTGGAAAGGTCTGTTAAATCACTACTTGAGTCATTATTGCTTGTACAGTACTTGCATGGACTTTTAGGAGATTTAAAACTTGCTTGGCAAAAAAAAAGGACTACACAGCTATGCAATAAATGTCCTGAATTTACCCACAGTTTAATAGTGGCTTCACAAGGGCCTATATAATATTCATGATAGCCATTCATCTCTTGATACTTCCTGTACTTCTTCACTATCAGACTGCCAAGCTACAATAACTGTCTCTGTAATGTATTTGCTAATCTGCCCTCTAATGAATAGACCTCAAGATATGTTGTACATTTTGCACACATCCTTAACAGCTAAATGATGTAGCACAGCCTGCAAATACTGATGAGATGCAGGGCTGTGAAGGCACAGTTTGCAGCCATAGCAGCCTGAGTTCTGGCTATATGTGGAACAGAAGAGATTCAGAGAAAGGCTACAAAAGGTCAGGATCATGCCCATGAAAAGACACTTGTAACAAATAATGAAGAAAATTTTTAAAAGGCTAAAAATCTGAATCATAGAAAGCTTTCCTTATTTCTGAACAAGGTCCTTTGGACCATAAGAGTAACTACTTGGCAAAAATTTTATTAATTATGAATATTAGAGACTTCTTTTTAGCACTATGTTTGCATAATATTGGCCTACTCTTTTTACCTTACATTTTGTATGTCTTTACTTGGTTCTTATTTCTTGATCTTTCTTTTTCTAGAACCATTTGGTCATAGAATGCCTTGTAGTTGCTAACGTATCATGAAGTATCTGAAATTTCTACAAGGATTCTAGTCTTTTTCTTCAGCACTAGATGTATTATTTAGCCCTTGGATATCAAATTTGAAGCTCTAATTATGGAATGGTAATTTGCATGCAGATATTTTATAGCAGATTACCTGCTCATTGCAATGACTGTTAACACATACACTTTCTGTACTCCAGAAACAATTGTTTATGCTTGGAACTGAAAATACAGGCAACAGCACTAAATTATTACCAGTTTCTTGAAGAATTTTTTCACATTTCAAAAATACTACTTCAAAACAGTATGTGGCTTTAGAGATATGAAGACAAACTACCTTAAAATCAATAGTTCTCTCTCCTCTCCTCTCTTCTCCTCTCCTCTCCTCTCCTCTAATAAATCTAAGCTGATTTATTTAATATAAGTACTAAATTGTCAAAGTAGATAAATTTAGAAGGCAGTTAAACAAGCTTTAATTTATTCTTTGAAGGTTAAAAATAATTTTGTCTTCTTTACCTGAATTGAATTTATTAATTTACATTTTGAAGAAGGAAGAATGTTTTATTATCAAGCTTTAATTAGGTAGTACCTTTCAGCTCTGATAACACAATATGTACAATGCCTGTTCTGAAAGCATATATATAGGTAATTTAATTATCTTGTTTGCCCAGGTTGCATTCTTCTGCTTTATTTCAGTGATATGTAGCTCTTTGTAATTTTGTATCAGTTTGATTGGTCATGAACTAAAATGTAGCTTTTATTTGGCAAATAAAAACCATAGAAATATGTTCAACAATATACATCTGAAAATAATAACATTTTGTTACTTTGCTTTTGTGCATCAGGCTGTTTTAAAATGTACTTTTCCTTTCAATATGCCTTTGTGTGAAAATTCAGCTGGATATTCTTTATCCAGAGGGTGCAAATTCCAGTTGGCTGCTCAGCAGTAGTGACTTGGACTGTTTGATCTCTATGTATCTGTATCTGTCTATCACATTTTGAGAAAAGGGCTATGGCAAATTTAATTTTTATATTTCCTTGAAAATGTAATCAGAATACTTTCAAGGTAAAGTAGTAGATCTTGGCACAAGATTCAAAATAGTTCAGTTAGTACTTCCATAAGTTCTTGAAAAAATCCTCAGACATAAGCAGATATTGGACAGATAGTTACAAATGTAGGCAAAAATTACCATGATTGTCCATTTTGTGTGCAATTATCTGATTTTCATATTTAGTTATACACAAAATCAGGCTGCAATTGCCTGTTCATCTAGCTGTCCGTGAAATATTGAAAATTTAAAAAAAAATTTTAATAAACTATGCTTGTGATTTGTGGGCATACAACTGTACATAAGAAAATTGCTTTGCTCAGTCCTATTTAAAGATATATTAGAAGTCACTAGAGCACAAAAAGCTTGTTTCAGATAGTTGATAGAACATTGCAGCAATGTACTATTCTGACAGAATATATATTTTGATCTGAATTTCTGGTCTCTGTAATAAAGAAAGTCCACACAGTGGTCTGAATAATGCACAATGATTTAAATGCTTACTAGTCATCAAGCCATGTCTGCCAGTGGAAGCTTCTCACTTTCCACCTGGATGTTCTCCAGCCTCTGTGTTGCAGTTTAGCAGGAAACACATTCCAGTCTCTGAGATCTTGTGTGGTGCTGCAGACACCCCATGAGTTTGACTGCAACATTGACTTACATGAATGTAGTGATCTGTCTCTTCTGTTTCCCACGTTCATCTGAGTCATCTTAGATTGCAAGAAGACATGAAAATGACAGCAATGTTGTTAAAACCACAAACGCAAGAGTTCAGTTCTTGGTTACAGAATTAGAAACATCAGTACCAAATAATAAATCTTCCCTTTTCCTCCTTTCTAGCTTTTACTGTGCAACATGGATATTCTCATCCTAGCTAGCTTTTCAGTAAGAGTCCAAAGCCTCATTTCTCTGAATCTGACTCTTTCTGTCTTTCAAAAGACAATAGTTTTTTCGTATTTTCAGTTCTCTGTCCCCTGAACTTTCTTCGGCTGGCTACTTGAAAAATAGAACTATGGATTCAGATTTATCACTTTTTCTTCGTCTTCTGAGAAGATCTCTACCCTTCTTTAGTATCTTTCCTGAATTTACATTAATTTTAAACTTTTTATATAGCACATTATCTTATTGGTTTTGTACTTTTACAATATTCATAAACTGTCACAACATTTTATAAATAATTTATCAGAAGAGGCATTCAATGTACATACTTCTACAATTTATAGTGTATAGTGTATTTTAAAGTTTTGTAAAGTCTACATGTGGTACATCAATAATATAGGTGACATATCGAATTCAGAGAACTCGATAAACTATTTCCTTCATCTTTGCCTGAAGTTATTTGTCTCTTTGGCCCTGCAAGTATACAGACAGAATTGGAAGAAAGCAATTTAAAAATATAATGCTTATTCTCAGTATTTATTATTAAGCTTATTGTGTAATATTTTGGGAAACACTTGGAGGGCATTGCTTAATAAAGCAAAAACCTGTTCAGTCCACAGCATACACATACTCATATGCCTTAAAACACATACATACCTCTCTCTGGAGACCTGGGAAGACCAACTGCTTAAGTGATTTGCTAAGTCTTTCTATAGGTGCTATTTTGTCTTCTTCCAAGTTCTAATTTTTGTCTGAGTAGTAACTTTTTATAGTGATACATGAAACTAACCTTGTGCCTGATACATTTGCATTTCACAGTTTTACTCCATAACTCCATTTCTCTAATAACAAACTGCTGTGGTACAAAACCAGCAAACTCAAGAAGAGGGACTTCACTGTCAGAGTATTTTAAAGAGAAGGACTCAATCATACTTTCAGGAACAGTTGAATCAAAGAAGGTTACAGATTTTGGCATATCATGAGCTAAAAGGTTTTGAGGGGCATGGAGCATGGAAAATGGATTGGGAGCAATGTAGACACATAGTGAGCTCATCTGCTTGAGAGCCACAAGCTGAGGTATTAATGTGTTATTATTAAAATTTCAGTGGAGTAATTTTAAAGCATTTAACATACATTACCATACATTATATTACAAACCCTGCCTCTATTCTGATCTCACTGAGGCAATTTATAGAAGCTGAGCATTTCTATTGTGGATTAAACATGAATTTATGAAGCTTTTGGGTTTTTTTAACAGAACAATGAAAATGAAACAGCACTGCATTGTGCAGCTCAGTATGGTCATTCAGAAGTTGTTGCTGTTCTGCTAGAAGAGCTGACAGACCCCACAATAAGAAACAACAAACTGGAAACACCTCTGGATCTGGCAGCACTTTATGGACGTCTGCGTGTTGTAAAAATGATCATCAAGGCGTATCCAAATCTGATGAACTGTAATACAAGAAAACACACTCCTTTGCATCTTGCTGCTCGTAATGGCCACAAAGCTGTCGTACAGGTGCTTCTGGAGGCTGGAATGGATGTCAGCTGCCAAGTTAGTGTGTAATTCCTCCTTCCCTTCCCTTCCCTTCCCTTCCCTTCCCTTCCCTTCCCTTCCCTTNCTTCCCTTCCCTTCCTTCATCATTAGACTGTGATTTAAATGAAATGACTTCTTACATTTTTTCTTTAAAATACACTTGCATTAACTCTGTTAGAAATGCTGCAAGGTGATATATAATACAGCTTTATGTATTACAACTCAATGTGTTAAAAGGGATAACTCAAAAAAGATACATATCTTCAAAGCTAAGTGCATGTTTTAATGTCTTGAAACATGTAGATACCCAAATCATATCAACCATTCATGTGTACATCAACCATTCATAAATATATTTTCTATAGCAGTGGCTGTAAAGGTCGTAAGCTGATTTTCTAAAGCTATGGCCCTTCATGGTCACAGCAATCTAAAACAGTGTTTCACTGAGATCTCATTTTCCTATAATTATTCCATTCTAAACTCAAGTTACTAAGTAGTAACAATTTTGATTTTCTGCATTTCTAAACACTTGTTGTATAAATCTAAGAGAAAATTCTATAGCAATACACTCTTGCAGCTACTGACTCCAACCTGTTAGCTGTTTGGTGTCTCTAGTTTTAAGCACAGTAATGTTATACCCCTATAATGTTATAGGGGTTATAATGACATTGAAGGGGTAACTTTAAATAAAATAGACATAGATGGGAAGAGACACAAGGTGCAGCAGCAGTGAATTTTATGTTCAGTTCTTTGTATTGGAAGGTGTACAGGCCTTTTAACTACAGAGGACTAGATTCTGTTATGTGTTCTGAAATGTTGCCTCAGTCTTATGATTTCTCTTGATTTGATTGATGGCACTGTGTTGGTTCTAGAGTGGATTTAATCTTCATATATGAAGTAACTTCCTTGCTGTCTCTCTCTCTTGCTGTATAAAATATGCTTTGAATTAAAGCTCTTTCAGGTTTATATCTATTTTCAGATAAAGAAAACAACAAACCAAACTTAATTACATCTACTTTAGAGCCACTTTCAGACATTCTCTACCACTTAGCAGTTGGTTAGAGCCTGCTGATAAGAACACCAAAGTTGTGGGTTCAATCCCTGTGTGGGCCATTCACTTAAGAGTTGGACTTGATCCTTCTGGGTCACTTCCAAATCAGAAGATTCTGTGAATCTGTGAACAAATCTTGCAAACTTTGTCTAAACTTTGATTAAAATTTATATAAATTTTAAGATTTAGGTGCTTTTACTTAAATTCCTTTATACACAAATTTCCCTTTCATATAGAAGGATTGGGTCTGGATTCCATACACTTTTATTTGTGGATTCTTCCATCAAGATGATTTTTTTCAAATTTTGAGAAAAAGAATGTGAAGTGGGTAAGAAGCGTTAGATTAAAAAAACCAAAATAACAAAGCAAATCAGAAAATATTAGTGCATTTTAAGATTAGAAGTGGATATTCTCAAGTGCTTTCCAAAGGAAGATGTGGTAAAATTGTTTTACTACTTTTATTATCTCTCACATGTTTTGAGTTAGTGTTGGTACTTGCTTCAAACTATTTTAGAAAGTGAAACATTTCTGTGTGATGTGTCTGCTTGTGAATTTGCTGCCCATTAAGCTTTCAATTTATCTTGGTTTTGATTTTCTTTACTAGAAAGAGAGAAACTTGCAAAGGTTAATATAAGGAGCTAATTTTTTTATCTTTCCTTTAGTATTACTACATCTTCAGTAATTTAGAAAAGTTTAATGCTACAGCAACATAGAACTTTCAAATGCATATTTCTGAATATATAATTTCTCTTTTATCTCTAGCAAATGAATGAGGAAAAATTCAGAAAGAAACTTATGCCTGAATTGATATTTAAGAAATAGAATAATTGAAGGAAAATAGTCTCTGTTATGGCAACTTACAAACTGATGGTTACATGAGGGCAAAATATTACACAATGCTTTTATGAAATGTGTTCTTCCTCTTATGTAATCTAGATAATTTTAGCACTACTGTGAAGTCTCCTAAGCCATTTTTATCTGTAGTTATACTAAAAATTTTTCACTGGTCTTTAAAAAATACAGTGGCTACAATCTCTTAAGAAATGAAAGATTCTTTTAGTAATGGTGATCTCTTTGGCATCTTCACTAAAATTATAGGCCTTACTTGTTTTTGATTTTTTTATTCTAACTGCTTTTAAGTGATTTATATTCTTAGAAATTTTTTTGGTAGTTATTCAGAGGCAGGGGGACTTTTTTTTTTGCACTAGGTTATCTTGTTCCTTCTGGTTTTGTCCCACCTGCCATAAGGAAATATCATTTATTTCTTTTCTTGCTGGTATACATATTCTCTATCAATATGTTCCTTTTCATTCAGCATCTGAACATATTGGTAATTTGGCTCCATACCTGCTGTTAACTTATTACTTCTATAGCCTCTGAAAAAGTCTGTTGATGATTACTGGCATCTTATTAAACTGAGGAGAACACAAAATATCAGCCTGTCACTTAAAACTGAACTCAACTATTTTGGTATTAATTAAATTGATCTGCATTACTGATTGGGAAAGAAAAATTTACAAAGTAAAATCTTATGTGGTAAACAATTTTCTACACATTTAAACATGTTAAATAAATTCAGTTTATCACCAGTAAAGACCTCTCAGAATGTTTAGAGATGATAATAGGAGTAGCCTGTCTTGAATCACTCTGTAATTGTAAAGATGTATTTGTTTAAATGGGAGGTTTACTTTAGTCATCTTATCTTTCTCTTTTTTATTCACTGAGCACTTTTAATCACAGCACAAATTTGGACTAACAAAAGAGCGCATTTAATTTTTGATTTAATTAATCACACATTTTATTTATTTCCCGGGTCTATCCAATAGCCATCAATCTGGAATTATTTAGGAGTGGGCAATACAAACTTGCTTCATCTCTTTATGCTTTGAAGTTTTCATTTAAATTGAAACATATGAAAAATACACACGTTTTGGTTGAGTGATAGATTTTGGGCCTTCAGTAAATTAAGATGCTGCACAGTTCAGTATGTTTCATGGAAACAGTAGTTTAATAATTATAAATATCCTAAAATTTTGGCCTTTTCTGTTTATCCAATTTTCATCTATCCCTATTTGCCTTCCCTGTCTGTTCCAATAATGATGGCAATTTCCACTGCTTATCACTGGTAGTTCTGCTAAAAGCTGTGCTCCTTCCTTTTTGCTCTCACTGTATATGGAGGATGTTCCATGAATCAATTTGCAGAGCTGTTTGTCTGTTCTTCCATTCTGTCCTTCAGATTCTGTCTGAAATCCATGTCAAAACTGTAGCAAACTGCCTATGAATAAGGACTAGACAAGTGACCTAATTACAAGCTCTTGTGTATTTACATGATTAAAAGAAAATCTGTAATTATGAAAACCCTTGATGCTTCTCTGTGAGCCTGCAAATTGTACACCAAGTTGACTTGGGTATTCTGGTGTGCCTATTGACCATGTCCTCCTGTCCTAGCTTGGTTTATGTGTCCAGCTATTGTACATGTATTTAGTAGTAAGCAGGGGCAGGGACTGTTTTATTATATTTTTAGCACAATTTGTGTTCTAGATCCCTGTATTTCATATACAGAAAACCTTTGCCAGAGAATCAATATATTATCCATTGGTGCAAACTCAAGCAGACTTTAGTTCACTTTGTTCATAAAAAATTGCCACCAGTTTTTGTATTAAGTATCATTGGGAAAGACTTTCCAAATATAATGGTAGTGTTTACTTTGCCAGGAAAATATGATCCAAGGCAATGAAAGCTTCAGGAAGTAAAGCAGTGAAAATTGTCTATAAATCTTAAGCTCACTTGCTGTAGAATAGACAAGAAGAATATATTAGTGCACAGGCACATTGTTAGAAGTGAAAAAGAGCTAACTTAAAAGTTCTAGCACATCTTAAATAATATACAGAAATTATTTTGAGCTATATTTTTTAATCCTCACGATTTGTGTAAATGCTCTAATGCACAAGAATAAAACATTCTGAACTTACTTCTACCTTCAACTTACTTCTACCTTCTACATGTAGTAAGCCCCATGTACATTTACAAAGAGAGCTACATCTACTCAGCCAGTCTGATTTTCCCTTGGCCCTGTTCATCCTGAGGTTCAACATTCCCTCTAAGTTAAAGCAGAGTTTTGTAACTGAACTGTCTGGTAACAAGGACATTTCTGCCTTCTGGATAGTTTTTGGGTCGAGGGATCTGATTCACTTGTTAGTTATTCACTATTACCATGAAATCCTGCCTAGGGCTTTTAAGATTTGTGTCAGGATTCATCTCCATGACATCTTATGCAGGATTACACGTCTGCATCTTACAAGTGTGCTTTCTATCTCCATATTCTCACATTGATTTTAGTTCAGTTTCATGGTAATATTTCCCTTCTTGTTCAGAAAATCACCTTTATAGTGTACAGATCCTTGCACTGTTTATATGGTGTGCCTTTTAAATTCCTCTTTTTAACAAATTGTTCATAATATATATCTCATTTCTGGGATGTGACATTCATTACTATTGTCTGATAGCTCAGAGTTATAAAGCATAGATTGTCCTGGAATGCAGGGCAGTGTGGGATGTCTGTAAAGCATTTTAGGATCATGCTCTGATATGACAGGAAATATCATGGTAGAATAGACTAAGCAAGAAAATATATAAGGGAAAAAATGGTATTTAAGTTTGGATTCCTTTCCCAACTCCATGAATTACATGTGTAAAGGTGGCTTAAGTTCCTGTAGTCCCTTTATGCATAGCAGAACCATCTTCTGGTTCTTAAGTTGCCCCCAGATAGATTTGTTTGTCTTACACATCTGCGGGAAAATTCTCTTCTCATGTTAGATTTAATTCAATTTCTTACAAGATGTGTGATTTAATCAATCAAAATATTGCTTACCTTCCCTGGAGGTAAGTGGAGAATTTTGATGAACAGAAAGACTGCTGCCCATGCCAATTATCATATCAGGATCTTTTTCACCCTTTTACTGGGTAATCTGAGGATAGATTCTATTCCTCATCCTCAAAGCTGTTGATTCAGTATGCCAGAACATTGGTCTTTCTCAGTCTCAGACCATGGTACAGCAATAGAAAGTTGTCACTAATGTAGTCCATTTTTTCCATTAAACAAGGTTCCTTATTACTACAGTCTTATTCAAGGTGCAACTGGTTTCTATCTCTGCAGTTCAATCTCATAGAAATAAAATTTAATGCTCTGGCTTCCTCTAACAATTGAACCTCTGTGGATTGCATTGTTAATGTATACATTACTAATTCTGATCCTTGACAGAATCAGCATGGTTGAGGTTGGAAGGGAACTCTGGAGGTCATCAGGTCCAACTCCCCCTTTTCAAGCAGAATCCCATAGAATAATAGAATAACTTGCCCAGGTTTGTGTCCAGACAACTTTTGAATATCTTCAAGGACTGAGACTCTACAACTTTTGTGGACAACCTGTACCAGTACCAGGGCTTAGTTGCCTGCAAAGGAAAAAAAAAAATAAATCTTATGTTCAAATAGAACCTACTTACCTACTTTCAGCTTTTCCCCATTATCTCTTCTGTCACTGGACATGACCAAGCCTGGCTTAGACTTCTTTATACCCTCCCTTCAGATATTTGTACACATTGATGAGATCCTCTGTAAGCCTTCATTTGTCTAGGCTAAACTGTCCCAGCTCTCTCTGCCTTTCCTCACAGAAGAGATGACTGGAGCATTATTAGAGAGACACTAAACTTAACTGAGACTAAATTAGCTATTTTAACAATTTTAGTGTCTCTCTCTAGTAGCTCTGTCTCCATCTTGTGCTGGGGAGCCCAGAACTGAACAGAGCATTTCAGGTGTGGACCCACCAGTAGTGAACAGAAGGGGAGCCACCTCCCTTGACCTGCTGTCAACACTCCTCCTCATTACAGAGAACTCTATCTTAATAGTACCAGGTCCACCCAATAGTCCTGCCATTAAGTGATCAATCCAAAGGAAATGCAGTATGACACCAAGGGGATAATAGGCTTTTTTCAAGATTGCTGATGTCACACCTCTTTCAGTAATCAGAGCTGTAACTATCAGTGACTTTTCTGAGAACTTTTCTTATTCCCAGAAATTTCTGAGCTGCACATTATTCTCTGTGTGTACCTTTGTGGTTGCTCTGTTGTTGCAGAGTTATCCCATTTTGAAGTCAATTGCACTAACTGGAAATATCCTGAAGATACTGTTTGAGTAAAGGATTCTGAAACTGTTTTTAAGTAAATCTGACTATTTAGTCTTCTTGTTCCAAATAAACCTGGGAATGTTTAACTGGATTGCTTCTGAAAATGGAAATATTAGAAGTTGTTTTGAGATATGTGTTTCATATGTATATTCTCTTACTGACTTCCTTCTCTCTGTTATACTGTATAAGTGGTATGCAGGATGTAGATGTCATTGGGCATGCTCTCCTTTTTACCTCCATGTACTGAGCATTAGTATGACATATGTACAATTACAGTGTGCTCACATCCTATCTCAGGATTTCTGATTACTTCTAAATATCCTGTCATTGCATTGCTGTAACTCTGATGCATTCTGACACAACTAATTAATAATGAATTACTATTTTATTTCAGAATTGGGTTTTGTATGTGTGTATCTTTAAGGTCTCTCTACCACAGTGAGTATTTCTCAGATAAAGTATAGAAAAAAACAAATTCAGACAGTAAAACCTTTAAGATTTGCCACAAATAAGTTTCAAAATCTAATTTACTATGAAAAAAAAGGAGGTAAGTCAGATACTCAGTGAGATCTAGTAGTGCTCTAGCTTATGCTAATGCTATTGGATGGAAAGTTATTCTGTTCAGATTTTTCAGTAACAGCAGTATAAAATATTAAGAAAAGTAGCTTGTTAAGAGAGAGTGTGTTTTTCAGTACTGTAAATTTTATTTGAGCAGAAGTCTGCTCACAAAGAATTTTGTGTCAAAAAAATCTGCAAAATCAAGTTCATAGACATCTAATGTAGAATTTAAATGACATAAGCATAGGCATCTAAAGCTGTTGGGGGTGCCTTAGGGTATCCAAGGCATCTGTATGGGGCAGATGTGAGGCAGATCAAATGTGAACATGAACTGGACCAGCAGCTGGACACCAGGATATCCTAGGGCATCTCTCACCGTATAACTGAATTGACCTTCCAGGGTGTGATCCAGTTTCACATTAAAACATCTAGTTGTAGATGTCCACGTGAAAACTGTCTGATTCTGCTGAAGAGCTGTGTTCCACTGATGGAGTTAACTAGATTTTCACTGCCTGTAATAGGAGTTTAGAAATTTTACACAAATGCAGGCTTGTTAACAGGTAGCTGTATTACGTTCCTACTATGTTTTCTTATATAGTTATTAATTTTACAGTTGAACTGACAGCATTTTTGGCTTTGTCTTGAATAATAATAAAAAATCTTGTATTCTAGTATTTATTCTTGCCTATTCCATGTTTTTTATGTGTAGGTAAAATAGAGGGGAAAAATACTTATTTTCCAAGTGTATTCTTTATAAAAAGATTGGTATTTTAATGTCACAATATTTCTTTTCTAGACAGAAAAAGGGAGTGCCCTGCATGAAGCAGCCCTATTTGGAAAGGTGGAGGTAGTACGCATTTTGCTTGAAACAGGTAAATCTGATTTACAGGAAACACTGAACAAATACCCTTCATTTTCCTAATCTGGTGTAAGCCTCCTTAAGTTTTGGTTATACAAATTACTTTTATCTTTATCAGCCTTTGCAAATCTAATCACATGTACTCTCATTAAAATGATGGTCTTTTAGAATAAGAAATTGCTATACACAGATAACAAAGGTGATGTTCAGACTCAGAAATTCCATATATGACTCAGTGTATGCCACTGTATTCTGAGAATTAATGTATTATGAGAACAAAATGGCTATATAAAATTTTGTTATTTGCTCTGAAAGGCAGCCAAGAATATTCTTTCATGTTCAGACCAGAAGATTCATGTTCACATTTATTTCGTTCAGTTAGCTATTCCTAGCAAACACATCATTCTGCTTCCTTCTTCATTTCCTGGATAAACTGAGTGCCTGCAAAGAAAGGGGAAGGCACTGTGTCTCTGAGAATTGCATTTGTCCTGAAGGAAAAGAACTGGGATATAAAGTCCAAAAAACTCATTGACTGCATAATAAGTTTCAGAATTGTTGTAGGTAAATTACTTATCTAGACAACTGTCTTCTCAGATAAATTGTAAGACCAATGAGAATGAAAATACATAGAAATAATTTCTTGCAGATCCCTGAACTTCCATTATACTGAGGTATGTCACTGGTCTTTATTATCAGTTTTTATGGTATTACTTATATATTGCAAAGGAAGGTATATCCTAATCACAGCTCTTCGTTTGAATCTCAACTAGTGTATCCCTGATCTCAGACCTGTTTTCAGAAAAAAAATGATCCTCTCAAGTTGCTTCTCTGTTTGGATGAAAAAGAGGGAGGCTGAAAGGGATCTTCACCTGCCCTCAAAAGGCAGGGCATTTTAATTTCCTAAAAAAGGAAGGACAGGAGAACATCACACAAACATAGGAAGCACTTTAGACCACAAGAAAGGCCACCTATTTCAGATTAATAAATGTTACAGCCTCTACCAGCATATAATTGTCAAGACAGTGGAGTAGAATCTTCACTGGGAACTCCTTCAACCCCAAATGCTCTGCACTTCTGCAACACTCCCCACCTTCTGCGTTTTGTACCTAACAGTCCCCTCTTTTCTAGTTCTGCTTCAAAAAGAGTCAGAAGATGTTTTAAGTAGCTACTACAAAGGAAAGATGTGAGTTGGTGTGTCTTGCCTCTGAAAGTGAACTGCCACTGCTAAATAGCCCAGTAATATTTTGGGTTTGTTTTCAGTGAGAAAATTTTGTGTTTCTCACAAAACAAATTAGGAAAATGTCCATTGGGTTAGGAAATTCCTGATAAGATTTCACTTGGTTTGCTAGGACATTTCATACCTTTACTTTTTATGAAAGCATATCTAAACTGAAAAACAACTTGAGCATTCTACCATAAGGCAAAATTTCCAAGGAAACTCCTACAAGGCAAAGGTAGAGTCATGCAGTACCCCGTACAACAGGTTCTGATTCAGGGCAAGCCTCAAACTTAATTCACAGTTTAAGCCAAACCATTACTTTGTAACAGTATGGAAGGTCTGTGAGGAAATCCTGTGGCTGTTCATAGTGCCTGTATACTAGACATAGATATTACAGTCTATTCATGGCATGAATTTTGAAAATGTTGCCATGAAGTACAACTTTATTAACACATAGATAAAAACTTCCTCAGTCTTGCTCCCGAAGTAGATACTGGTACTATGGACTAGGAAATTCCCAATGAATTAAAGTAGTTTGGAGAGAAATGTAGGAAAAACATTCAGAGAATTTGTTGATTTTACAAAATATCCTTTTCAGGATGGCTGGTTCTTAGGAACAATCTGTTGAAACAATCCTAAATTTGGTTACTTTATATCCCCATGATTTACGGAAACATAAAAACCATCCATGTCAGCATGTGAATTTTAGGCAACTCAAACTTTAAACAGAAATGTATCCTGTACTTCAGCTGTAATGCAGTTGTAAAACCACTTGCTTTCAATTTATCAGATAGTTCAGTCTGATATAACACATTTATAATCCGAAGCATTTAGGGTTAAATATTCCACCACAGATCCATTTGTTTTTCAGGAATTGATACCAACATAAAGGACAGTTTGGGTAGAACGGTTTTGGATATACTTAAAGAGCATCCATCTCAGCAGTCTCTCCAAATTGCAGCTCTACTTCAAGGTAAGCCATATTCAATTATACATTTGTGGGAGACAATAGAGAAATAGTATTGTATATAGTAATTTCTACTCTTTAAATGTTTCATTACACAAAGGAGCTGTCTTTTGATTTAAAAAGACTAGTTGAACAAAAATAAGTTGTCCAATATCTGAATTTCAGAATAAACCCTTTCTTTTTTGTGGGCCACTGACATTAGCATGGTGTGTCATTTATACTTAGTCTTTTAACATTCTTCATTACACCATAACATACTGTAATATTTCAATAGCAGTTCCATTAAATTGTAATGATAACCTACAACTGAAATGCTTGATTTGTCCATAAATAGCAACTAAATGACTGAAAGATGATGGCAATTTTTCAAACGATTTAATTATATTTTTTCATTTTCCTTAAATTAAAAAAAAAAAAATAAACCAGGCAGTATTTCTTGTTCTTATAGGAGAAATAATACCATTTTTCATATATGCATTTGTTCTCATTCCCCATTTTACTTTCACGGTGTAAGGTTGATGGAAGTTCATTGTTTATGTCAATCTTTTTCTCTAGAAGATAGCGGTAAAGTGATGAAACAAGAACTACAACATAACTCAATGTTAAATGTAATTCCTTCTCTTTTATGGAATTTGTTCCCTGCATTTTCAGCTTAGCCTTTCATTAAGTGCATTTGACAGAGGAGGTCCCTGCAGGTATCAGTGCTGCATCTTCATCTGTATTGATTGTTCCCACCATTAAATAAGCCATTTTAATCAGTTCAGTGTTGGTTCTACACATGAACTAGCTCATGTTACAGGCTCCCTCATAACTGTATTTTATAAGAACATTTCCTAGAGAAAATGTGGTCATACTGTGTAATTTCTTTTCTGAATAACTTCCAAACTAGTTGACCAACTTCCATAAAGTTTTCCAGTAAGATGATGGACTGAAGATACGAAGCTCCTATAAGTATAATGAAAATTTTGCAGGCTGTAGGAGAGGTATTCCTGTAAGGAGCAGATTCATGTTAGAGCTGAACCAGTTAACAGCTTGCCTTTAGGTCTCCCTTTCTCCCTTTTTCCTGTTTTCCTTTACCTTTTCACTCACTTCCCCCCTTCCTCCTCCCCTACTTCCACCTACACAGTTCCCTTACATATTCCCCATTTACATGAGACTTCAAAGTGACTTGATTCAGTTCACGAACTGGTAGAATACAAAATATATATTTATTATATATATGAAATAATGAGAAATAATATTAAAAATCTACAAATATACTTTCTGTAGTTTTAATTAGCTTGCCTCCTGTGTGATTCAGTCTCAGAGTTACCTCTGTCCCAGGTAACTGACAGAAATGTGTATTGAAAAGTGGGGAGGAAGAGATGTGTGGGGGACACAGGGCTTCCCCTGTCAGCAGAAGGGAGTTGCTAATTTGAGTCAGACTCAAACTTCTACATTTAAGTCCTCACAGAGCTGCAGCATGAACATTTCCCCTACCATGTAGAGGAAAAGAGGGTTAATGTCATACTGGAATTTCTTCAGTCGCAGGAAAAGGGTCAGTCAGAGCTCCCACTTTCTTAGACATCCAAATCAATCATCCTTCAGGTATTAATCTAAGATCCCATCATAAAATTCCATCACCAACTAAACTGATTTTAATTTTACTACCTCTTTATTGTCCCATTTTATCCTTATTGTCATAACCTTGCAGTGTCAACCCCACTGATGAACATTTTTTTCAAAGTACCCTTACTCTATGAATAATAAAGCACCACGCCCCTTCTCATGGGTTTTTCATGTTGATGAATCAGTACCTGCCCTCAGTCTTTACCACACACAAAGAAATATATTAATTTCAATCCTTTTTGTTGCTTTGACATGCAGTCTTTTTCAAAAGTGTGCCTTGAAGTATAAAAATGACTGCTTAGTAGTTTCACCTCTTGTTAGTGTGATGAAACTGTCCTGTAATGAGCAGCTGTTTATTTTTGCTCTCTGCCTATAATAAGAAATGATGTACAAGAATGAAAAATGGTTACAAAGATGCCATTCTTACTCTTAAGACAACCTGAGGAGCTCCTTCACAACTCACTTGCAGAACATACATAGATTGTTTTTTATCAGCAAGATGTTCACTGAATCTTTATCCATCAAAGTTTGAGCTGAAGTTGAAAAAATCGGGAGTGGCAGGATTCAGTACTAGCACTACTGATGATACAGTTGAACTACCCTCCTCTAAAAAGACAGCTGAGTATACTCTTCACTAAAGTGTGGGTATTTATCCTATTGTAGCTGAAAAATCAGTGAAGCACTAGAATTTTTGGAATCCTGAATGTACTATAATTGAGTTTGACTTCAGTGCATAATGAATTCCACGCAAAGAAAGGGCAATTACTAAGAGAGATTTAGTGGCTTCCAAATACGTTCCCGTTAAGGCTGCTGTCTTCAGATGGTTGTCTAGAGCAGCTTACATGGCTCTTTCATGTCGACTTACAGGAAATAGAAATTAAATTAATAATGTCAGAATCTGGCCAGATTTTTTAAGTTTCTTGCTAATTTTGTGCTTTACACAGACATAGTGACATTAATTTGTTCTTTCACCTTGTTGCCAGGAGAGACTAAGATTTTATCACCAAGCATTCTCATTAATTTTACTGGTTCCCCCTTGCACTGTTCTGAGTGTCACTTTACAGTTTATAGTATTAACATAGCATAGTATTTGTCCCTGCCACAAAACATTAGCTTTCAAAATATAAAATGAAGGCTGAAAGATGCATATGAACAGCTGGAAGAAATGGACAAGGAAATAATGTGACTGGTATTACTGGGAGCCTGTTATGCAGAGGGATAACAGAGTTGGAAGAAATGTTTAGAAAGAAAATGAGTTGGCTTTGGGGATATATATAAGAAAATTCTTTGAAGGAGATAAAAGTAATTTCTGTGTTTTGAAGCAGTTAATGGAGGTAGGTAACACTAAATCCCATGAGAAGATACTAAACCAAATAGGGCTGGTCGCCACCTGTGAATAAATGCCCTCCCAGAGTGTAAGAATTGTGGATAGAAATTGTTCTCTCTCTTTTAAAGAATACTTAGAAAACTACTTTTTTACAGATTGTAGGTAAATAAACAAGGCCTCTTGCCCTTAAAGTTTTAGAAGTGGTCCTAGCATTCTTGTGATCCTTATTTTACATCTTTTCTTACTATCCAGAGAAAAGAACAATGGAAGTTTCTGCAAAAGTATTTTTTTGTGTTTGCAAAGTCTGCCATCTTTTTTGAGATGTTGGCACATTATCTGATAGAAGGAAAATAAATTAAAAGATCACTTTAAAGAGCAGCATGAAAAAGGCTGAGTAAGCTATACAACACCTGAATGTTTTTTTACTGCCTGTTTATTATAGCTGGAATTAATAGAAGTGACAGTTCAGGTTTTACTTCTATGTCTTTTGTATATGTCACATCATTTTATGTGTCTTCATCAGGTCTAAGTAGCATTGAACTCACTTAAAAGTACTTTAGGATTTAGATTCTTAACATAGTAAGGAAGAATTGGCTGTGTAAGTGGAAGAGGAGAGAATTAGGATACTGTGCCAAGCAAGGCCAGGCTACTGGATACATTTCATGGGTGCAGTGAAACAACAGCACTCAGTGCTGAAGCAGTTAACAGTACTGGCACTTAGAGCTTTTATAATTAGGCATTGGAGATAAAAGGGATGTTGCCAAGGCTAGTAGGCCTAAAATTAAACCAACCAGCTGTGTTTAGTTTTAGCACATGTGAACGTGACGCAGGTGCAAGCTGTACTGTCTTTCAACTCTTTCTCCACAGCCCACTATGCTCTCTATTAGAATCTTGCTCTTTTACTATTTCTGGAAGCAGATTTCTCATTATTATGAAACAAAGGAGGTAGTAGATAAACAGATGAAAAATGGCATGAGCCCCAGTAAACACTGCTGCACAGACAGTATGGAGGGAGACACAGTGGAAAACTGTTTCTTCTGCTGAAGCTGCTTAGGAACCTAACATTGTTTGGACCTGTTACCAAATTATTCATAAATGGAAAATGCATAAGCAGCTGCAGAACCAGAACTCCTTTCTATTCCTCTGCTTAAATAGCTTTGGTGACATTAGCACTGGCTTTTTTTTTTATGTATTCTCACTGTCTCTTTCTCTCCTGCTCTTTCTGTGGACAAGTAGATCTTCCATTCCTTTGAGTGCAGGAGGCCAGCCTCACTGGAAGAATGGAATAGGTTTTCAGTCAAGGATTTAATTACATCTGCATGGGATGAAAATAATTAAGATCTCAATTCCCCTTCATTGTTTTGGGTTTTTTTGGTTTTTTTGTTGTTTTGGGAGTTTTTGTTTGTTTGGGTTTTTTGTTTGTTTGGTTTTGTTTGTTTTGTTTTTTTGGGGACTTTACAGCTTCTTCTGTAGACTCTTATGCAAAGGCTGTAGAGTATTGACTGCATTCATTAATTAATTTAATTTTGCTGTTGTTGAGAGTGGAAGTTTAGCTGCACCCTTACCTATCTCACAATCATAGAAGTACTTCAGTGCCTATTTCTGTTATCTTCCCCGAACATGTGCACAAAAACATCTATTGATTTCAGCTTTCTCTGGGATTCAGTTAAACTTGAATCATATCCTCTGAAATTTAGGAGGCTGAAGTGATCCAGTCTCCATCTCAGCTTGGCTATCACCTTAGCACACCTGACAATGATAGTTACCAGTCAGTTTCCTGCTACTGCAGCTGCTTTAAAGAGAAGATGAGCTGGGTCACGAAGGCTTGGGTGGGCTCCTTCCCGTGGGAGCAAGTGATCTCTTTTGGGAGGAGCTTTTTGGGAGCTTCTGGGCAGGACTCAGTAGAGCTACAGAATCCTCAGACAGGTTCTGGAAGAGCTTAGGGAGGGCAGAGGGTTTTGTGAAGCTTGCTGCCCTTCAGGAAGATGTGGAGTGAAGGAGGTGTAATCACACCTCTGCAAAGGGATATTGGCTGTGGAGGGGACTGATTTCTATATAAGTTTTATTTCTCTGATCTAGTTACTTGGACAGTCTTCTGTTAAAAAAGGTGAGTGTTCATATTTTTATTCTGATCAAATTTGGCTTTTTTTTAGACTTTTCAAGAGCTTTTTGGTCTCCTTAAGGAAAAATTGTTCTAGGAAGAATTCTATATGAATCTACCCCATGATATGGCTGAAGTGGGGTATAAAAACAACAAAAAAGGAGCTTATACTTAAAGGAAAATAATGATTAAATAAGTTCTTTGGGTTTTTTCTTTTCCAATAAAATAAAAAGTTTTCTGAGGTGAATATAACCATTACTCTGAGAGCCAAGGTTTGTAAACAAAGCAAAACTCTTAACCCTACCACCTCACTGAGAAATTAGGATCTAAGAGGAGCTGAAGTTAAAGCAAGTTGTGCTTTTATACTCCTTGGAAGTTCAGGAGCAGCTCTAGCTGAGCTGGGCCATGCTCTCTTTATGCTGGAGAGGCAGCTGTGTTTCTCTGCTTATATGTTTAGTCTTTCCCATCTGTTTGGCTTTGACCTAACTGGTATTACAGAAACTAAGTGAGGTAGTGTTCCAGCTGTTTGAACTTCCCAGAGCTTGTTCCCTTCTTGGGTTATATTCCCCACTGTTCTTGTTTCCACTGCTGTGTGACCACTTTTATGGTATTACTTTTTGTGCTCTGGACCTGATTTAGGTTGAGTGGGGCTTCGACAAAATCTGGTAACTACAGAAAAGAATCCTACTAAACAGATGAAGTTTTTCTAACTCTTACTATTAAGAGCTGTAGTAGTCCTCACTTTACACTGAGCTGTAAAGTCCATTCTGGGTAAGGTGAAGTAAACCTGTTTATTTTACAGAAGTAGAGTAGTCCGTTCTGCCCATTATGAATATGACAGGTTGTGTCCTAACAGCCTTTACTCTCCCTTAGAGTAGGAATGATGGGCTTTTCTCTAAAGTTGTGTGAAACCACAGATGGGGACACTGTTCTGGTCATGAAGTGGTAGAAGTCCCTAAGCTTAGCTTTGTTTTGAATTCTCTTTTTCCTTTGAGAAAAATTATCCACCCTAAGCAGTCTCTCAAGCACCCAGCAATGAGTAAGTTTGGGCAGGATTTGAAGATGGATTCATAGCCAGCTGCAGGTGATTAGAATGCAGCTGCTGGTGAAAGCATCCAGTGCTTTTGTGTGTTTTTTCTTTGGCTCTTAATACAGATCACCTGTTTTGTGTCTCTTTCTCTGACAATATTATGGGTAAGCATACATTTACCTAGACTATAAGCCTCTTTAAACTGAGGCCCTGTCTTTGTTTTGTATGTATCTGGTAGTATTTTCAATAGTATAAAACCAAGTTAGGAGTAGAAGTCCCACAGAAGCCCAAAGTTTCAAGGGTTGTATCCTCACAATGTTGGCTGCCAGCCTGTTGTAAGCCTTTTGTACCATACCTTGCATGACCCATTTGTAAAGGTTTTCTGGAAGGAACTCTGCCTTTTTAAAGTAAGTATTTAAGACCTATTTTGAACTTGGAATTTGCTCCTCAGAACTAGCCTCCAGCAGGTAAGTGCATTGGTCTGGAAGCAGGGACTGACTAAGAACAAAAATAGAGATTATTTTAGAATTATTTTAGAACCACAGTCTTGTATGATTATGTGACAACAAGGTTATAGTTCTTCACAATATCTCCTTCATTTCCTCTCTTAAATATAGATGTAGTAACCTAATAATTGTACCATTCCCCTGACAGAATTACATTTCCTTTTGGACAGTTGCACAATGACCAAGCAAACATTTTTCATACATGAATTTTTTTTTTCTTTTGTTTTTTTCTTTTGTTTTTTTTTTCTTTTAGTTTTCTTTGGGTCTGGCTTCCTTTTTATCTTATCCCCGTCTTGCACATTAACTTGACAAATACTATGGCTGACAGAGCTGGAAGATATTTCAGAGCATTTTGTCATGGTGCTAGTTTTCTCATGGTCTTTTACAGTTCGTCTTTGCTTTCAGACCCACAAACATAAAATAAAGTACCCATTTTCATATGATGAAATTTATGACAGATTATACCAGGGACCATTGCCAGCCATCAAACTTAATATATGGCACTCTCAAATCATACAATTAAAAAAAAAACCCCCCAACAATCTGCAAAGCATTTTGAAACTGCATGCTGTTCTATGCCATTTCCATTTTAAATTTCTCAGATGTCTATTTTATCACAGATTGTATTTGGGTTTTGGGATTTGTTATTTAATCATGAGTAACAACAAGCTAAACAAGTGCATTGCAAACTGAAGGAATTAGATCAGGGAGATTTCACTTCCCAGAAACTCCTTAGTCCTTTAGCATGATGCGATGAAAGATGTTACTGTACTTTGCTGCTGGGTGTTGCAATGTATGCTATTGTGGTTACTATCAGTATCAGAATGAAATTATTTAAACAATTTCATAAACTCAAGAAGATGCAGATGCAGAATAACTGCCAAAATTGAGAAGCAGTTACTCTGCTGGAAAAAAAAAAAGTGCCACTGTTGCATACATTAATTTCTTATTTTTGCACTACAATTCATTAATGTTTTGGTCTTCCATTAAGTTAGCTTGTGTAGAAAAGCACATGAAAGTAATGCAGATATTTATTAGAAAAGAACAGAAATTAAATTGAAGTTTAGCACATTCATTATTTCATGTTTTTATAAACATTGTGAATGTGGAGCAAGGGAAGTTTTAAGGAGAAAAAACCAGAAATTTCAGCACACTGCTCTTTAGAACTGCTACTTTAAACTAAATTTTCAGGATTGCTCTTTTTTTCCCTCATGTACTATATCTGTGCTGCAAGCAGAGTATTTGGCTTTCTTAATATAAATGTTTGTATGTATTGTGAACATCCTGAATATCTTGACAAAAAATTCTCCACAGACTTAGAATAAAAGTCTCTTTTAACTGTGATAATGTAATAGAACAGTTATGTTGGTATTTCAAGGAGACAAGAAAAACACAGGGATAGTCTCAACCCATTACCCTTGCAATGAGATTTCTGTAGCAGTTTCCACAGATTAGAGGACTGGCCATTAAAGTGTTTTACAGTACTTTCCACAAATGATTGCCTTGCAGCAGTGTTTATGAATAATTACAGAGTTGTAATATGAAAAATTGAAAAGTCTTTAATGAAAAACCAAGTAGCAAATATACTTTTGATTGAAATAAACCCCTTTAATTCAGACTTTTAAGTGTATTTGTGTCTTTAACTTGCAGAATATATGGAAACAGGAAATGCAAGTATTTCAGAGGAACGCCCACTGGAATGCGCAGAACATCAGTCTTGTGTTTTGTCCCCAGAAGTTCCTCCGTCTCCAAAGGCTAAAAGTAAATACACGTACTCTGTGAATGCAAAAGCTGTACTGAATTTCTCTTTAATATTAATATTCATACAAACTTACAAAGTGGAAAAAAATTAAGGAAGTTATTGATATCAAGGTTTTTTTTTCCTACCATGAATTACCTATCTTGACTACATACACTGTAATCCATGTTATATAGAAAAGCAAGGAACTGTATTCTCAGAAAGGACTAGTCACTAATGTATTACAATGTACTGCATTGTTTGAGCTTAAATATTTTTAATTTATCTGACCTTATCCATTGCATAATCAAGTAAAACAAAAATACTAAAGATGTGAAATACTGTGAAATACTCTGCAGGTATTGTTCACATTCAGGTTAAAAATTGAATTTACTTCATCTTCCCCAATGAGTGCATCTACCAATTGTTTCACATTTGGAAGCCTCTTTCAAAGCCTTTCAAAGGTCACAAACATACTGCTCTTCCCTTCATCTTCTAACACAGCTTTCATACCCTGTGGTGGTCATTTGTGTGCATGTGCTTTCATTTTATATTCTGATTCACCATTTCCACACCACATCCACTAAAACAGGGCATTGCCTGAGTGTGGATCAGTGATTTTCTTTCATGAAAATCATCCTCCTGTAGAACCAAACCTGACTTCTGCCTTCAGTAAGCATCCAGAGTGAATGTAATTAACTGCTGGCAAATAACTGAGCCTGTCCTTGGTTTTGTTGTGTGAGTTGTGGTGTTATTTTGCTTGGTAGTAATTTTTTGTGTTTGTTGGGGTTTTTTGTTGGTGTCTTTTTTGGTTCTTTTTTTTGTTTGTTTTTTGGGGTTTTTTTTTAACATGTTCTGTTTTTCTTTAACATGTTCACTGGGAGAGTTTTTATTCATGAGAGAATGAAGCTTCCTGATGCATGTCAGGTTATGATCTTCATGGTGATAGTGAACAAATGCTGTAGTTCCAATAATATTTCCCATTGGGGTACTTAACACATATGTGGTGTGTGAAGATAAAATAGTTCCTTTGAGATTAGCTGGATTGTGAAGCCAACTAAGCTATTCACAATAGAAATGTCTGTCCTGAAATTAAGTAGCAAATATTTTTAAAATATGTTTTACTTCTTAACAATAAGGTCATGATCTCACATTCCTTATTTCCTCTTACAAGGAATAAATAATGTAAAACATGCCAGCTGGCTTTTGCTTGTCTATTGTGTAATCCAATACTAAAGAAGAGAAATCGTACTTGATCGTGCTTGCCATCCATCTGCCATTCACTGACAATCTAATTTCAGATAATTTAAAGAAACTTTGGAAGAGGGATAGCAGTATCAATTACCTTTCTGTGACTTTCATGAAAATAGGGAGCTGGATAGAGGTGAAAGACCCTAATTAGTACCTGCCATGAAAGAAATAGGCAAAATCTGTCTTTTATATATGGCTGCAATCAGCCAGTCAACTAGTGCACTCTCACCCAGGTCAGTCCAGTTTTGTCACACAAAACTCATTCTTCCCCAGTAAGAAATACTGCAGGCCATATGTGGGACTGGAGACATGAACGTGGTTCTGTAGGAAGCAGTAGTTCTGATTCTTTATAGCACGCTGTATCATGATTTTAGAATAGTTTTTAATATTAAGATATTTTACTTCCAATTTTTAGCTATAATATTAATCTGGAATAATTTCAGTTTTCTAATTAAAAAGCAGAATATAAATAAACCTGATTATAATTTTGCTTAATTTACAAGTTTCATGCAAAGCTACCATTGACTAAGACTAGCAAGAGTTTTGAATGCAAAATTTCTGTTACATTTTAAAAGGCAGTTGAACGCTTTTAATTAACAACTTCTGTTCTTGTCTCTGAAAATTTTGGTAATAACTGACTGTGGTTATACTTTAAATAAATTTTGAGTATTTGTGTTTATTTAGCATAGCAAACAGTAACTATGAAAAAAAAATTAAACAGAGCTCTAGACCAAGCAGATACAGTTTTATCAGTGGATTCTGTAGTTATGTGAGTGCACTTAAGTCTGTTTTATGTATGCTGAGCTTAATGTGCTCACTCTGTTCTTCCTTTTCAGTGTTTTATTTCCAAAGATGGAGTAGCATGAACGCATCTGTATTTTATCAAGTCTAAGCACTGCAGTTTCCACCAATATGACTGTTGTAAACCTAGTTAAAAAAGGGGGTTTCTTACTTGTTCCTGGAAACTCTTGGCTTTTTTTCATTGCTATTACTAAAGGTAGCTGTGTAACACACACAGAGTACATAATCAGAACCCAATGTGGTTGACCATAATGAGTAGCTTTTCAGTCGGTGGAGGCCTTGCTGCTGCCAGTGGATTATTTGCAGAATGGTTAGCACTCAGTGTGATTCTAGTACTTATTACTACCACTCTTTCCAATAGTGATCCTCAGTATAGGCATATAACGCCTATTGTCTTACTGTTCTGGTAGATTTCTTAACTAAAGAAATACGATAAATTAAGGAGAAAACATGAAACACAATGCAGAATGCACTAAATGTGGTTTCCTGGTAGACTGCTGTAGGAAGGCACGTTTTAAATGTGTGGGGTTTGGCCAGTATATGCTTCCACCATTCCATTTAATCCTGGGAGAGTGAGCAAGAATTATTCATAAAGCATAGCTGCTTTGGTGGGGGAGATACGCATTTTTAGTCACTTCGAGTTTACAGAGCTTATGTAGTGTATTAATTAATTACAGCAGCAAACATGAACCCGATGCAGAGTATGGGATATTGGTCTTGTATGTTTGTAGAAACTTTCCTTTCCTGGATTAATTTTACATTCTTGGATAGTTGCTATTTCTATACATTTTCAGGATTAGAAAACAGAGAAAGGGTAAGTATATATTCATCCTAATTAAATGCAAGGTATAGGGCAATGCAGAAGTATGTAGATTGCCTCTAGCAAATTCCGAGCCTGGAATAAGATGCCATTATTTTGAGGAGAGAATGGTGCATGAAAATCATTATTTAGAAGATAAGGTATGGAAAATAACAGATAATAAAGTTTAAAGAATGTACATTTCCTTTTTAGGCATAAATTACCCTGGTATTCTCATTACTGACTAATGGTGTGTCTGTTTTTAAAGGTGAAGCTGTGACTGGAGAATTATCAAAGCTCTTAGATGAAATCAAATTGTGCCAAGAAAAGGAATACTCTTTTGAAGATCTGTCTCATACACTATCAGACCATTATCTGGAAAATTTTAGTAAAGTATCAGAGGAAGATCTTATGACCAGTGGAAGCCAAACCAAGCTTAATGTAGTAAGTAAGATGGGATACAAGGACAATGTATTCAGTTACATCTGATTTATTTATGGCACATTCAAGAAAGAAATAATAAAAGTGAGAATAGTACAAGGTTAACATTATAATAAAAAAAAATAGAACATGTGCTTCTTACAGATTTAGAATGTAATGTTCACTTCATTTCTCAAAGGTATTGCTTACCACACCTCAGAATGGCTTTTTATGTCACTACTAATACATTCAGGTTACTTGTTTTGAGCATGGCAAGGACAAGAAAGGGTTTTTTTCATGAAATCAGGGAGATCAGTATGTTCAATACTATACTGAATGCTAAATGTTAGCAGAATCTTATCAGATATGCCCCCAAAAGAATGAGAAGAACATCCTCAGTTATTTTTCTTCTACGTTTTATTACTGTATAGCTTTCTTGGTAGCTTAATGGTATTGAAGACTGAATCTCTAATACAGAAAATTGTGGTTGTGATACTTCAATGATTTCCAACTACAGTTGAAGATGACTTAATTGCTACTAATATTATGAATGAAGTGCTCTAGGATTCATTTTTTCTTTACGGTAACAAGGGCTTTTTTTTTTTTTTTAGTTGAATTCCCTTCCTCAGTAGGTTTCCTGGTTTCAGCTGGTTTAGGCTTAAACTTAAGCCATGACACTAAATAAATGTGATTGCCCAGGGAATCTCTGAAAGCAGAGAACAAAGGAAAACTGCTAAGTTCTAAATTTCTAAAGTTCTAAATTTCAGTTAACATTTTTCATACGTTAAGAAAAATTATGCTCACTTATGCAAGGAAAACCATGGCAAGATAAAGATTTTCATGTTTTGGAGGATTTATTATGACATATATAGACAAAATAAGATTTACAAAGATGTGTAGCTTCCCTGAAATGCACTAGATACTTTTGTGAAGCCTTTCTAGATGTTTGAATGTTTAGATACATAACTCACGTTGAATTCAATTTGAACAAGGTACTGATCCCATTTAATAATTTTAGACACTTGTCTAGCGTCTCTCTGAATTTAGGTGCTAGCTGCTATTTAAATCTTCTCAGCTGCTGTTTTGCAGAAAATGTATTCCATATAAATCCATCTGCTCAGGCCTAAATGAAGTACAATGTGAATAGCAAGTATTCAGACACTAAATCTGTAATTTCTGTGACAGGGAAATATAAAGGTAAATTAGGTAATATATTTTTTAGATATTTAATATATTTTATGTTGAACTAGATGTGGGAACAAATCTTCAAAACTGGGGACTGTTTGAAGCATTTTATGGTGCTTTCCTGCTGGGGCATCCAGCTTTTCTTTTAGAGAAAACAGTAGTCAGGATGATGCGTGTGCACTCCCAACATGAAGTTAGGATGGAGGGCAGAATATGTTTTCCCCTGCAGTAAACGCAGCTATACAGATCTGTATGGAGAGGGCTCTTTGCTGTGATGTGAGATTTTCCTGTTTATTCTAAAGCATCCATTTCATTTTTTAATGTATTTTAGGGTTATTCAGTCTGTTCAGTTGCTGCATGGCTGTCTTGCATTAAAAAATGAAAGTTGCTTCCATTTTTGTTGCGTCTTTTAAATTTGGGCAGGTGTTGCCTTCCCTTTGTGTTTAGGCTCCCTGTGTAGTACATGGGCGATATGAAAATCCACCTGCACTGTAAGGGGCCATGAAAGAATAATTGGGAAGAAACACTGGAGAGATATGTTTAGCTTTGAAAATGATTGCAAAGGTGAATGCCGCCAAAGTGCTCTGGGGGCAGGACCAGCATAGTCAAGGAAGATGTGTGACAGTACAGTGGTGATTTAAAAAACTTAAATGAATATTTATGTCTAAGGACATGGAGATACAGAGAGAAAGAAGTGAAGATGTATATAAATGTGAAGAGTCAGAAATAGATTCCTTGGATATATATTAAAGAAGAGAGATTCTTGCAGCTTTTTCTTGACTCAAGTTTTCTTCTCCATGGGAAGCTTCTGTAAGAATCTCAACAGGTTAAGAAGGTTCTTATCTGTTGTCTGCATTTATTCAACTCCACTGCACACGCCAAGACCCATTGAAAGTACGGGCAGCACAGGACACCCTATGGAGTCTGTCTGGAGCACAGACTGTCTGCTAGACTGAGTGTTGCCTTTCTCTCTTACCAGCTCCAACAGAGGGCTGGAACCACACCTGGTGTGCTTCCACGAAGGAGTAGTTACTCAGGTTCAAATCAGCAGGTTTTTCCTAACTAACATTGCTGGCTGTGCTGGCATCAGGTCTGAAGAGGTGTAGAAGTTAGCTCCCTGTTGATAATGTGTTAGGTGGTGCCATTTCCTGAACAAATGTCGATTCCAGAGATGGTGGCTGTTGAAGGCTTTTCAACTTCTTGTAGTTCAGCAATCTGAAAAGTTTCCAGATCCCAAGTCATGCCACTTTGTGACCCTTAGGGGAATTCTGCAAAGGCACAGGCTACTTGGAGACATCTGAATTTTTTGCATCATGCTATTGTTCAGAGAGATAGGAGGCCAAGACTAGGGAATTTCTGATTTGAACAGTAATTTCTGGTTCATAAACTTAGGAAGCTGGAGCAAGGAGCATGAGGAGCCACCTCCTGAGGATAGCATAGGCTTGGGAAAGAGAAGGCATCAGGAAGCAGAGTGTATTTCAAAGCATTTTTTTAACAATTGGCTCTTTTCAAGAGGACCAAAACAGCTGTGCTACTGCTCTGGCTAAATGAGATTATGGTTGATTTGGCAGAAAGGACTGTCTGTCTATCCAGAATTCATAGCCTGGAATTCTGTCCTGAATTTTGACTGCCAGCCTCTATTGTTTGAAACAGTGGGGCTCACAGTTTTTGTTTAGTGTAAGGGTAGTGTGGATGCCTGCTTTTTAATGCAATAATTTGACAGTAAAATCTTGTTCCGGAAAAGTGGTGTTCAATTCTGTCCATGGCATAGGGGTGAGTTCCAACATTGGTTTTATAGTCTCCCAAATAAAGTACTGATCATCAAGCTGCGATCCCTTCTAGTATTGTTTCTGCGTTGTACAGCCACTGGAAAAATACCAGTGCAATCTGGAGAGCAGGACTTTGCATGCCTTGTTCACAGACACATTCTCTTCCTTTTCTGGTCTTAGGCGTCTTGCATTGTTTGTTGCTCAATGATACAGCACTTGTAGAATTCTGTAGTTTCTTTGAAAGAAGTGGGTTGGAAGTCTTTTAGGTCAAGGACAGAACTGAATGCATTCTTCCATTTGCTATGTTACTAGACAAGAAGTCATCCAACAACATAACAAGTTGTTCTGGAATGTTTGTAGTAAGGAACTATTCCTTTTCATCAAATTTTGTGTTAAAAACAATGCATGTTTTTATTACTTTATATGTTCCTATTGGCCAGGTGTGTGATTTGTGACAAAGCATTAAAACCCCAGAGATTTATGTGCTTACAGTATTTTTAAGTCAAATAGGAAGCAGAGTTTGCACAGCTCTGAGGTTAGGTGAAAAAGAACAAAAAGGAAAAGAAATTTAAAAGAAAAAAGAAACTGTTTGGTTTAGTCTTCTGAGTTCCAAATTACTAGTCAGCTTTGACTCTTAATTTCCTTGGAAGGAGCTGACTAGGAAACTTGATGGTGAGGATCTTGGGGACTGGAAGGCATAACATCTGGGAGAGGGAGAGTACAATGGAGCAGTAAGTAGAAGTAAGGACAGTAACAGTAGACCCATAGTGTAGACATGAATAGGAACAGATCTGGAGATGAGTAAAAATGTCCCCACAGGATGCTTCCCTTCCAGAAGTTGAAAGGGGAACTGTGACAGAAGAGCAGATTGTCTTAGCTTCCCGAATGGGAGGGAATGATTAATGAAGAGGGAGGAAAAGACTGAATGCTGAATAGTAGAAAGTCAGATGAGAGTAAGTTAATGTGATCTTTCAATTTGAAGAGTACATTATAAAGGATAAACTAAAGGAAGTCAAAGCTGCACTGGAAATGGCATAATTTAAAGGTTTTCTTTTGCCACTCTGGCTGTGTTTGGTGTGCTGTCATGTAAAATATTAATGCCATGTTTCCTAACATTGAAACACGTTTGTTACAACATAGCATGCAACGAGGCCCTGTTCATTGTCTCCACAAAATTAAAGGCCAGATTGAACACAGTTTTGCAATTCTACTTCAGAGAGAGCTCTAAAAGGCATTCATACAGCTATCATCATTTTAGTTGGAATTTCTAGTATTTCTCAATGACTTGTATGCTGGGTGGGGATGGTCGATTCATAGATTTTTGCCTCCAATTCACGTCTTTGTTTTTCCCATTTTGGTTATTGTGACTTGAATGTACTTTTTAGTTGACCAGTGTATGCAAAGGCGTGGAAAGTCCTCACTGGTGCTGCGCAGGCAAGCATGGGAAGCTGTATACTTGTGTATTGCTCAGTGCTGACATATTACAGTTTTTCTATGTTCTGCAAATAAAAATCTTTCAAAAAAACGAGAATTTGATTGTTCAGTGAGTTAGAAAAGCAACTGTGCTTCAAAACATGTTTCAGAAAACATGAGGTGGAAAAAGATATAGCAAAGTCCTTGATTTTTATCACAGTTCAGTTAACTAAGTGTTTCCTTTTCAAGCTGAATTAAGTGTGATTGCAGTTTCAGGTTTGTTTTTTTTAAGTATAATTAAAAAAAATATTTATTTTCCAATAGATGGCAGTCTGGTTCAGTAATTTCAGGAACAAAAGCAACCATCTTATATAAGAGTTTTCCAACTTTTTTCATTGCTCTGTTAAAATTGTGCATTTTAACACAGTTCAAACTGCTTCAAAGTGAACACTTTTAATTCCTCTAGGAGAAAAATTTATGGAACATCATGACATACATTTAAACTACAAACTGAAACATTGGGACTAAATTTAGAAGTGTATCATGGCAAAGAGGTTACACAACAAGTGTGTATTCAAACAATCTGTGTGAATTGAACAGCAAGCAAGAAAATTTAAATAGGTATAATGTACAAAGCAGGGATTCAGAAAAATTAAGTGTGTCAGGAAAATGAAGAGAAGTGTGTATGTCAAAGTGTGTATTGTGAGAATCCTGAGCTCCGGAAAGAAAATTGCTTTAGATTCCTCTGTTCATGGCATTCTAAGATCATTACGAGTTTCCTGTCAGGTGTGAGATTCCTGTGTATGTATTCATGTGAGGACAAATAATTCTAATTGAATTATTAAACCCAGAAATGCACCATCTTTATTCCAGTGTATTTGCAGTAATTAATTGCATTTCTTAAAAAAAATATCAGAAAATAAAAATATGGGCTTTTTGTACATGTAAGAAATTCCTATGGGAATTTCTTACATGTACAAAAAGCCCATATTTTGGGTATCAAAGAATTATGGGTATCAAAGAATATTTTACTTTTTACTTGCTTTGGACAGCCTGTGACTGCAAAACAGAAAGTAGATATCAAGAACTTCTCCGCTTGCGTCTGTGTGTATATATACATTTGCTAGGTGTACATGTTGGATAGAAAAAGCCTGAGATTTGTTTTGTAAACTTGATATTTTATTTAAAAAGTATTTTCCTAAAATTCTTAAAAACTCTTAAAAAGGCTTCATCTTACTCTGTATTCAAAAGTTTCAGTCCTTATTTTGAAAAGTGTGGTTTTCTTTTCCTGTAGAAACCATAACTATTCCATATTTTTTGAGAACTCCTGGGATTTTTTGAACTAAAACTAATTTAAAATGTGCCACTTCAATAGAACTGAGGCTCCAAATTGAAGTATATTCTTCAGAACGCTTTAATCTTGTCTAGTAGGTGGTTGCTTGCAATGTTTGCTTTTACATTTATGCTGTTGTGTTCAGAAGCATATTTAAAAAAATGTGTTATTGATTTTCAAGTGCAAATGCAGTATCTTACTGTCTTTGGATTTGTGACATGAGTTTAGATTAAAGAAACACTTTCAGAGAGTTTTCTGTGCTCTTAAAAGCAGGGTATATGTTAAAGGATTTTGCTTAATTACCTAGCATAAATACTGAGAAAACTTAAGATGCCCCTAATTTTTTTTTTTTAAATGAAGATAGTAAAACTGTGTAGTAACTGCACTACAGAAGCATTTCACAGAATTGGCAGCAGCATATCTGTTTAAATTTAATGTGGTTATATAATAGCTAATAAAGGCTGGCAGAAGTAATTTAAATTTAAACATGAGGAAAGGTTTTGTGTGGTCTCAGGGAAAAGATTTGGATTTCATCACAGGCATATAAATGTCAGTTTCTGCTTAATACTGTCATCCAGAATGCAAAGTTTATACTTGTGCATGTTGAGAGCATGGAAAAAATATGCGTGAAAGTATAACAACATTGCTGAAAACAGTGATGGTACATATTCAAAGATACAATTTTTACTCTTATATCAGAATATCAGGAAGATGAGGTTATATAACAGCAATAAAACTATAATCGTGTCTGGTTTATATCTAAGGAGAGATTAAAAAGCATAGAATTATGTGGTTTTGAAAGAAGTTGACTAAGGGAATATATTAGGGTGGATAAAATTTGTGCATGGTTTTTCAGAAGTCAGTTATTCTGATAATTTTTTCTCTAAGGAAAAGAACAATTTTTTTTTATAAAAGCACAGTTTTTTTATTTCACAAAGTAGTAATCACTAGAACTTGTTGAGGAATATTGAAGTAAACTATTTAGTAGCATGATTAAAGAATACTGTTTTGGTTTTTACTTTTAATGTAACATTTAAATAAATAATGGCTGGATTGAAATATAATAGCTGGGAGTGACCAAACTCTCAAGTAAATGCTCAAGTAAAATAATTGCTGTCTTGAGCCTTTAGAAACACCACAGACTTGCGTGCATACATTATTGAGAGAGGGATACAAAATTTCACAGAGCAATGATGATGAGCAAGGCAGAAGTATATACAATGGCTTACTAATGAGAATACCTTAAAAACACCTTCCAGAACAATTTTGGTTGCTTCTTCATTTGGGAATAGTAAGATAATCAGGCCTGATTGTATGGGGCTTCAAGGACAGAAACAGATAAATTTTAGTAACATTTGCTGAATTTAATCATAAAGCTTCAATGTGTTTTGCAGGTATTTATGATATATTAAAAAAAGGAAAATAATTGTATTGAGAGACAGTGTTTGAAAGATTGTTGCTTTACTGAATTCCTTTTTTATAACAGTATTAAATAATTTAGGTATTGCCAAATTCTGATGTTGCAAGAATTTTGTATTAAGTTGCTCTTTCACTCAGTTCAGTTATGAATCTTATTTTGCAAGCATATACTGACTCTTATTTCTATGGGAAGTAAAAGTATGAAGGCCATCTCTTCCAGGATATGTAAACATAATTTTTGAGATTCCCTTGTTGGAAAGGTCTACCCACTCTCTGAAGATAAGATTATATAACTTCAGAAATTGATTTTAAAAGCTACCACCCAACTAAAAACCATCTGCTACTCCCAATTTCTAGTGCACACAGTAGTATTTCCCCCTAAGAACTGTTGTTGTTGTTACTTTTTTTCATTAGATATTTATAATGGGACATCCACTACCAAACAACCACTTGGTCAACATGGAATTATATACTTTCCATAAACTGCTTTACAAAATGATTTCTAAATTCTGTTTAAATATGAGCTGGTGATTACCAAAGAAGCAGAGGGAAACAAACTCGATACAAATTTTTACCCCTTCTTTTAGGCTAGTTAGTGAAGGGGAGTTCAGGCATTCTCAATGTATCCTTTCCTAACCTTTGTTCTGTAGCTATTAAAAAAATACTATAATCTGTATATGCTTCAGCACAGTAAAAATCTTGGTAAAAATTTTGTAAAAATCTATGTTAGAGGGGTTCTAATAGCAGCTATGTGGAACTCTATGCAGAATAATTTGCCTGGTATCATGCTTCACAGCTGACTAAATTAGCCTGCAGCTCCCTGCTGCTGTGATTTCGGGTAGAAGGATGGCTAGACAATCCTCCAGCGAGCTGCACAGACCTACCCTGTGAGAAAGCCAGTGCTTGTTTAAGAATATAAAATCTCAAAACATGACAACACTTCGTATGATTTAAACTACATGGAGTTAAGTATAACCAGGGAAATGTGCTGGCTAAACCACCAGTTCATTTAATCTGTATTAAAATGTACTTACTCTTTTTTCCACTAGAATGATTTTCTGGAATATTTAAGCAGTCTGTGCAATTATGTGTGTGCGGCAAATTCCTTCACTATCAGGTACCAGCAGGAAAATAGCTTACAGACAAATGCATCTCTCTGAATGCTGTTATGTGTTTAGCTTGCAGTGGTGAAGCCTAAAGGTATCTAATCCTTTTGCTCCAGTCTGTCACATTGTTTACCACCATGACCCTGTATTGCTGTTTTGCAGAACGTGTGCTCTAGACACAGGCATTTACTTTTATTGGCTGAGTATATGCTTCCATTTATTCTTATATGGTAAAATCTGACAGAGTAAAAAAGAACAAATGGTTTGTACACACCCTCTATAATTTGCAGTATTTCAGGCTTGTTCTTTCTTAAAGCTTTCTTTTTCATGACTAAGTAATCTTAGCATTTTCAAGTTTATTTTGTATTGTAAGACTTTCCTTGCTGCCAAGCACTTTTACTTGCCCTGCTGTGGACCCTTTCATCTCAGCTAAATTTTTTACATAAGGGTCTTGGATATGGGTTTAGAATTTTTTCCATATAAAGTAATTATAATACAAGCTTTTCAGATCAAAGAGCTTGTTTGTCTTTATGGTTATAAAGCTGTGTGTGAATTTGGAGTGCTGTGGCAATGACGAGTAAAATTTTTGTCTACTCAAAAATTCTGTTTGATACCTATGTTTTATTAAATTGACTAGAGAAGATTTTTTTTTATAAGGACAATTTTAGTTCAATACTGAGCACATATGTGATTTGAAGAGTCATCTCTGTTTCATTATACTTAGATGAACACCAAAAATATATACTAATCTCAGTAGGATTAGCCAAGATCTGAGGACTCTATCAGAACTCATTTTGAAATCATCTTCCCAATATTAAATATATTTGCTTGCATGAAATATATTTTTTAATTTTACTCAATGCTTTAGAGAACCTTCTTTCTCATCTGCGTTTTGTGATTTTTTTTTGACATCTCTGAGCTGCTTGTGCCATTGTGCCACTGTTGCCAGTGCTGCATAGCAGAACCCCTTCTCTTCCATTTTTTTCGATACCCTCAGGGTCTGTCATCCTGGGAGTATTCAGTAGTGTACAACACCATGTCCGTTTTGAAGCTGCAGTCTCCAGATTCATTTGGGACCTTCCAAGAGAGTTTCAGTCACTTCTGGAGAACAGAATGAGAAGACAATACCATGAAATTTCCACCCAGACAGGTGACTTTTTTAATGTTAACATCAACTCTCTCTTTGTGAAATTATTATAAAACCAAATCATCAGGAAGACTAAGTTATTGGTCAGCAGAAGTGCTTCCCTCAAGCCCTGACGTTCCTTAGAAGTCTGTCAAAATATTTGTCATGGACTCCTACCCTCCATTTCCCTTGGATTTCTCTTCTCCTCAGACTGTTCTCCAGTGTTCCAATCAGAATCACGTATTCAGATTCTCCTTCACAAGAGAACAAAAAGTTCTCTTCATCTTCCTTGGTTTTTTCAAAATACATTTTCTGCCTATGTGATTTAGAGTATCACCAGTAGGAATGCTGATACTCCAAAGGTATATTGATTTATCACATTTGAGCAATAGAGTATGGAACAATGTATGAGGTCTAGAAGGAATATTAAAGACTTTGCCAACATTTAGGTACAATCAGATTTTAATTTCTGAAAATATATTTTTTGCTCTCTGGAAAAACTGCTTTTGGTAGAATATAAGAAGACTGAGCTTAGGTATGTAGAAGATTTATTTTTCACTCTCGTATGTAGATATTTACCTGAGGGAAAAGATAACTGAGTTAATAAGGAAAGAAGGAGAATTTATTCTGCAATCTAAACAAAAAACCACATTGTTCTAGAATGTTTTAGCTTTTGAGGTTTCTGCATTTTAAGAGATGGGAATTTCTGTAATATTTTAGAACTCTTATCACTGTTGTCAGCAGCTACCAATGCAGGTTTGATTGTTCTTTATAATACATAGCGACCTCAGAATAAATGAGTGTTATAGCTACACATCAGTGTAGCACAGTAGAGGGGAAAAAAATGAAATGTTATTGTATATAGTCAAGTCAACCCTTTCATGTCTAGTCCTTTAGTGTAAGAATAAAGTCATTAAGCTTGGAGCTTGCAATGAAGCCTGGTGGTCACCATCTGACAGGAAATGCATTAAAAAAGTAAGAGCCGTATGGGTATGTCTCAGTTATTTTCTGTAGTGAGTGGAACAGCATGGTTCTATTCCAATGGTATAACCAGGAGATGGAGCCCACTAATCCATCAGAGCAATGTGAACTTCTACCGGATCCAGTTAGGGGTGGAGATTAAATGTATGGTTTCACTATATTTTATTCAATGAGTCTTTTGAAGTTGGCTAAGTAGGTACTTTCTTAGAAGCCGCAGTCTCGCTTTCCTTTCTTTGCTTCTTAGTAAGAAGTATACAAATAATGGTAATAGTAAATAGTGTGCCGTGTTTCACAGGGCAAAATGACCACCCATGATAAGCTAATACAAAATAATGCTCTCTTGAAAAAAATTTTAGTAGCTAAAATTAGAGCATTGGGCACTTTGTTTGGACTACTTGTTTAATTTTATTCTATCCAAATGTCAACAAGCAGATTTATTTTATAATAGGCATATAAAATAAATTCAGTATTTTTGTCCTTAAGTCTTGAAATAGTTGACCACTCATAACATAGAGCTTCATTGTATTCTGTTGACAGATTTTCCAGCCCCATTAATAAGCTTACCAAGTCGAAAATGAATGGAGAAATATGCTGGACCAGATTCCTATACCCCTATAAAATATAATAACTCGAGGAATTCGGTTGAGGGCAAGTGCCTGATATTTACTGTGCATTAGAAAAATTTGCCCATGGACATTAAGATTGTGCTAGAAATGCACCCTTAGCTTTTCTGTGACTTTAATATATACTGGAATCCTTGCCTGAGTTCAGTGGTATAAGTTTTTAAACTGAGATTAGAATCAAATACCAGATTTATTTGATATGTTGTGTCATGTGATGCACGTGTTGGTCTTTACACCAGTTTCTTTATTTTTCCAGAGAAATGTGACGGTTGAATGACTTACACAATTTTTGAGTCTCTATTTTAATTTCTTTTCTATTGGCATCTATCCTTTCTAAACTTACCATAAGTTTCAGTTTAGTGTCATGAGAGAAAGTCTCAGAAGAGGTTCTTCAATTTTATTTGCTTCAGTCATTATTTGAGATTGAGCAATTTGTATTAATACTACCACTATTATTTTTGCTGATATTGGTGCTCTGCCTAATATCTCTGAAATACTGGCTATTCACAATCTGCAAAGAAGCAGCCTCAATACTGCCTGTCAAACTTAGACAAAAAGTCATATTATAATATAATTACTTTTCTTATTACTATGCTGGTCTTTTTTTCAATTATTAATAGTTGCTTACTTATGGGTATTGGAATATTTATTGCCTTGCCTTTATCTCTGTCAGTAGTGTTTCCTTTAAGAAATCTAAGTAATTTTAACAGATCACTTAGTCATTGATACTTCCTAAGAAATATAGTGCTTCACAGGAGTTATAGATAAAAACAGGTTACTGACTGACTTGTTTATCTGTATTTTATAGGAGTTTTAAGGCATTATATTATGACTGGCTGGAGAAAGAATTTAAATATTAAGTCTTCAGCTACTTAGGAATGTGTCTGGAAAAGAACGTAAAGGTGTGCTTGTGTTGCGGTGGATCTGAATGTCTGGTGTTGAGTCTACCACAGGCAAAAAGAACAGTACCAATGAGCTAGCACAGGAAAAGCACACCCTGTCCTACGTCTTCTGGCAGTAGTGGTTATTGAGATGACTGCAGTGACATCACTGGTTTAATTATATAAGACAGGAAAAAGCAGCAACTTGCAGTATGTGAACTTCACACTGGCAGATTTTCCTACCCGCCCTAGCAAAGGCTTTGCCTTCCCACTGAAGATGATTTTGAATGCTGCTTCCACATGCCATGTAAATCAGGCTGCATTGAGAGCTGTTCTCCAGTGGATAGTATTCTGCATTTCTGATGGGGGGTGTGTATGGGATTGTTTTCAACACCTCTATAGGAGTCTGAGCCATTGCTTGTGCTTCTGAGAACAAAAGGTAGATTACTCTTTGACTGATCTTTTCCAGTTAGGCCTTCAACTTCTATAGCCTGCTAAGACATTTCAGCTGTCAACTGTTCTACTGTGTTGTGTTTACATTATGTTTAGCACTTGGCTGCCAATATGGCAAACCACTAGTAATTTGTCACTGCTGAATCTGCAAATCATGTAGCAAAAACCTTCTCCAAAGCTATTTTGATTATCCACTCTCAACCAGCATTCACCTTCAGAGGACTAATTCAGTACTGCATATAGTTGTTCTTTAGGTTGGCTTTGTCTATTTAGGTATGATTTTCTTTTATGTCCTTTATTAAGCCAGCAGCGACTTGATGGAATAATAACTGCATTTTCATTGACACATTTCTACTGAGAATATGTGTGCTAAATAAAAAACTCTGCACTGGAGGAGTAATAAAGTGGTGACTTCTGCCTACTCTCTTACCACCTGATTTTTTCCCCTACTTTAATTTCTCTTCCTTCTGCTCTATTTCATGACAAATAATGTATTTTCTATAAGTTTCATCATACTGCCACCCACTTACCCACCCTCTTTCACAATTTTAAAAAAGGAAAAATGCATGGCTTACAGCTGACTTTCATGGCAATTACATAGCACTGAGATTTTCAAATGTTATATGATAACATTCAGATGGTATTGGGCTGTTAAGTACAGATGCCTCTGTAGCTATTCTCCAAGCAGTATTTCCTCTGAGACATTTAAAGTCATCATTATTTTGAATTATGATTTTTTCCTCTATGCAAGGGCAAATATTCTGTAGCCTTTAATTCTATTTAATTTTTTTTTAATTATTAACACTTGATTTTGCTTTTCTGTGGGCTCCTATGCCCTTCATTATCAGTTTCCTCTTTTTCATCTGGTACATGAGTTGTTCAGTGAGTCACATTTTGGAGTGAGTCATGTGCATATTGATTCAGGGAGACGCATAAGTCTGTCATTAACATGAGAAATTCCATTAACTTAATTGCAACTGTTCCTGTGGTTAGATTTCAAGACTCAAAAAAAAAAATTTACAAAAATTCCTTCCCTTTTTGCACAGCTCATATTTGTGTATACCTTCCTACATACCAACATAGGTCAAATCTACTATGCCTGTGGGATGGAAAGGCACTCCTAGAAACATATTTCTGTAGCAGAGTGTCCTTGTAGTCTATATGACTTCCTGGGTGAATTCTATTTTAGGGCTTTATGCTTCATGTGCTAAGTTCTTTTTCATGGTAAAGTAAAGCACTTGAATTGCTTTGATATTAATCACTTAAAATTAAGTGTGAAAATAGTCTGATTTATTAGTATTAGGTATGTGCTCAAAGTTAGACAAGTATTAAAAACACAGGTCTTTATTTTAGCTAATGTAAAGAAACAGAAATTAATTTGGCAGTTCAATCCTGTCCCAAACACATATATCAGAGTGGAGTAAGTTATGGAAGTGCCTATGTTTTGATACATTATAGAGAAGTAGTTTAATCCATAGATTAAGCAAATAACTTATTTTAAATCATAGAATCACAGAATAAACTGAGTTGGAAGGGGCCCACAAGGATCATCAAGTCCAATTCCTGGCCCTGCACAGGGCCATCCCCAAGACTTACACCATGTGTAAGTTTTGAAATTTTTAATTAATTTGAAATTTTTAATTCATCCTTGCATGTAGCATAAATAATGAATATTAAGATGATTCTGAATCTTTGTGCTACTATCAAAGAAGGATGCAACCATTCATAAAACAAAAGTTTAAGGATTTAAAAACCTAATAGGTGATCTGTTCTCTCAAGTCATCAGTTACAAGACCCAAGGGAATGGGCTGGAGTTATGTCAGGGGAAGTTTAGGTTGGATATTAGAAACAGGTTCTTCACACAGAGGATAGTTGGGCACTGGAACAGACTCTCCAGGGAAGTGGTTACAGCACCAGCCTGACAGAGCTCAAGAGGCATTTGGACAACACTCTTGGCTCTACTTCCAATACATGTCCAGATGTGCTCATTTTATAATCTCATTTTTACTTAAAAATTTTACCTTATTCAGTATGCATTGTACTTGCCATTTGGTTCCAGAATGTATTTCCTGTATCGTGGCAGATCCTGCTCTGGAGACAGAGTGATTAATTTTGGGGTGCTCATCATGATGGGTGTCAATAGCACTTGCCCACTGAGGGGCAGCAACTACACAATCCCATAGTTTTTCTCATGTATGTGAATTAATCACATTTGCCTAAGGTTAATACATTTTGTGTTTGCTACATGTGGTTGTTTCACTTGACTCTACTGACTTGAAGTTACAGGAATTTCTCAGAATCAGATATCACTGTGATTTTGAGTTCACAGGGTGTAACTGCTTCAGATGTGGTCTTTCTTTTGGAGCCTCAGTCAGAAAATATCACATGCAGCTGGGCTGATGTGCAGTGGTGTAGAGACCAAGATTCTGCATCTGGGACTGCTGGAGCTGGGATTTGCAGGGCACTTAAGCTCATACACCACTGAAGATAGTCACAGAATCTCTCAAGATGATTCCTGATGTAGCCCAGCATTCACTTTCAGTTTCAGCATAGCCAGGAGATCAGGAACACAAACTTAGTAACCATCTTGGAGATGTTGAAATGACATGTCTTAGCATCCCACAGGGATTAAGGCAGAGGCAAGTACAGAGTACACTTCTCCATCATTCTGCTGCTGTAAGTACAAGACTGCCTTTGTCTTCCTGATACTTCTTTGCAGAATACAGGAGGTGCAGTCAAACTCTAACCAGACTCATAGCGAATGAAAGAGATAATGAGAATGGGAAATAGAAAGCCATTAGTAGGGAGAAGGCCTTGGGGGATGTGGGAAAGGTGTGCCCAGGTTCCCAAAACCTTTCACTGTCTGTGAGACATAGGATGCATGTCGTAATTGAGGCTCCTCCTTTTCAGGATCCTTACTGAATCTCAGAAGGGCATATTTGCTTAATGCAGGGATGCTGCTGTAGAAAAACAGTAACTGATTGTGTTGTATGTCGTGTCCTAATGCTCTTTTTTCTTCTGCATACCTCAGGCATTTTCCCCTGAGAGCAGCTTGGGCAGCAGCAGGGGGAGCACTGAGAGCACAGAACACTGTCCCAGCTTCCCTGGCTTGACTGCTGCAGCTGCTGGGGACAGCCGTGGCAGAATCGACCTGCTTATCCTAATTTATAGGAGAGATTCAGGAACTGTTTCCTCTTCTATTAGTTCTTAATATAATGTCAAAATAGAATACTAGGTAACAGAACTAATTTTTTATGCTTTTATTTCGCAGTGTAAGGTGCATGTCCTTTGGGCCAAGGAGAATTAGAAGCACATCTGTGTTAGGATGATAGAAGATACATGTTTGACAAATTATTTCTATTACAGAAGAAACTTCCTGCTGACCTCATTGTTTCAAACTGAGTGGCAACATTTGGCTTATCAAATGTCTGGTTGCTTTCTGCCTCCCGTAAGCAGAAGGATATTGCCTTCTGGATTACATCTTTGCTGCTCCATTTAAAAATATTGTTTTCTTACAAAGATAAATGATAAGTTAATATTCGTGTCTCCAGAGCTATGATGCAATAGGAAATGGTAAATATCCTGTTATTTTGTATCTTTAATATAGTTTGCTGCTGCTGTTTTCCTCTAGCAGATACTGTTTGAAAGGGTATGTGAAATACTTCTGAAAATGGATGATATTGTGAAAAAAACAGATACAAGAAAGAAAGGTTTTGGTGTTTGGTTTTAGGTTTCACTGGACTAGTATAGGAAAGTCTCCTATGTATTCTGAAACAAGGGAATTGAGTCATATTTTTCCTAGTGATGGCTGCTTACAAATGTCAAGGCAGACCAGTCTTCACTAAAAGCTGAGAAAAAGAGGTACTGACAGGAAATAAGACATTTTGTATAATTTACTATGTTCCTTGAAAAAAACTTGTCTAGATAATAAGATTATATGTTAGGTAGGAGATAGTTAATATCTGTTAAAAAGAAGGCCGTACATACAGATATTTATGTATGTTTTATACATCGTGTACAGCTGCTGAGCTTGTGAACTTGGTAACTGTAATAGTTAAGATTAAAGCTGCTCCCACCTTCTCTTGTTGTTGACTTTTAGGAGTAGAACAGACTTTCTCTGCTTTTTCTGTCTGTATTCATCATTCTTTCTGTTGATAAATATTGGCTTGCTCTCTTAGATCAGGGTAGAGATTCCAAGTTATTGTGATAGACAGTCTGATGTACATACATGTTTTGAAAAATAAATAGCCTCTTTATAAAGTGTCCTTCAATCTAAAGTATCCTAGTATGCAAATTTTGCCTTTTATGTAGATGGAGACATGAAGAGGAAGGCTTCCATACCTAAATTTTGGAAAGTGTGATTTAAATACTCATTAAGTATGAAGATGAGAGATGATGTGATAGGCTCAGTAGTGTCTGAAGAAAATTTGTCACTAATTGTAGTGGCACAATGTCCTTATGCTAGATCTTCCTACTCTCTCACTGTTCTATCATTATTATTCTCTATTTACACAGAGAAATTACTTTGTTAGCCTTTTACTACTGCAAGGAATGTCTAATACGTGATTCAGTGTTCCAGTAAAAACCAGAACTTTTAATAAATCTTTAATTCTCTATTAATATCTTGTGATTTATCTACCAAATTTTCCTTTTGCATATCATATCTAATACTGTATAAACTTTTCTGTTGGTTCTGTTTGAGGATATATGTTACTTATGCTTGTGTCTCTTCTAACTTAGAAGTTCCCTTACTGAAGCTTAGTATTGCAGTTTATATTGACTTCACCATTTCATAATGTCTAATTCAATTAATTGAGTTACTGTGTTTTAGTTGGCATTTTTAAACTACATTTACTTGGGTTATTTTAACTCAAAACAAGCATAAATAAGAGGTTCTAAATTGTGTCTGGTTTTCTTTAGTTGACAGAAATATCTTCTACTCTATTTATTTATTTATTTTCTGAGAAGTGGGCATAAATAACTTTGATTTTACTAAAACTCTCCCTACAGGGCTATATCAAGGCTTCCCAGTAGCACACACAGAATTAGATTTTCATGTTCAAAGGATCTCTAAGGAGGCAAGATTAAATTATACAACAGAACAGAAAAATTAGGGAGTTCTGGAAAAGGAATGAAGGCTGTGAGAGAGTAACAGGAAACTGTGTGGTCTGGGTTTGGAGTTTTGTGGGTTTGTGTGACAGCCTGAGCTCTGTGAATTGATTGTAGGTTTTTCTGTATCTCGTTTGCCTCCTCCAGATGCGTCCCTCTTCCCAGGGTGTGCAACCTTAGTCTATCAAATTTGGGGCACTTGTGACCCCTTTTTCTCATGCAGCTATTAACTCCTTCCTTCCTCTTTGCAAATGCAGCTCTTTTTCCCTGCAGTAATTCCCACATACCTCTTTCCCACTGTCTGGGAAGAACTGGGTGTCTGTCAAGCAGGGATGGGTGAGAAAGGTGATGGCAACAACCGTTCCTTCACCCTCTAAATAGAATTTTCCTAATGGTGCCTTCTTACTGCCTTATTGGTGGCAGAAATCTGTGCAATTGTAAAAAGAGCTAACCCTGATCTGCAATAGTCTGTAAATTAGTCTGTATCATGTTCATACCTGCATTGTCTAGTTGCATGAGAGTACCAGTTTGTTCCAGTCATATGTCTAATGAAGTCTGGCATTGACTGATCCTTTTTTGAATGATCAGGAGATCTGACTAAATACTTTACACTTCCTCTCATTCACATTGAAATTAAATTCCTGTGATTTGCACTCTTAGGCTATTTATATAAAATACATCTAACGGAAATATACAACTCTCATTTTCCTTGTGTATTTTGTTTTTACTGTTCAATAATTGGCACGGGGTTTTTGCACTCTGTTCCTGTAATGGCTAAATACTCATATGCTCCCCCTTCAGTGACTCTTGTAATTCATTTTCCTTTAGTTGTGTTGAAAATTCTCATTTTTGTGTGTATGTTTTTTACCTTTACAAGGTGCACTGACATTTTTATATGACTTTTGTCTTCATTCACTTCCATTGGCTTGCAAGGTTACAGCTAATGTGTGTTACCTGCTTACCTGTGCTGAGCACTGCTGCAGTTCTTTGCTTTTTTCTCCAGGGGGCAAGAAATGCTTTATTCTCTGGTACAGCAATTCTGAGATTTAAAACACAAGTGCAGGGCAGCCACCATGGAAGATGGTGTCATAAATAGAGGGGAAAGACCTCTAGTCTGCTTCCTTTGTCTATGCAAATACCTAGCAATAATAGTCTTTCACGACCTACACTCTGCAGAATTAACCCAATCCTTTTACTAATCAGTGTGAGAATATTGGTTGCTATGACAACATATTCCGTGGTACTACTAGAGTGTCAAAATAACCTAATGAAATACCATGCTAAAAATGTTTTAGAAATTGACTTCTAAAATAAAAAGTAAATAAATCCACCTAACTTTACAAGATATGGATAGATTCATGAAGTCTGCAACAAGGGAGCAACCGTTTTCTAAGCAAGGGGAATCAGAATGATGGAGTGGGATATATTGTGTTTCTCATCTTTGATGCATGTGTTGAGATAGAATTTAGAAATATTTTCCCTGTTTAAATGAACGGTATACCAACAACTTTTGTGTTTAGAAGTTAGCACAAGAGTAAGAGTTAAATGGTCCTCAGATGTTAGGCAGTTTGAGTTAGTGCCTGACTGTGTGGTGCCTTTGCTTCTCCTACAGTTTCCATCAGCTTGCGTTCGTCTTTAGAGCTGCTGCTGTTTCTCTACTTCTTTTCCCCCCTACTTTTCTTTCACTTCTCTGTTCCCTTCCTTGCAGTAGATTCCATGCGTTTCTTTATTGGCTAAAATTATCAGCAGTTAAGTGTTGGGTTTTTAAGATGATTTTTACATGGACCCCCAAGCAGTGCATTAGAGTTAAGGTTACCATCAGATTGATAGCTGCGGTCAGGCATTGTCTCAAACAGTGCTATTCTGGTCAAGCAAAAATCCAGCCACTTGTGAAAGAAGCGTTCCTGAAGACAGCATTTAATATCTGAGTATCAGGCAGGCTGCTCAAGCAAAATTGAAGCAGGCTAGAACAGTTATTCCATGCACCAATTTAAATAGGGATAAAGAATTAAGGTGTAAAAATGACTTTTTTTTACTTGTAACAATTTGTGTTGACTTGAGATTTTAAAAATCATTCATTACTGGGTTAACTTTCCTCCTTCTTCTTCTTCTAAAATTAATAAAAGATGCCACTGCAATTCAGTTGGGATGGGTTATCCTGTGTAGCAAAATAACATAAATATATGAGAACCGACCACTGTTCCTATTTCTGTCTGTCATAGAAAATTAGGATACTGGTTAAAGCAAAAGTCAGCATTTTTCCCTTATCGTGCAGATCAATATGTAAGCCACAGTGTTCATAAGTCAATGACTATTCCTGATACTTTTCATCCCTTCCAGACTATAAAGCAAAATAATACAAGTCATTTTTAAATACATCTTTTGCCTACAAAATAAGGTAACACATTTGTTACTGATAAGTATAATGCAAAAACTGAAACCTCATATTCTGATTGATTTAGTATTCTTTGTCTGCAAAAACCTTGGACCCATCCAGGCAAATGTTAGTTTTTATTCTTTGTGGAATATCCTAAACTTAATGATATTACAGCAAATTTTAAAGTAAAATGAAGTAGAAATTGCCAATTTCTTGATACTAAAGACAATACATATTTTATATGTATATTCGTATGTTCACTCAGTTTTAAAGTAGAATCACAGATAGCTCAATATGCACCTTCCTTAGAAAGTATTATTTTCATACAGCACTTTAAGAGTTGGGTTGGTACTTTGTATTAAAGTAGCAGTTTATCTTTTGGAATTTGTGAATGGGACATTCCTAAGTTCATAAGATAAAAAGTGTCTTTATAATATATCACTGTGTTTAATTTGAAAGTATTGTTTCTTTATGCACAGAGGCCTTCTTCAATGCGTTTATCACCAAGGGAGGAAGAAGATGACGATGCAGCTGAAAATACTTGTGGACCTTCTGGTTTATGGGAGGCACTGACACCTTGTAATGGATGCAGGAACCTCGGATTTCCCATGCTTGCACAGGTATGTGATTCCCTTTTCATCGTAAGACTTATCAACTATGGAAAAGCCACTTAATCTCTGCCTTAACCCTTAGAGTTATTTATAGTCTTGCCTGATTCCCTTCAAAATTGCTACTTTCACTCTTCATTTTAATGTCGTAAGCTGGTTCCAGAATTAAATGTTGGGGTTCGGTCGTCCTGCTATAATACTTATTCATATGAGTTTAATATGGAGACTGATGTTTACTACCCCTATTTTAGACAGATAGTTGCTGTGTTGGATAGCTTTCTTTTCCATCTGGAAAGAAATTTTGAAGTCACATAGTTTCCTTTGGGATAAGTACTCTATTTTTGACCAGCTTCTAATTAATATAATGACATCTCAGCTACTTTCTTTATAGAATTAATTGAGGACATCATGCATAACTCAACTGATGTAAGAATATAGCCTAAGACTTCTCTTTGAAGATTATGTAAGTTAAAGAAAAAATCCCCAAACGTTTTCAAATGCTCGTCATAATACAGAAGAGAATAAATAGAACTGGGTAATATATTTGGGTCTAAGTCCCAGCAACTCTTGGAGCAGACCAGTCTGTAGTATCTACCAAAGCATTCCAGCAGCTGTGTCCTGAACAAGTGATATTATATTGCTACAGAACAGGATGATGCTTATTGCTGCTTTTGAGTCTCCCTTGTTCTCTCCCCCCACCATAAATTAGCACTCTCGTTTGTGTAACATTCTTCCTGCACTTNNNNTTGTAATATTTTTCCTTCTTTTTTTTTTTTTTTTTTTTTTTGTAGCATTAAATGAAGACCTGCCAAATTTCTGTTTAGAAATGTCTGGTTTTTTCAGTTGCATCCTTACTTGGCACTGCATTTAAATAGCTTTGTCAGATTCTTGTGTACCACATTGGAATTACATATCCTGTCTCACCACACTTCATACACTGTTGCTTTCATACCGTGACTGTACGTTTTATTCCCTTTAATTCTCATGGGACTTGCACCTGTTTGAAGTCAATGCTGAAGCCTTCCCTGCAGTCAATGGAAGCAGGATATGGCAGCTCATGTGCTTGAATAACAATGAGCAATGCCCTGTCTCTTGATAAGGAGCCTTTATATTCCTTTCCCCTTTCAGTAGCTGTTTCCTACTTCATACTATCCATCATTTTAGACATTTGGCAAAGTGCGGAGTTGTCGGAATTATCCTGATTTACAACAGGAGTACTAGCTACTAATTACTCCTTCTTAAGGATTTGTTTCAAAAATATTTCTTAAATGGAACTTTTCTTATTTAAATATCACCTGTGGTTTAATTACTGTTAAACTTTCCTATGATGAACATACATGCCATTTTTATTTCGAATTTTAGAAAATATTTTTGTTTTCCTTGTTTCTTTTTTATGTAAGGTAAACATAAAGAGTGCTATAAAATTGAGGGATGCCTTTGAAAAGTGGAATCAAGTGTGGTTGGTTTGTTGGCGTGTCTTATTTATAAAGAGATCCATTTCAAATACAATGTAAGTTTTAAGACGGTGATTCCTGAATTAGTTTTATTCATTGTGCTTAAGTTTTAAGCTCAGACTTATGATATCTCATCCTTCTTTCTCTGAGAACAATAAGAGTTTTAATTATGAGTACAAAAAAGAGTATATTTATTATGCTTTCATTTATGATATGACAGATTGCCTTTCTAGATTGTTTCTATCCATAAAAAAATTGACAACAGAGGTAGTTTTGGTCTTTTGTAGATTTCTTTTTATGGGAGAAAGAAAAGAAATTAGGTAGTGAAAAATCTCCAAGCTAAAAACCAATGACTTTGGTTTTTATAAGTTGTTGCCATCAGTGTGTGCAGTGTTTCAAGCTGTTAGCTAATCTGTTGGATCTTTCACATTTACTTCAGAATGCAGCAGAGAACATCATGTTCTAAGGGATTGAAAACACAAAGTATATATGTAAGTTTCTGTATTAAGAACAGTATCTGGAATTGGTCTAACAAGTAATATATTATGTGCAACAGCATGTTTTAGGTAAAAGTACAAAAATACATTTCTGATACTCATGTCAGTGCACTAACATATCAGAAACTGCAGACTTCATCATGAAGAAACAGTGAGATGAGGGTATTTGACATGGTGTCTTAAAATTCATACTCTACTAAAGGTCCAAAAATAGGGAAAAGCCTCTATCAATTTCTCTTGAACTCAAATGAGTTCATTTTTACACTTCTCCTTTATTTAAAAATAGATTTTACTATCATATAAACATATTGTGTTTGCACATCAAAGGTGAACAAACATAAAGATTGATTCTTGCTTTATATACACAGTCAGAGGCACAATGATGACATGAAATTGAGTTTTAGGTGAGATTGAAAATGACCATCTGTGACCTAGTGAGCTAACAGTTTTCAATATGCCAAAGGAGAGGGCAGTAATCTCCTTGACAAACTTGGTTTCTTTTTTGCAGTTAGGGAAAAAAGCTTGTCTGGAGGTACTTGGGGCATGCAGTATGTCATTGCTGTCTCTACTGTGCTGGGAAGTGTCATTTTAGAAAGGGCTATTATAGAAAGTTCTGTGTAAAGTGTTGTATCATTTAACACCTAGCATAGCAGTAATACAGGTGTTCTCAGAACAATCAACCCTCTTTTACAGTCTCAAAATTGGTGAAGTGCTGGAAGACTGGAAAAATCTTTGTGCCTTGTAAAAAATTTGAGGGATTTAGAATACGCAGCCTGATTTTTGGAGACTGTAATTTAGACATGTTATTTTAGCAGAGAGTGTATTCCATTTGTAGGTTATGATTTAGGGTTAGTTTGGGCTGTTGCTTTGTTCTGGAGTTAACCTTTGGTTTAGGGCAGAAATTCAGTGCCCACATACATATTCACATTTTCTTGATCATAAAGCAGCATACTCTGAATGTATGTAATTCCATTTTCTTTTTCATGGATAGCATACCTTGAATATTTCTCTGCTAAGGGGCAAACAGGGTCTGATGTACAGAGATAAATAGAGGGCACTCTGCAATATCAGAGAGATGAGTGCTGCAGAATTCTATATGATCCCTCCAGTATTATCGGTTTAAAGCAAACAGTTCAAACACATTAATCTTGACAGCTATGCCAGCGTATTTTTCTAATTATTATATAAAGTAATTGTGAGATAAGGCAGGTTTAGCTCTGTCACATTTAAAATGCTGCTGGGTCAGCTTGACTGGACTGTGTCTTGAATTGTGTTGTATGTACAACTTAAAAATCCCGACAGTTATTCCATGTGTTTGATGTGATGACAGCCAGGAACACCTCATTTGTCTAACTGTTACAAAATGAAAATAGTGTCTGTAAAGAGAGCAGTGCAGTTGCTATGGAAAAATTGAACTTTGATTCAAAAGCCGTAAGTATAAATCTTCATGTTGCCAGTTGCTGAGAAGCATGGCTCTTCACCAAAATATATGGAAAATGTACTTAAATATTTAAATACTATGTTTCTAGCTTAGTGTCAAATTTTCATCTTTAAGAGGGAATGAACTTCTGGGAGGCCTTGACATTTTCCTTTTAGACTGATCAACCTTCTGCTTATATAACTCTAGGATTCCTAGAGGTAGGAACTCTAGCAACTTTATCATGGGTTCTCCTGTGGAAGAGAGACATTCCCCCAAAATGCCTTTGTATTTAGAGGGAGGGAAGAAAAAATGGACTCCTAACTATGTTTTTAGGAGATGAGAACTGTATGTAATAGTTTCTTTATCAATACGGGCTATGGTGGGAATATTTAAAGTTTGGAGTTTGATGCATCTGTTAATAGGGTTATGTGTTTTGTGTCTGCCTTCCAGAAGATCATTTTGTCTGTCTGTACTTCTTTTTGTAAATTTTAAAGAAGTAATTTTTAATGGGAAGAAATTTTGTATACTGCTTGTATTGTAGAAACTAATTAAGGTTGTTCTGTAGAAATCCTGACATTGAAAATTATTATGTTGCAATTATTTTTACATTTTCAAAGTCAGCTCAGGATACATGAGAGATGAACGGGGTAATTAAGTAAGGAGCTAACTCAGTTTTCACATAGAGATCAAATCTGCTCCTAAGAAACCCTCTCTTACTGACGCTCTCTGGAGAGAGGCAGCATGGCTCTATGTTGTCTCTTTCTGAAGAATTTTAATATTGGAAATGTTACTGGGCATTATTTGTTTTTATTTTAACATATTCTTTCAGTTTGAACTCCCTCTATTTTCAGTTGCCTCAAAACTTTTCTTAGATTTTAAGCTCAATGAGAATGTTGGAGTAATTTTTGAACTGCTAAGGTTCAGGAGAGGTAGTATAAAAGAGGAAGTATTTCTTCTTTTTTTTTTAATAAAACAGAGAAAAAACAAAGAACATGTTTTTAATTAAACAATAATGGCTAAAGTGTTTCAGCTTCATTTTTCAATCCATTAATAACTTTACCTTTCAGTGCATTCAGTGGAAGCACATTTCAAACTAGACTAGTAAAGAAGCAGATTTGGCTGATCTTACTTGGTGCTGAAGTGCTCCAAAATTAGAAACAGAAAGTCTGGCGGCATTATCTAATTTCTATGTTACATGGGAGGATACCTGTCTCCTTGTTTAGTGATGATATAGACAAAGTAGAGAAAACTTTGGCCTAAAATATACCTGAGTACAGATAGCCAGAGTAAGGTTGTTATATTATCTATAATACTTTCCTATAGTTTCTAACCTTCAGTGAAAAATAGTTTTTTTCCTTCCTAATTTAGTGGATTAAATTATGAGTTTATCTAAATGGAGTAACATGGAAAGCTCTACTACCCATAAGAAATATTTCTGTTAAACTCTCGATTTGCAGTGTTTTCTCTTTTGCAGTCAGCTTAAGTCTTATTAGTAATTTCAGGAACACACCACCTACACACCTGAAGCAGCTACTGAAAAGTGCAATATGTATTCTGCCTAGAAAGAACCTGCAGGTGATGATTATACCCTGCTGAACAGTGATAGACAATAAGTATATTGAAAAAATTGTGGTTTCTTTTAGTGCTATGCTACATTTTCTGATTGTGTTTTAAGGAATGAAGCTGAATGTTTTATTCTTGCATATGGTATGTATTGCATATGTAGCTTCTGAATTTCCAGTGTAAATTTGGAGTTGCCCATGCAGGTGTCTTGTTGCAAATGCATTTTCACAGTGCTAGTTGTGTAATCTAGACACCATTACACAGGTGGGTAGTATGACCAGAGAAGTCATAATCTGTTTATCCTTGGGTATTTTCAGAATTGACTGGTCAAGCTCCTAATGGTTAAGGACTTAATGGTGACTTGCTCCAACTGCAAGTTTGGACAAGGTGGCTTCCAGAGGCCTTTTTCATATTGTGGCTAACACCTATGTTCTATAATCCTCTGTAAGGCCATGGGACCTCAGATGAGCTTATTTATTTAAAAATTTAGGATTGCCTCTGCAGTTTGTACATGATTGTTTTTGAAAATTTAGCTATCTCTGTCCAGCACTGTGTAAAACTGGTCACTGCTGGGATGTGTTTTCTCTTGGTGTGATCACAAAACAGCAAAATTAAACAGGATGAGAGAGAAAGGAGAGAGGTATCAAAATGTACTGAAATTGTTGATGTATGTCAGAAATAATCTGAACTATTGATGACTGTAGTGGTTTACAAGATGAAATTAAATTCCTATTTGTGGTATTCAAATTCAGGCAGAAATTACTGTTGAATTGAACACTGTCACATACCTAACTGAAACATATCACAATGGTAATCTGGGAAAATCTTACATAGTATAGTATAACTATATTACAGTTTGTTGTTTTGTGGTTTGTGATTTAGTGGTAACCAGAAGACACACTTTCATGGAATGTTTTTGCTTTCAGTGCTGCCTCTCAAATTATGGGAAAATGAAAAAAAATCAATTTGAATTGCCCAGTGAATACATAGCAATAGCACATGACAGTTTTGTACATTGAAGAAATTCAACTTTGTGTTAAAAACTTCATGTTTGAACTTCAGCTGCTTCATAACAGAAATATTAAAGCAGTATATTAAAACCTGAAAATTTATGTTGATCTTCCTGGTTATTCTGACCAAATTGGGCTACTGTTCAGTATTAACATTTCCTGGGGAAAAAAGCCATCATAGATATGTTGTATTTGTTGTTCCTACCATAGTGACTGGAGGAAGAGTTTATGCACAAAAGTGCTGGTGTTGAGGTATTTGGGGTTAAGATATCAGTTGAGTGGGGATATCTGGATGTGGTGATTACTACATGGATTTGCTACACTGATTAGCCATGCAGTCAAGCTTTGTGTCAGGTTGTATTTCTGTGAAGGGCTCTTTAAAGGCACTTGACATTTTGGGGCTTTTTTTGAGCATAAAAACCTATTTTCTATTTTGTTGTGTTTATTTTTAATGATGTTAAAAATATATCTGAGAACCAAGCTAATACTGGAACTGTGAGGGATATTTTTTTTACTTCAGTTTTTATAGTATGTAAAATCATGTCTTTGTAAAGTGAGTCCATGAGAAGTCTGTAAAATTTATAGACCTGATTTCTTTCTGAAGAAAACACCTGACTGACAGCTGGACTTTTAAAAAGAGCAACTCTGTAGTATCTAACTGTGAATCCTCTCTTGCTGTGCAAAAGGAATTTCATGCCTTGGGTTTAAAGTCATGTCTGGTGGTTGTATTTTACTGAAAACCTTTAATTCTGGTATCCATTATACTGAGTCTAAAAATGAGATAGATCCTGAATCAATGAATTTCTTAAGTATAAGCATTAATGTGCTCAATCCCACTTGGGTTTCCGTACAAATAGAACTTTTTATAGAGAGATACTTATATTTTCACCAAAATTCACAACTAGTCTTACAGTTTCTTAAAATCCTAAACTGATTGTTATGATTTTTTCACTACTAGCAACCTGTAATTAAGAAGAACTCATGAACTGGATGTAAAATAAAATGAAACTGAAATTGAAAGAGTCTGTATTTGAGCTATCAAAGGGAGATATATAAGACTACATTGTCTCATGTTTTCATGAAAAGATATTTTGGATTTACTTTTGATAGAAAATGTGATCTACCAATTATAGTGAAATACTTCTTTTTACTTTAAGGTCTCTCAGAAAGGCAATTCAGCTAGAAAATGGGAGTCTCATGTTTCATGTTTTTTATCTAGAATGTTGTTAATCATATATATTGCTGTAGAATGCAGATGCTCTATTCACTTTCCAGAAGCAATAACCAGTTTCGTTTCATAAAATCTACTATAATAAAAAGAAGTCACATTAATATTCCTTATAGTATGGAGAATATCTGTGTTCCTTTGGGTGAAAGGGGGAGATAGCTTTTTTTTAAAAAACATGTTATAAATATGTCTCTGTATAACATGAGCAGTCCACTAGCATTTTTAAGTTTTTAGAGATAAAAGGTGTAAGTGTGAAGACATTGAGGTAAATTAATAAATTGACAGTATCATGCCAACTATATTATTTTGAAAGTGTTCTAATTTTTAGCATCCTAGTTTTTGTTTCACAATATTTTATACTGTGAAGAAGAAGAGAGAAAATAAAATCTTTTGGCAATGTTCAGTCCTATTTATATCTAGCTAATTTTGAATTTAGCAAAATTGAGTCTATAACTCTCAGACAATGTTTTAGCCCAATGGTCTAAGTACTTACAAACCACTAGGCTTGTCCCTAAATAGCTTTTGTGATTAGCAGATACTACATACAGATAGCAGTTCTATACACATAAAGCTTTTTTTAGTAAACTGTTGTAATATATTTGTATATAGGCAGGTGATTAAATCCTCCCTTATTCAGACTGGTTTTATAGAGCTGGGGGTTTTGCATTGTGAAAAATAAATATTGACAGAAAATTCCTTCAGAAACGCATCTGGATGTTCTTGCTCCTTTGTATTAAGAAAGTGTCCACATCTCTGAAGATATTCGACTGATTGCTCTTTTCCATTGAACAGGAAGCCACTGTGAGCCAGCCAGTGTGAGATATGAAGTTAGGGATGTTTTTGACCACATGCCTAGTTTTTGAGCTGAATTTGTGTGTAAATTAAACCCAGGGCACTTAGGGTACACAGCTGACAAAGCAGAAGGCTTTCCTTCACTCCTTTTTCCCCACTTCCAAAGCGGACAGAGTGAGTGTATCTTTTTTATAATCTCCTTTGAATGCAATAATGTTCTATTGTAAGGTTCATGAGCAATTTTTGAGCTGCCTCTTAAGGATAGCAATCTTAACATCTTTCTCCCACAGACAGTTATTTCTCATCAGGATTGTAAGGTCAAAGAAGAACTGCTCACACTCCACAGTTTAGATTTTTAGTGGCTAGAATCTCATTTTTTGACCCAGAAAGAAAGACCCACTGCCAAGGGTTTCCTGTTGTCTGGCTTTAGGTGGTTTCATATGACATCCAGGCATTCTGAGTACCAAATTTCTTTTACTTACCAACATTGTTTTCTCATCATGAAAATCTGAAAGGATCTTGAGCTTGCAAATTACTTGACTGCTTTTTAACTTTTAGCATTTACATTGCTATTTTGAAGATGAGTTCTTATTTTATGAAATATAAAAAAATAACTGAATCAGAACTTAGAGCAATGGAATCATTAGGTAAAAAATTTTTTTGTAAGAACTTTTTACCATCTTGGTTTTGGGAAACTCTGACTTAGTAGTTTGTTTGTATATGAAGGAATTAACAACATTAACAGAAAATATCTGTAATAAAAGTATTCCTTACAGTTGGTATGACTGCAAACCTGGAGCAAGACCCCTTAATTCTTGTTAAATAGACAGATGACTCTGTGGTAGCTGTTCCAAAACTGGAATCTTGCAGTGAATATACAGAAAATTTTTTAAGTTCAAATTTTATTGAAAATGTGATTTAGGTTCCCTTATAATCTTTACTCATTTAATTTTATGTAATCTTCACATTCTGTTTCCATTTCACAATATCTAAGGCTGAGAATTTGCAGTGAATAAGCAGGTTATCATACCATAGACATCATCACAGTAACAATTAAAGCAGTAGGGCTTTGACATAAACCAGTTTCTTGTTTAAAGAGCCATATGGAAGTAGGATCTTTATTAGTGGAATGGTTTTCCTTCAGTGACGAGTAATGAATTAAGTAATTATGTTCATGTGTTGTCCTTATATTTCCATCTTAGCTACTGAAGTTCAACATGGCCACATCAGCCCTCATAAAATTGGCAAGAATATCGGCAGTATGAGGAGATGAGCACTGAACAATGGAACTTTTGTATCCATAAAACTAAAAATCCATGTTATGAATGTTAGTGGGCTTTGACACACTTTTGGCCAGGAAACAGCAGAGTTCATAGGTTCCCATTATGAACTACTCTTCTGAACTATGGTATGAAATAGAAAATTACTGGGTTATTTAAGAATATAGGAGATACGGGCAGTATCCTCTTAATTTGTGTTTACTGTTAAGTTGCATATTTCCCCTGTTGTCATGGAATAACTTGTTTTGCTGTTTTTAACCACCACTTCTGGCTTACAGTATTAATTTACTTTCCCTCCAACTGTCTCCTACTGTTAAGCTTAGTTTTCACGTTGCTGAAATATCTGCAAAGTTTATCTCATACTATCTAATTAGGAAGTATTAACTTTTACAAACTTTGCATGCTTCTGGGATCTTTAAAGAACAATCTCAAACTCTCTGTTAATTTTGTATTTCACTTTTCTCTTCAGTTATGTAACAAATAAAATATGAGTCACAACAAAGCTTTTTCATTTTGATAATACAACTCTCTATAACTTTAATATTTTGAAAAACATTTTTTGTTCTTTCTATTTTACTGTGGGAACATGTGTAGGAGAGATTTTTTCTAAGAGTGTCTTGGTTTATGCTATTACAATAATAACTTTTATACCAAACATACTTAAATTTTTATTTCTTCAGTGTCAAAAACTTTTAAACATGGAAGATTGTCTTTCCTGAAATGCAAATACTTAATGGTCCCTTCTATCAAATCTATTGTATGTGGTATCAATTAGTTGGTTTCTATTGTGCAAAATTTTCACAGTATTTACTTCACTTCAGAACAAGTTAGAATATTTTAGAAAAGGCATAGGTTATTTATAATAGATAATGGATTAACACATTTTGGTGTTAAATCTCTCTTTTCAAAGAAAATTTCTCCCATAATGTCTCATTTTAGTGAAGTTATCTGCGTTCCAATCAAGTCAGTTTACAGCTGTAGGGTTGCTATTTACAAAGCTATTGTGTTTTGCTTCAAGATTTACTTAAGTGCATTCAGTTCTTCTCTCCCCATCACAGCAGCACATACATTTTTCATTTAGTGGCACAGTAGTTGATAGAAATCAAGCTATAAAGTGTGAGAAATGTGAGTCTGCTTAACATAGGGTAGTGCATTAATTGTTTTCTGCATTTACTGTCAAATATTGACTTCAGTCAATCAGGTTTCTCAATATCTAACATTTTCCATGGTTACTACCCTTATAATGTGAGGAATTAGTTTTCATGTTTGCTGCTTCAATTTGAGCTGTGTGTGAATGTTTAAAACCTAGGCATTAGAGCATAATCATCTTGCAGAGAAGTATTGTTTCCATGGAGCTTGCATTTCAGTTCATTTTTATATTTTTTTAATATAATAGCCTTTATTTTAAAGACATTTTCCCACAGCTTCAAATTCAAACAAGACATGATTTTTTAAATGTCTTTCATGAAAACAGTAGCAAAAAAAGGAGTATATTTAAACTGGAAATTGCTTTCTAGTTTATAATCGTATTTTTTCAGCTGAACTAAGAATCATTTATTAAAACAGTTATATTATGCTACATTGCCACACACAACCATTAACATTTGCATAAACCAGATTATGTGCACTTTTAGTATATTCTTCGTCACAGTGAGTTATTTATTAGAGGAAGCACCTGCTCTTTTTCATGGCCTGAGTGTTGAATACATGAGAAAGCATGTAACATGACTACAACAATCTAGCTTCATTTGAAATGCTGAATATCTGCCAGTTAGAATTATGAAAACACTGCATAAAATATAGTGACATGTTTCTGCAGCTGAGGTTAGCGCTGCATTCATTATGCTCACAATTTACCCATGTCTTCACACATTTGTAGTTTAGGCTATATTAGTGAGTTTTGTGTTGTTAGGCATTGTAGGAACCTTTAGCTTTCAGGGATTTATGTCTGTAGAGTTTTTGTATGAACCTTTAAATTTGAAACATGGATATGTGAAAATATGCATTGGAAAAGGAGAAAAACCTATATTTGGGGTGTTATATAAATAATGCTCATTTTTTTCACACATAAAAGTTTGAAAAAGAAAATCTAAATTTTGAATGGTTTCTGAAAAGCTAAACATATTTACATTTCTAACTAATTAAAGAGGACAATGACTCTAACATGCTTTTTAAAATTGATGTTTTTCTCAGCTCAGTGGAAGGCTTACTGAAAAGAAGTAAGTTTTTCTCTTTTAAGAAAAAGGCTGTTTCAGGTGTTGATGGGGAATAATTATTTCAGTTAACTCTGTACATGTATTATTCCTACAACAGCAAACCTGCAATTTCAGATGTTTAGGAAAAGGGTAAAAGATCCTACTCTTTTAAAATCCATACTAGAAATACTTTGTGCAGAGCAGAGTAGAACCTCCAGTGTCATTACCCTTAAATGAGATTATTGGTGATTTTCCAGATTCTGTAATATATCATGAAACTTATTATATGTTATATGACAAATTACACATTCAGGTGTTTCTAGCTGTCATAACAATGAACATTTATGATAGTTTGACTCATGAAAAATTATTCTAATTGTACCATACTATGAAACTTTCTTTGGTTAAATTATTAGTAATAGATAAATGTGTTTTTACTAGCCATAAATTATAGTAATATTCCTGATATCTTTGACTGGAAAGGCAGTCAAAATAAATATTTCACCATCTACTTGGGGTTTTGGGTTATTGTGACATAGGAAATACCTTCAGCTGTTTCTGCTTAGTACATTATTGTGGCAAATTTGTGCAATGCTGTTCAGGTTCAGGCATTTCCCTTTCCACCTTGCTGCATGTCAGAAAAATGTTCTAATTATCTTTAGTCACTGCTCAGGACTTCTTTCTTGCTTGATTTCTTGATTCCTCTCAGCAACCTTCAGTTATTATCATTAATATTTCAGTGTGAAGTGCCCCAGTCCACCAAGGTTATACATCAGTCTGTTTACAAATGTCAGGAAGTCTGTTTGATGCAAGTACACTCAGACTAGATGTAAGGAAAATTTTTTTTTGCAGTGAGGATGTGAATCACTGGAATAGTTTGCCCAGGGAGGAGGTAGATGGCCCATCCCTCAAACATTCAAGGTCAGGGACTCTGAGCAACCTGGTCAGTTTAAGATACCCTTCCCCATAGCAAGGGGTTTGACTAGATGACCTTTAAAGGTGCCTTCCAAACCATTCCAGGATTCTATGACATAAATGGGATAAATGCAATTTTCATTGCTCACTCTCAGGATAATCAGGAGCTTTGGGTTCGTAGAGCGTATAAGATAAATAACTCTCCAAAGTTTCATCAATGAAGTGTCATAGTATTCTTCTAAGAAGCAGCTGGGTAGATTTTATCACAGTATGATGGAAGGGCAGTCACCTGGATTCTAGATGCTGGTCCTCTGGCCTTCAGTAAGCCAGAGGAGACAGCACAATACCCCGGTGGATTTCAAGGGGTATGTCAGAATTTAATAGCTGTTCTTCACTATCTATATAACTGAAAAAGGTATTTCTAAAGGTGGCAGATATATTGCAGTCTTCCTTTCTATGTTTCCCAAATTATTTCTACTTTAAGAGGAAGTCATGTGTGACCCTGCTGTGTTGTCCCATGTTCCAGAGAAGTAATAAAGCTTCAAATGACCTGATTTTTATAGGAAAACATATTGACAGAATGAAAAAATTTCTGTTAAGTACAAATTCTATCTTCTTGTCAGGCTGTCAGTTCAGATTAGGTGCCTTCTGAGCCTCTATCATTCTATTCATAGATAATACAAACACAAATTTGTATGTACTGCTTATATCTCAGCCCATAATCATACATCATTCCGTTTGATTCTTAAAAGAAAGACTATATAAAAGGCAGAAGCAAGAGGAGCTAGAAACCTGGCAAAAATGTGGGAAAAAAGTCTAACTCAACATTGTGCAGTTCTTGAAGATTTAGTCATGTTATGGAACGTTGTTTCATAATTGTGTATAACCCTTTGCAATGGCCAAAAAGATATTTTAGGAACGATTTCATTCCCACTGATTAACAATCTCTGACCCCCATGCAGGTTTCAGATAGTGTATCATAGGTATTATACCTTCAAATGTTTGCTCAGGGGAGACCCAGCTGACTGCAGGCCTATGAATAAGGGCCACAGTGTGTCACTGGCATGTGCTCTGCAACTTCAGTGTCACATTACTGTTTCTTTCTACAAGGCAAAAAATCTAATTTACATTGATCGGTATGGGTGGCTGTTCTCTAGTGATTTCCCACTAGAGTGACTCACTCACCATGTTGGGGTTTTTTTACTTCTATTGTGTGTGTAGTTTTATCCTTTCCACAAAAACTTACTTTAATGTACTAGCAGCCCAACACATTATTTTTATGAAGTTATAATTTCAAATAAGGGCAAATTCTGTCTTGATGGTGGTGGTGAGTTATATGTCTCATGTTCAGCAATTTGGAATGGTTAATAGAAATTTGAGATTGAATAATCTCTATTTTTAAAACAAAAATTAGATTTTGATTTCAGGACTAAATATAAAAGAAAAGCATTTTTAGGAGCTTTTATTATACAGTTGATAATAACTTGGACATTAGAATTATGTAGTTACTTGTTGTTGCGTTGGTCAAGAGCTTTCAATCTTAGAAAAAAACAGAATCACATTGCTTCATGCTGGATACTTACAGACAATTTTACGACATCTGCTAACATCTAAGTTGAAGTCACTGAATTAGTTTAGATCTTAGAAATTTCTAGAAATGCTCAGTATCAGCAAAATGGAGAACATTTTGCAGCAACCAGAAGACTTTACAATGCTTTTCTCCAGCAATGAGAAATTTTCTTTTTTTCTTTTTGTTACATATGCACTTTTTAATTAAGGTTTATCATCTTCATTTAATCGGTTGATAGAATTCCAGACTTTATAAAGTATTAACAATTCTTTTTTGGCTCTAACTCATTTAACTTCTGCTAGACACACTATTATTATATTTTATTTATTAGAGAGATATTTAGGAAGAAATTAATTGTCAGTAGTTTACGTTCTAACAATTTTCTGAGTAACCGCATCATTTTTATTTATTCTTCTCTGACATTTATGTTCGTGCAATGTTAATTACAGAATGTTGAATAACATTCAGAAAATCAAATTGAATGTTAAGAGCAATTAGGAAGGGAGTAGAGTACAAAAAAAGGAACATAATTATGTCAGTATGACTACTTGGTGAGCCCTCATCTTGAATGAGGAAATCTGAGAAAATGTGATCCCTGTCACATCATTGAAGACTGAGAGGATGAAGGGTGGCAGGGATGGTCCAAATCCTGGAACAGCTAGGTGAGTAGGTTAGTATTTCTCATTCCCTGAAGGAGAGGACATGGGAAATGCATATGTCTGTGAAATCACAAGGAGAGGATAAGTAAAGAACAACCACTCATCGCCATCTCAAGTATAGAACAGTGATGTCAAACTTGGTGAGATAGCTAAAGACAGAATGGGGGGCATGCAAACTATGAAAGGGGACGTGTGCTCTAAAGGCAACTTGAGAAGGTAATTCTGGGAAGTTGGATTGGTTGACATGCGAAACAAAGTCACCACCTCTTGACTCTGAAGTGTGAGACCCACAAGGTCTTGCAGGAGAAGCAGTTACTACATGCTTGACCTGATCTCATGTTGGTTTTGCTGTTCTCTAGGTCAGCACTGTTGGCTGCCTTGAAAGACAGAATATTGGGTGACACAAGTATGATCCAAAGTCTATTCTAATGTTTGGTGTATCAATTTCAAATGTGTTTTTTTTTTTTTTTTTTTTTTAATGTAGCTGAATTCAGGCGCTGAACAGAATTTCATTTTGGTGTTTTGTGACAATTTTAAGGCTGCAGTATTTCTTCATGGGCTTCTCTAGGCAGATTTACTATAATTAGGGTTTTGGCATTCTGACTTAAATCCATGTTTCTAGAAGAGTACAAGGATTAAACTGAAGTCTTCTGTTTTAGCTATTGCTCTGGTAAATAAATGTTTGCCTCTGACTTTTTACAGCAGACTTAAATGGAAAAGGTAAAAATTCATTCTTTTCAAGGTTGGGAGGATTCCTTCTCTTGTCCTGCAGTTGAACTTCAGCTGCTTTGATGCCTCTGTATGATTTCTTATTAACTGCATTTGAGGAACGAAATGGCTTAAGTTAATAAAATTACATTTGGATCCGCAGGAAGCCTACTTGCAAAATTTTGTTATTATGTCTACTACCTGAAACTAGTTATTATTAGTTTATATCTGTGAGATTACTAATTCTGAGAGCTCATAATCTGACTAGGTAGAAACTGGAAAGGGAGAAACAGGTAGAGATACAATCACATTCCTCTTTAGATATGTTTTTTGGATGCTGACTAGCAATTTGGTATTGTTTGTTAGTACATACTAATTTTCTTTAAATTAAAAATGCATCTTAGTATTCTATTTATTTTATTTGTATGCTTTTTTCCCTGATCACTGTTTCCAGTGTTCATTTTCAAGTTCTTTGTTAGTTTAACCTGGGATTTAAATCTGTCTCTATTAAAGTCATCAATAACTTTGAAGTGAAGCTGGTCTTGGTGCCATCTTAACCCTATCCTTCAAGAGGCCTTGAATTATTGCCAAACTATGAACTTTCATAAAGATCAAATGATCACAATGACCAGGAAAAAAAAAAGGCGAAGAGTTGAGTCATGTAATTATTTGCTAACAGTATAAATCATTTATCAGAAAAGGCACTGTTACCTACAACCGTAGCTATATTACCTTAGGTAACATAAGTTCTTGGTGAAGAAATTGTTATTCCACATTTTATTTTATTCTGCATTTTGTTTTAGACATTGCATTCTTCAATCATTTTCTGAGTAGGGCTATAATAATATCTGACTGTCAGGGTGCTTTCTTGCCCTTTGCCTTTTATTATATCATATTTGATTTATGTCTGGTGCTTGACTTTCAGAGACATCCATATGTCCAATGTAAGAAAGATGTGGAAATATGTCTTTGCCCATGCAATTGCTTTCTGCCAGGATTGAGAAAATAAATCTCTGGTGAAACTCTGTTGAAACTGGATGTTACCTTCTTATTCATGTTCAAAAGTAAAAACAGTCTGATTGATTGAATTACTGTACCAGCAAAACTTCTAATTCCTTTTTTCCCCCTCCTTCAACATTTGCTAATGTGTAGAATTTGCTGTATATATTGCTGTTATGGGACCTTTTGTCATTAATTTGCTTAAATGTAGAGCAGTAATTCATGTTCATTCACAGCCTGGGATCCTGCCATCCATATGTAGAAGGCATACTTTTAGTTTTGTTATATGTAATATAAACATTTTGTAAAACCATCCCTGAAGAGAATGTAATTGTAGTGGTTAATGTAATTGTTGCTCTCATGAGATACAGTTAAAAAAGAAAATGAGACATCCCCTGAATTACAACCTAGGAAAACAGGTATGGCAAAAGCAGTAATCCAGTTTTCATTAAATACAAAGTTTGATGAATAAAGTTCTTCTGTAAACTGAACAAGAGCTGTATTATACAAAAATCTAAAGAAATAAGAAATGTTTTCTTCTAGCATGCAAGTAATTCTTTGGGTCTGTTACAGTTTGGATTTCAGCAGAATGTGGTATTTAATTTGCTGAATTCTAAACCCTGCTAGCCAGAGTTATTGAGCCTGGTTCTTTTCCTTTGTCATCTGAGAAATATCTCTCTTACCTACTTAAATTTTTGCATTTCAGGAATCTTATTCAAAGAAGAGAGGTTACGCGTTGGAAGCAATACCCTCTGTACCTCTAGATGCAGTTCCTTCAGAAAATGACAGCAGTCTTTGTGATTCAATAGACATAGCAGTCACCAAAAAGCCTTGTTCCCTTGAGATAGCAAGAGTTCCTTCCTCAAGACCAGGTAAATCACCAAATAATCCTTTACACAGTCATTGGTGTAAATTTTAATCTCTGGAATATATAGGTTTCTGTTTTTAAGCATGCAGTACTGTTTATTTATCACAGTATGATTATAGTCTTCCATTAGCTACCATAAGAGCTTCACATCAGAATAAAGATTAATAGCAAAATGTTGTAGAAGTGAAAACAAAGCAGATAAATTCCTAGACTTTCCTAGATAAATACAAGGTTGCAAAAAGCCAAATTAGAAACAGAGTTTCTTGTAAACAAGCCTTTTGCAGTAATCCTTTAACCAACTGTTTCTTTTTTTTCTAACTACTGCTTAGCAACAACATTATGGAACTACTTCAAAATTTAAAGTACTCTGCATTTTCATGTTACGTGAAAGAATATCTGATGCATTTTTGAAAATTAAATAGTGAATGAGAATTAAGAGAAATATTAAATGACAGTTTGACAGGCTGCTGTTTGTCTTATATATAGGTTTGAACAGCAATGAGTTTAAATATTTAAAAACTAATATAATTATGCTAAGTCAGATATTATCTATAAGTATGATATCTGTAAGAATTTTGTATATCTTCTCCAAAATGATATGATCTCTTCCATTACCCTTGTTTGAACTCTTCATTAGTCACCACCTGTTCAGGAATTTCAGGATATAGTCATTTTGCTCTAAGTAATTGGACTGAGAGTCTGCTTTGACAAATGACAGTTCTCAGCAGCAGAGACCTATTTGAAACAGGCAATTGCCTTTCCGACCTGTGCAATCTTGATTAGGAGTCATGATTTGGGTAATATACAGGGGTGACAGATGATTGTTCACTAACATCGTGTTACTGATCTGGTCTGTGTAAAGGGAAGCACCTTGATTTCACAGCTGAACTAATATTGAAAGAGTGCCAGAGCTCTATCAGGCATAGTATGTGATAGGGCCAGATAGCAAGATACAGCTTTGGAGTTTGCAAGGTAAGGTGGAGTGGATTGTAGTTCCCACCTCTCTATTAAATTTGGGCTAAAGAAGATTTGGTGGAACCTGCATTGTAAGCAGCAGTCTAAAAGGTGGCACAAAACAGGATAGCATCTTTATAGCATAGTTACACAGAATGGATCAGAATCTGACTTGAACGTCAGCATCACAACCTGCGTTTCTTACTTTGGTGATTTTGGCTCTGGTAATCTAAAAAAATTAGTCTGTGCAGGACAATATTTCGGGCTCCTTTTCAGTAGAGGAAGAAAATAACAAATTATCTTTGTTTTTCACACTTCTACTTCATTAAATACCATAAACATATGTATTTCAGTGGAAAGACTGCCATACACATACCCAATAAATTGGTAGGAGGAGTTCATTACCTGCCTTCTTAGTAATAATAGGGCTCAACAACACATCTTCCCATTGTAATTAGTTTTTTTTTTTTAAAGATGGAGTTTTCACTAGTTAAAATACCAGGCTTTGGAATTGTGCTGTCTGCTGAACACAAGCGTTTTTCTTAGGCATAGTAAGTCTGTTAAGATCAGTGTGAAACACAGCTCCTATAAAAGACATTTTTATGTCTTGATCTGGAAGTATGTTTTGTGTAAAGTTTAAAATAATGTGTATCAAAGGCCTAGAGTATAACCAAGGAAGCTCTAGGACATTTATGAGGGCATGCATGATATTTGGAAGATCTAACAAGATCAATGAGTTGACAATACAAATGAACTGTAATTCCTTCTGTTAGTTTTCCATATACCACTATGATATTTTCCCCTTGGCATTTTATTGGGAAGAACATTTGGCTGTATAGAAAAATGTGGTTTTATTTTAAGCTATAAATGTAGAAGTTATTTAACTGGCCAGGCTTGCAAGCCATGTCTGGAGTCATGTTGGTTTTTATTTTATACTACAAACGAACCAAATGAAATAAATCATGTCACTCTTAGTTATAAGGTATTTAGCACTAGGTGTAATTGTATGTGAAGTCATCCTGCCACTTTAGGTTGTACAAATTTATTGCTTGAACAAGTTACATATGATTATAGATAATTTATTTAAAATAAATATCTAATTTTGCATGGTTTTTTTCCTGAATTTCCCTTAATTTTTTTGTCACTGAGACATGCTGACTTTGGGAATACTGTTTCAAATTTCTGTATTATGTGATATGTAGGCCTCTGGGGAGAAAAAACAGACTGCTCTGTAGTTCTCCTGAATTTTATTGTTGAACTGGTAAGGAATCACAGATTATGAGAACTCCATCCAACAAATGGTAAAGGCTTGTTAGTTTTCAGGGAGAAAAACTGAATAGAAAGCAAATAAAAGTAGTCATAAAGTTGGTTACCTCTACCTCTGAAACCCTATGTTGTGTAAGTTTTATGTCTGTTTGCAAGAAATTAGAAATTGAAGTTTATATAGGAAGAGGAGCAGTTACATTTATTGGTTTGTGCTCACAGTTAAAGCAGTTGCTTCTAATTAGCACAGATTTAAGAGTAAAAAACACTGCTTGTGTGTCTCAGTCCAAGTTAAACTGTTCTTTGTTTCTGTGATAGATTAATAGGACCAGTTTGGCAGAGTCTATAAGCATCTATCAGCATTTCTACCTTTAAACTAATAGTTAAGACATGATAGAAATATTCTGAAATATTGTACTCTTTGAGACCATTTTTTTCCATTAAGTAAAATACAAGTTTGGGATTAAAATTTCATAGATCCATCTCATAAAATGAATATAAAATAATTGATTCATTAATCAATCTGACTGATTCTTCTGTTGGATATTGTCCTGTTGAATATTGTACTGTTCTATTCCCCGACAGTATCTTTATTCCTTAAACTAGACATTTCTGCTACTCATTTTAATTTTTACACTACTCTTCTATTTTAAAAAGAATTCACATGACATATTTAATCTTGAAAAATAGTCATGAAGTTTTGTTAGTTCATAAGCCATGCATTAGTATTTTCCTTTTGCTTTTAGGGGTGCAATGAGATTTTGTGAACTATAGCAACAAATCATCTTGGAAAAGGTGTAAATGAAGTTTAAAATATGTTAATGAAGTTAGTGTGGTTTTAGTCACTTATACAGAGTCCAGAATAGTGATTTAGGTGCACCACCAGGCTGCTTTTGGGGCTCTGATGCTACAGACTTGTACCCTTAGTAGCTTAGACATTCTGTACTAAAGTCCATCCTTGTACCTCCTAGTGTTGTCTATTTCATTTAGGAGAAATATTGAATGAAAGCTACATTACCAAATAAATGCTAGTTTTTTCTTAGTTGTAGTTAAGTGTGTGTCCCTACCCAGTAGGGAGATTTTATCTCTTTGAGTCTGCTTTTATAATTTCTACACAAATTTCTGCTTTTATAATTTTCTGCACAAACTCCCTATGAGTGAGACCACGTGGCAGTTTACATGTTAAATTTTCAATAATAGGGAGTGATGGTGAGTAATAATTAAACTATTTTTAGTTCTCCTTGAGTATCATCAGGAATTAGAGAGGACTTTTCAAACTGTTCCTCCTGAGCAGCTTGTGGAAGAAAAAAACCAACCACCTTCCTTGGGAAATTTGATCTGTCTATGCAGATTAACAAAGGTTTTAATACAGCATCTGAATGACAAGAGACATTTCTCTATGTAAAGTGCATGAGAATCACCATTGGATAAGAATTCTAGTTCAAGAACCTACTATGTTTTGTTATGTTACTTTGCTGTGGCTGCAGGTCAGGGACACCTTAGTGAGCCATCTTTGACTCTGAAAACAGCTGAGCTGTGGCAAAGCAGAACTCAGTGTGGGCTGGAAAATCCAGCTGAGAAATAAGGTAAATACTATGGGGCTTCACTTGTGCTGAGCTCTCAGCCACTGCACAGTCAGCAATTCCCAAGTCAGTAATTTTCAAGATAGCTCTTGTACAACTACTTTACTTATATCCATACCTTTGATATAAGGTATGTACTACTACATACCTTATATCAAAGGTATGGATTCTATCAGATATAAAAACTGTCCTTAGATATGTGATGTGCTGCCAGTAGCCTATAACAGGCAAACCCAAGGCAAGGAGCTGAAACATAAAGAGATAGCAGCTATTCTGCTCCTTCACCCAGCTAAGTGTACTTTGAAGCAGTCTTGCTGTTTTCAGTCAGGATGTTTTTGTTATCTAAAAAAAAATTTCTTGGTTTGTGCTTAAGTGCCAGTGACTCATAAGGAGGACCAGGCAGTTAATATATCTGTAATGAATCATAGCTTCTTCTTATAGCCTCATAATCACAACAGGGAAATTAATTAAAAAGTAGTTGATATGGAATTAATACAATATATCAAACTGTCCCCAAGCTGGCCAATTCTTTGCACTATTAGGGGTTTTCTTTTGCTTTCTCAGCCTGGCATCACTCTCCTGTCATTACAGTGAAAATGAACCTGAAAACTTGTAGTCAGTGCATCAGATCACCTGAGCTGTATAACACTGTGTCAGCAGTCTCACGCAGATATCTAGGAGATTATTCTCCAGAAAGCTGAATAGAAAAAAGATCCTAGCTGTGGGAACATTTTTATCAACATTAAAATATGTCTTTTACTTAGTTTCAGAATCATCAATACTTGGCTTGGTAAATAAAGTTCTATTTGTCAGATCATCGGTGTCTGTTTGACTTCAGTAATCCTGGATATTTGCACCCTTCAGTTTTCCAGATTGAGACTAATATCCGAAATACACATTTTCTACCTTGATTAATTTATACCTTCACTTTTGTGCAGTTATTTTCTAGTTATAAGCAAAGCAGTGAAAAGCGGCCGCAAGAAGGAACCATCACACTGCTGGATATAAAAAATTGTCTGGATGAATGGAAATTCAAGAGTGTAGCTTTAGTCATCGATGCTTCATCACTTTGAAACTCTAATTGATCTGAAGGGTCAGACACAAATCTTTCTGAAAGCCACTCACATGAATTGCTTCAAGCAGAAGGACTGCTAATAGAGCTGCATTTCATTTAAGTATGCTTTTTAAACCAGAGATAGCAGGATATAGTGCACTTAAACACAGGACCTATAGTCTAACTCCCAAGGATTAAATAGTTTCAAGAAAAGGTATTTAATGATCGAGAAAAATCATCTTAGTTGTGTAGAGGGAAGAACATAATAAAGGAGGCAGGATAACAGTCTAGAATCAGCTGAAAATACTCTATGAAATTTAGCCAATTCAACACAAATATTTCTGAAACAACTGACTGTCCATGAAGGCTTTTGATGTTGTTGGTGCATATTCAAAATCATTACTACCTACCTGCCATCAGTGCTGAATTTTCTAAGCAGCAGGGATGTGAATGGAAAACCAACCTCAGAATGCTTGTCAGGGCCAATAAAACTTACTAGTGCTTCATAACTTGACATGACAGCACAGCACCAGGCTGCCAGAGTTCAGGAAGTGCTTGGACAACACTCAGGCACATGATGTGATTCTTGGGGCTGTCCTGTGCAGGGCCGGGAGTTGGACTTTGATCTTGTGGACCCCTTCTAAGGAATTATTATCAGAATATTCTGTGACTCTGTGATGATATATGAGTGCTAATCAAATGTCCCTTTTTGTTCTGTCTATTACTTAAGGTCCAAAGAGTATAATTGGTCTGTATGTTGAGTGAGAAGTGACGAGCCACTCAGAGCTTGTCACTACAGAGCACAGGGCGTAGGTATTGTAACGTGAGCCCCGCATCCGTTTGGTGGAGTTGGTTCACTGACAAAAGAGGGTTGTGTTTCCATAACAACCAAATAGCTGAACAATTCTTAGGCAGCAAGCATTTTCTTCTCTAAGTAATTTTTTGCCTTAGAGAAATGCTCCCATTGTTAACTAAAGTTTCCCAGTTCTCAGGATGTTTTGCACAATGTAATTCCCCCTTTACATTTAGCGCAGTAAGAATATCATCGGCCATGGAAAGAATGAGCAAGAGAGTCTCACAGTGCTCTGAAATGATGACTATACACCCTTTAAAGGGAGAAAAGTTAGGTTCTAGCCTTTGTGTAGTTCCTTTCAAGATAGATCTTCAAAATATCTGAGTTTTGTGCCTGCTACTCTTCATAGAAGTCTGTATTAGAATTAATGATTTCTGTGCTAGTGGTTAAGAAGCTTCTCATTTCCAACTTCAGTGTATTCATGGCAAACTCCAGTCAAGACAGAGATATCCTAACGTTCTGTCTTTGGATAAGTTGGAGCTCTTCAGCAACTCTTCAGAAGTCAAATCTGGGTTATAATGTTTATAGCAACTGAAGTGGTTGAACTGGAAAACAGATGCCTTTTTTCCAATTAAATGTTCTATTTAGTCCAAATGAAAATAGTTTCATTTTGCTGTCTATTTGCTTTTTAGTAAAATTTACTTCAAAGTAAAAATTGAAAATTATAAAAATTTTTCAGCTGAACTTGTAGTCAATAACTTATTAATTTAGTGAAATTTAGTGTCAAGACTATACTTTTTTTTTCTCTCTCTTATTATTTTCCTTCCTTTAGCCCATGTTTGAGCTAAATGGAGATATTTTGGCTATGGTTCAGGATGTATCAATTGATTTGTTTTAACAGGTTAATTTACAGTGTTGTAAGGTTCACATTCAGAGTTTCAAGATACACATCTTTGCCAGAGCACTGTACCAGAAACCAAACTACCCTTCTCCTGACTTTCAGTGATGACACATTTTGTATTTGTCATTCTGACTGCCACAGGATATAGTGCAGGATATAGTGCACGCTTATCAGAAGCTATTTTATCTAGTTCTTAATATATGTTTACAGCTAGGGTTTTTAATTTCATGTGACCTTTTAATGATAATCAAAAGAGTGCTGATGGAAGAGTGAAATATACAATAGCTCTTCTGTCTCGCATTTTGTTGAGTTTTTTCTTCAGTACAGCTAGTATTTTTTTTAAGCAGCCTTCAAAACCAGAAACTATTCCTGAAATTTATGCCTAGAGTATTTGCTGCTATAGCTGTTTCTATAACAGAAATTACCATTTTATAATTTATTTTAATTTTTAAAGTATCTTCTGGCATTTTATAGTTCCTTTTATTTTCTCAAAGTACAACTCCCCAAAATAAGAGAAGCTTAGGAGTTTTGTCTCATCATAATAATTATTTTCATACCTGTTTTTTTATTTCTGATATTATTTAATTAGGATGCTTTCTACTGACTTTTTAAATACTGAATCTCCTAGAGGAGCACAGTTCACCTGTGGTCTTGTGTTGGTCCCTATTTTATTGACAGGTGTTATAGACCTGCTGGTCTCGATGAGTAGGTCTTCAAGTGATCTGAATGTCAGGCTGACATGTATTCCTAATGTCATTGATGTTAGCACATGTTTTGCCACTGATTTCAGTTGGGTTATATTTTCACTGTGTACGTCATCTTCCAAAAGAAGGGTCTTCATTAGAATTAGGAATTAGTCAATTAAGTATTGATACGAGACTGGGAAAAATGTCTCATATGAGATGAAAAATGAGGTACTATCTGTGAGAATATTTCCCTTCTGATTTTGCCTGAAATCAGGAGAAGATGTCTCTTAAATTATCTGCTACACTGTTGTAGTTGGAAGTGGCTGTAGATGGATCAGTGAGGTGTGTAATGCTGATTTCTGCCCTATTAACTGCCTCTTTCTAATCACATTGTGACAACATATTGAAGCTGTTGCCCACTCTAGCTGTAGTTCAGGTAGTGTTCAGGAGGTGACACAGCCTGAAAATTCTTTCTACAGTGAAGTTTGTTCCTAGGTTGTCCGGGTGTGGAGGTTTCTGGTATTAGCCAAGGAACAGGCCCAGGTGATCTGTATTCACTTTATGTAGACAGTTACTGTCCCATATTCTTTCTTGACATGTCTGTAGCCTGCTGTCAGTAGATACACCCACAGTGCACATATCCCCTCCCTAATGTTTAAAGAAGAAAACATCCGTGCTTTATTGTTTCAATTTTCTGTACAATGTGGGAATCGGGGGTATTTTGTTAGGAGTTACAAAGGGAGAGAAAAAAAAATTAACTTTTGTTGTGCTAAATAAGCACCATTTTCATTAGGATTTGACTTTAATTATAAATGTATTAGCAGAACAAATTAAGAAATGAGGGAAAATAAATGATAAAAAGTTTTGGTAGCAGTTCATCCACTAGCTTCTCCTCTAAGCAGTCCTGGGCAGCATGAGATAAAGCCATAGGTTCCTCTAACACAGCTGTTCCCCTAGTTATTCTGCTTTAAACAGTGAGATTTTGTATTTGGACAAACCTCTATTATCATAAAATTCTCAAATTAATAACTAGAAAATTGAAATCCTGCAATTTTATCATCACATGAGTGGCAGACTCTAACTCCAGAGCACTATGATAAAAATTCTTTGCTGTGTTGGGAATAAAAGAAAGTTCTGCTTTTTAAATTTTCTTTTTCTTTCACTTAACTTCCTGACTTTTGACAAAATCAGAATTTTTCCTGTAGGGCTAAAATAAAACTTCAGTGTCACAAAATGAGAAGTAGACAGTGGAACAGACAGAAGCATTCAGTGATTGCTGCTTCTGGAGTGCTTTCTTGGCTGACTCTTGCCCATTTAACTGGCAGCTTTCAGAATCCTGACAAAGAGCATTAAAGGAATGAGGTTTATGTAGGCTCTTTGACACTCCTTTTACCCATAATGGATTTGCAGGATAAGGATGGTAAAACTGTTACCTTTTTTCCATTTGGGCAGTGCACTCTTCTCATGCACACGTATCTGGAACAATTCAGTATAAAAATGTTTTAATTTCCTCCACTGCAAACATAGACCACTTGAATAAAGTTTATTAATCCAAATGTACTTGTAGTGCTTACCTCTATTCAAAAAACTTTTTATTTTGAAAACCAAGGTTAAATAATAAGATCCAGTTTTTCTGAAGCAATGCTAATTTGCATGACCTATATCCCTTCCATTTATTATTAATGGTGATCCGTATCAGCTATTCCATTATTCCTGATCTCAGGCTGAAAGCCTATAATGACCAAGGTTACTCCATTAGCTTCCTTTTAATCTTCTTAAATCTTATCAATATGTCAGGTGCTATTAAGAAACAGCACCATTTATTGAGATGATTTCTTGCCAGATCTTTTTGAATTCTTGGATACAAATTAGATATGTTGATTAAAAATTTCTAATTTAGTAACTCTCATTTAACTTTCCTTTTGAATATTTTCATGTGAGTTTCTGTTTGATATTTAGGGAAAATACTTTGCATCTCTCAGTTTATAATATTATTGCTCCTACCACGTTTCTAGAGTAATATGCCATAACTTCATTTGTTCCATTGTCCATTTCCCCCACATTTTTATGACCTTGATGCAGCAGAAGTCATGTGGAGAAACAGCATTATAATCATAAAGGCTTCTTCAGAGTGCATATGCACAGAAGACTAAATTGAGGTTGCACAAGTCGTGTCAATTCTTACATATTGCAACTCTAATGTACTTTCCTTTAAAACCTTATCATCCCTCTAAAAGGTTTTTAGTATATAATTAGGATAATTGCTCCCCATCATATGCTCCCCTGGATAGCATCTCTGATAATATCCTGAAGAATGAATTGTTATTCTTAAAAACACTCTGTCATATTTGAAGTTAAAACACATGGGGATGGCTGATACCATGGAATCAGTTCATTATCAAAATACGTGCACTCTCCGCCCACCCACTATGTTCCAGTAAATATGTTTATGTTGAAGTAATTTCATTTTCCAAAGGACTAGCTTCCATTTTCTCTACAAACTGAGAGAAAAAGTCTTCTCCTTGACATATGTTAAAAATTTTCTGATGTTTCATTGGGTTTTGTTATTATTCATTAAAAAGCAGTTGAAAAAAAATCAGCCCTCACAGGAGTTTTTGGCAATTTTTGCAAATGAGTGCTCATCAAAGTGTGTGCATTCTGACCAATGCTCAGTTTCATCCATCCTGGTGTGATTACTGTCTAGAATGATCTCATTATACACTTGACTGCATGCTGTCAGACAAAAAACCCTTTTTCAAATCAAAACAATAATTCAAGGGAACATAATTATTTTTGGTTGTTTTGCATTTTAAAGCCCACATGAAAATATTATTTAGCAGGATTTGAGTTTTTCTTTGTTAAATGACTATTAGTTGCGACATCCTTTGTAGTACTTTTGAGTTAGGGCTGAAATATATACAGACCACATAGAACATATTCCATTCTAGTAAGTAATACGACACCTCGGAGTGCTGATGGGATTGTTTGATAATTGAGCAGATGTAAATGATAGTGCCTTTCATAAGTGGCAGTAACTTAATAGATATATGGGAAATAATGCTTCTGTAAAACTCACCAAATTGCTAATATTAGGAGTAATAGTAAAACTTCATCTATTTGTTTAAAGTTTTCAGGCATCTGGTACATTCTAGAGGAACATAAGCTTGAAATAGGTATTGCACAGGGATCTTGATAGGCATATAGCTAATATTATGTGTCTCCTGATGCACCTGTGAATTTTCTGCAAACCTTACACTGAATTTTCTACAAAGCTTTTCAGTTTGAATCTTACTCCATTTTGGAAGCTGGGAAGAACCAGTTATCTTGAGCTCATACTTTTTATCCTGTTATATTTAAGACTAGATATTGTGCTCTTTTGCATGAAGATGAAATTGAGTCATATAATTTGAGAGATCCAGTGCTCAGGAGCTAATGCTTCACTTGAGTTATGGCTATAATGCAATGCAGTTCAAGTACTGTAAAAAAAGCTAAAGTGGTTTTCAGAAACACTGGAAATGCAATAGAGATATGTGTTGAATCACACGAAGAACTCTCTCTTTTGTGGAGGATTAATTTCTCTGCTGTTTGGTCTCTCAACTTTAGATGATAAAGCTGCTCAGCTCTGAGTGTTTAATCAACAGACACTGCAATATACATATCTTAGGGTACCCTAGATATTCTCAGCATTACCAATGTTCCTGACCTCCCCTGCCCCTTGTGTAGTTTTCCCAGCTTTTTTAATATTTTTGTATTGAAGGTTGCAAGTTTAACACAGTTTATTAGGGAATGGTTTGTGATTTGCTGTAGATGGCAAGTAGCTGTGTAGCACAGTTATGTATTGTTATGTGATTACCTTTGATTTAGCTATTAGATTTGATGACTTGGGCAATCCGTTGTATTTCTATGTCACATATCAGGGATGTGGAAGATCAAGTTGAGAACCCTAAGTATCAGACTATAATATAAGTGACTATATCTGTTTCACAGAATGTGAGAATTCTGTTCAATGCTGGGTACATCCTGCATGCATCCCAGCTCCATGCCAGATACCCCATGCAGTAATTCTTTCCTTTACTCACTACCAAACAAACTAAAAACGTTTTTCTGGTTCTTCTGACTGGTAGTTTTTAGGAGAATTTATTTTGGTGACTGAGTGTCCAAATTGGAATATAATTTTTAGCTTCTATCATACAATCAACTGAATAGCCACGCTAATAATTTTATTTCAGCATTGGCCTGAATCAGATCTGAATATATATATATATATATATGAATATATAAATGTATCATTTTAAAATTATACTCCTATTTCTACTGTCTTTACTTCTCCAGTAAAAACCAATTGAAACATTGTAGTTTTGTGAAAAGAATTAAGAGATTGTACTTAATACTTTACTACATTTAACTGTGTTCCACTGGGAACTATTTCTAATGAGAATTATATGTTTTATTCATTTTTAATAAACTTCTCTGTTAACTTTGGTACATTTGGAAAGCAGAAATCTTGGCATAGCCTGGTAAATTTTGTTAAAGTCAAAATATTTGTGACAATATTAAGCAATTTCTAAAATAAACCAACTTTGTACATAATGAACAGATTTATTTGCTTTATTCGGTGTAATAAATGATTAAAAAAATAGAAAAACATTGATTCCCGGTGAAGGTATTCAGTGTTGCATTTAAAAACAAAAATAAATTTCCTCCTATTCGATTTGAAGCTAAATAAAAAACACTCGTTTACTTCCATTTTCTCTGCTTCCTTTCTCATCTGCTAGTCCTGATGGCAACATGTAGTTTGCTGCCAAAAAGTCTTCTTCTCTTACTTTACAGAGATTGGATTTTTGTTCTTTTTATACCATCTTCTTTTTATGCCACCTCAAAAGAAATCTTGAAGTATGCAAGAGATGTAGGATTTTGCTATATATCAAAATAGGGTGGGAAAGGGTTTCTATTGCAAATCCACAAACATAGTTGCAGCATGTATTTGATAGTATCTAATAATAGAATAATGTGCTACTGCAACAGGATATCAAATTAGTATTTTCCTTTTTTTTTCCTGATATGCATTAAAATATCTCAGTTTTGGAAAGACCCATATGAAAGAATATGTTCACGCCCAGCTGCTTTATTGTTATCAGAAAACAGAAAGTCTTCAAAAAGACCATTTCATATTTTGTGGCTCCAGAGTAGGGTGTATTCTTTCTGAAATACAATATATCACTGTATGTGGTTGTAATTGTTCTGGATGATGACATTAAAACCGGCTGTTAGTAAGAATACTCTTTCCAGTCTCGCTCCAGTTCACCCCGTGTTCTTTTTCTTTCAGAAATAATTCTCTCCATGATGGAAGATACATAATAAATAGTGCAGCACAATTAAAAACAATTTCTTACCCATAGGACTGGGCTTGACACTAAATTTTTATCCAAGAGCATTTCCATTACTATTACATCTATTTATGTCTTACGTTACGGTGAAAAGATATCAGAAATTTCTGTGAATATTGTGTAAGTAAATTTTGAAAAAAAAAACTTTTTTCTAATCAATTATGTAAATTGTCTTTCAGAGTTTTTCTCATCTAACCTGTTATAACTGCAAGAAGAATTTGCTATTGATCAATTTAAGAAAAGTGTGTTCTAATAAAATAGTGGCATTTGCAGTAGGAAGTTGTTGGTGGTTAGGAGTTCCACCAGTAAGAGTGACAGGACTTGTGTGTGTCTTTTAGTTAAATTCCTACCTGTATTCCAGTGTGATTTAATTGTGATTCTTTGTTATATTTTAAGAACTTTAATTTAAAGAAACTTGAAAAATTCTAAGCCATGTTTTTCTCCATAAAACTTGGCAAACCCCCCATAGTTTTACTTAATTATAATCCCTCTTTGTTTCTGCTCCACTGTGCTGGAATACTCCTTCTTGTCTAAATATACTGATTTGGCTCTGTATCAACCAAATGGGCCAAAGCTGCAAGGCCTAAAAATTAGGATTTATTCATTTGCTGTCAATAGCAAATTCAAACAGCATACCTCTTCAATATATACAGTTTTGTGCTAATTTTATTGTTCTTTTATAAAGTTAACTGCAGCCCTCAAAAATGCCAACAGTCTATACAAACCAGGTATCTATGGTCTCTATAATCAATGTAGTTGGTTGTATTACTGGGACAACATAATGAGAAGAATTTTAAGAAATTTACAAAGCTAGCATATGGATCTTAGAGAACCTAAAACCAAAATAAGAAGAGAAACCTGTGATAATAGTGAAATTAAATACGCTGAAGTGTTGAGAAGATTCTAAACACTCAGAGAAGTTATGTAAATCCTGCTTTGTCAGTCAGAAGATAAGATTAATAATGTCTAAATATATAACACTTTCATAATATATAATTTTATCAGAATTGTGGGAGGTAGAAAATAAGCCAATGCAGGAATATTAGTAAAAAAGGGTAGAATTTTAGTATTTTTCAGATGAAAATTATATGTACAAATGAAATATATAAAATATGGCAAAAAAAGTTTTGGGATATTAATTATAAAATGGAAAATTTGGAAATTAAAAAATACGGTCAAGTTTTTTGGGGGTTTTGAGGTATTAGAAACTTTAATGCTATAGTGCCAAAAATTAGTTGCTAATGATTGGAAACTGGATTGTGTTATTCCAAAATTATCCACAGTATTTCCTTTATCTTTCTCAAATTATTTGGACACTATCAGGCCAACACTGTTCTATATAACTGGCAACATATTGGTCCATATAACTGGTCCACTCTGGTACAGATGCTTTGATATCTCCTTCAAATTGAACAGTTAAGCCTATAAAGATTCTCTGAATTCTGACTGTGTATTAGTAGTGTATTCTGGACAAGTTCTTTACGCCTAATGAATATAACTCTTGCATGATACAATATGCAATATACATTAACAAGATACTTCTTTCAGTGTAAGTATATATTAAATACAAAAATGTAAATTTTCAGGGTGAGAGTTGAGCTATCTAAATCTCTCTGAAGCTGCTTGAGAATTTAGATACTATAAATAGGAATAACTGGATTGTGAAACATTTTAAACCATTTCTTTCTCTTTGGTTTTAAAATTTTTGGTTAGCACTTTGACTTCAGTGTTCTGATAAACAGCTTTATTAATTAATTGATACTTAGAAGAACTGAAAACATAGTTTTTTCCATTAATTGATTTTCACTGCAGCTATAGATAGATGTATATTGTGAGGTTTATCTTCAAGACTGCTTAAATAATTTATTAACTGAGCTTCATCCCTGGGGTGTATGGCTATCATTGGCATTATTTAAATGATTTGAGACCGCTTGCTTTTACCACCTTTTGTGGTTTATTTTCTGAAATAATTTAACAATGTAGCTTCATTCAGTAATCATCTATTGCCTTTGTAGTAGTAGAGTATTTTTTCTGCACAGCACACTTTGAGTATTTTCTTTGGTTTAGAGGAGAAGCCTTATGAAATACCAAGGCACACATATGATTACATTCAGTGACCTCTCACTGATAAGTTAAATGTAAAAATAAGCACAGAAATCCCCAATATCTACCATTCTTTTTTGGGGTTTTTTTCTTTTTTTAACAAGACTATTAGGCATCCCAGTTTTTTAGTTAATGGCTAAGATAACCAAAAATATTTTGGCACCTGTAACTATACCCTATGCTTTTCAGTGAACTTCCAGAAATATGGTTCCTATATGTTGGGACAGTGCAAATATAGAAATCTATGAAATATGTTGTAGGCAAATGCAATCATCTCACTACAAACCTTTTAAATATGGAAAAGACAACAAAAAAGCAATTACACAAAAAAAAAAGGTAAATGGCAAACATGTAGTATTGTTTCTGGATGCTCAATTAGGCATCAGCAGCTTGCAGAGGCAGTCTCAAAAGGTTACTCAGGAAATGGTGGAAATCACCCATCATCTCTCATTAGTACTTAATGAGAGATGTTTTTTCCAGGCAGTTGCCTGGTATTACAAGGGTTATGCAGGCTTGAAGCAGTTCCAAAGTCTGTTTGTGCAGGTGGGTGATTAGAGGAAATAAAAACTTGATAATAGTCATACCCAAGTCTTTTGGATGATGCAGAAACAACTAAGCAGACCCCCTGCTGCCACTGGAATGCACTTCACTGGTAATTAATTCCAAATACAATCTTGGAATAGCTGCCACATCCAAGACTGGGCCAGTTATAGCTTTGAGTGCTTTCAACAAGACAGTTGCAGATATATATTTACAGTTCTACTCAGAACAATGGTTATTCAGGTTTAAGTGTATGGGAACCAAGCACATTCAAAAGAGCAAATTCAAAGAGTTGAGTCCAGCCATTCTCCCTGTGCATCCAGTGCAGCTACCTACTGATTCTGTTATTCACTATTCCATCTGTTCTTTTGAAATGTCTCTGGTAATGTTTGTTCCTTGAAATCCTGAAATACATGATTGTCCTTATCTGTGGTTTGTAGATTTATTCCATATTGAATAGTCATGTAGGAGAGAAGATTTGCTGTGGGGATTTAGTCAAGTTAAAACAATCTTAAAGCTGAATCCTATGCTATGGGAAATTACTTAGTCCTGTTTGAGGCTACTCTGTAACATGAATGTTTTCATTATCTCCCTGACAAAATAGGAGATTTTCTAATTTTTTTTCTGGATTTCTGTATGAACTGCTTAATTTACTACATGCTATTGCTGTTGATCTTTGCAGTGGGTCCCCCACTTACAGGACACAACACATTTTTATCACACATCCTGTCCAAGAAGTCTTACACATGGCATCTGTGAATAAAATAATCGTGGTTCCCGCTATTTTGTGACCTGCTTTGCTCAGTTTTGGGTCTATGTTGATTCTTTCCTATTTGATGGCTTGAGCTTCTGCCTTGTAAATCTGCTCTTGCTGGAATCCAGCAGCCAAGAGTGATCCACAGAGAATGGACTGAGCCCAAGTGCTGTCCTTATACAAACACACATACTTTTACTGAAGTCTGTGGGTCTGGTTTAGAATAATGGGTTGATTCTCCTTGCTCTGCCTTAGAAAGGGTTGTTAATGAGCCCTCTACAAGATTCAGGGCATCACTGGGCCAAAATTCTCTTTACCATGCAGAGTTAGATTTAGATGACTCTGCATGTGGGCCTGTGTCTCCCTCTTGCTTGTAGATCAAGCTCAAAGATTCCCTGAAGCAGAATCAGGGAAGTTTCTTGGTCTCCTCAGCATGAGGGTATTAGCATATCCCTGATAAAGCATACATATCTTTGATTATCACAGGAATCAGAAATTGCTGGTTTATCTATCACTCCAGTGGAATTATAAGTAGCAATTATTTTTTCATTCCAGGTATGAAGATTTTAAAAGGACTAAATGACTATTCCCCCATTATCAAAGAGTGTTAAAATCTGTTCCTAATGGTACCACACATGATGTGACGTACATTAATGTGTTAATTTCTTAACCAGTCAATTAAATTAGCCATTTTAGTGGCTCTGTCCTCTGCAAGGAGATGTATGTAAGTTCAGTCACTGCAGACTGATCCTCCAGAAGTAGTGCTATTTCCATAATGTCTTTTTTTTTACTCTTCCAAGATTTTTATTGTGATTATGACTGATTTCTGTCCAGGACAGATGATTAGCATTGCCATGTTCTTTTTAGAGCTTTTTGCCTTCATGTAACGTATTTGATGTTAAGAGGACATGTAACATGTACAGACAAAGTCACTCCAACTTTTTTTTCTTAAGACAGTGCCTTGCCAGACTACATAAGAGTTTCCTAATAGTCTAACAAATTAAGTCTGCTATAATTGATCAAATTTAGGTCTGTCTTGCTACCACACTAAAAACCATTTTGAGCCCAGATGGCACTGAGCTATCTGGACCTTTATGCACATTTTTGCATTATCCCTGATGATGGAGTGTCCAAAACAGATGCAGGATTTTGACCTATCTTCAAATAGTTTGAAACATTGCATGAAATATTCCACACTGAGCAGAGCTTGAGGAAGCTATTGCTAAAAACAGGATGCCTTTAGATTTGTTGTCCATTTATGTGTGCAGGTATATCTCTATATATTTATGGGTATTTATGTTCATGCACATTCATTTTCCACCCTTGTCTTTTTTCTCTCCCAGTTTTCTCACCCAGTTTTTCTCTCCCAGTGAAAAATCTGTCCAGGCCCTGAGTTTGTAGTATAAATTTCTACAAGGTCATAATGATTAGGCTCTGTGCTTTAAGTGTTTTGTTCATGCTAGTATTGTCTTTTTGGATGTTTTAGAGTTTAGTATATGTATTTAAACACAGCATTAGGTGTGTAGTGTATAATCTAGTTCTAGGTTATTACTGGTCCATACCGCTAAAGTAAAATACACATTTCTTTCATTTTTATAGCAAATTGTAAATCTGAGAATATAGTATTTAAGTGACTCCACAAATAGTTGGAATATGGAAATAAAATAGGTGGAGTATACATTTGCATTTTGGCTCAGAGCACTGGATGAGAATATGAAATAAATCGTAACTTGCAGTTACCATTCATTTCTTCAGTCACAGGCCAGCTTTGGAGTGCATAAACCAGATTCCTTCTGGATGTGAAGCTCTATTTTAGGTGGGCACCAAAAGCACTCAGTCCTTCTGGAAGCTGGAAGTTGTGAGGAGCGTGTATGGTGGGGGTGTTTGGTAGAATAAATAAGTTGCTAGATAGTGCTAAAACCACATATATTCTAAATGGGGTGTCATGCAGATCATGACAGCTTTTGATCTGCTGATCCATTGCCATTACACTAAGTTGTAGAAATAACATGTAATAGCTAATACAGACATAACTGTAAATTTTGATAAGGGTACTAGCATGTTTCTGCAATAAAAGTAGAAAACTAGATTAACTTTGTGTTCCATTTTAAAGATTTATTTCCGAGGTGAAATCTAATTATAACTATATTTCTGGAATATGGGCTGTGTCTGGTTTTTGATATTTTGCTTTCTGGGATGCAGTAAGTGTTCTGGTTGGTGTACTTAGTATTGCCTGATAGTTAATATTGTGGCATTGTGTACATATAGTGCCTTTTCTTTGGGTTTTATTATTATTCTTTATTATACATTAAGAGAAAAAAAATCTCTTAGAAGTTTCACTGTCTATGTACTGTGAGGACAAGCCGTTTGTCCTCACAGTACATAGACAGTGGGATGAGAATGTCAAGGAAGTGTTGCAATAATAAGCAGTCGGGACTCTGTTTCTTCATGCAGTGCAGGAAAGCCAAATCTTTCTTGCATAGGACATATTTTATAGGATTGTCAGAAGGCACAGTGTTAAACCTACTTGGTTGTGAGGGGCTTGGTTCTCTAACTCATCCCAAAGCCTTAGCAACTTTTTCTCTGGGATAGAGGTTAAAAACAGTGTTTGACTGGGGGTCAGGGCTCCCTAATACAGGCAGGGAAACACTCCCTGTGCCCTGGATTCCAACACTTGGTCAGCAATACAGTGAAACTCAGTTCAGCGGTGAGTAGGGCTATTGTATATGTCTATCAAATTTTCTCTCTCTAGATATGTTTACATTTTTTCTTCACTGATTCTCGTGGGACAGATATTTTGTTATTACAGGTGCAATCTTATTTTTCTCTCCAAGAATAGGTTGTTATGCAAATGAATTCTCATTTCCAAGATTGTTTCGCATGGGAACCTAGCTAGCTGCACTTAGAAGTAACAGGCTGTCTGTTAATTTAGCAGAGCAAGTCCTGATTTTATAAGGCCTTTCTTTTATGACATCTTTTACCTATCTGCAGCAACGAAGCACTTGTTTAACTCTGGTTATGGTTTATTATTATCCATAAATGCATTTTTCTTTGCGCTGTGCTCCCTCAGAAAAAAGACATATGAAACTGACTACTGATGTCACACAGCACGGGAAATTTCCCTGTGTATGTTTTTTTTTTTATCATCTCAGTTAAACAGTTGACATTTTTATGTTTTCCTCTGACATCTTAGAAGACAGCCCTAGAATAACACCTTAATTTGCTCTTAAAGTGTACTAAGGGACGACATTCATATATTTTCCTTGTTCTATTCTATTTCCTTTGCCCTGAAATAAAGAAAATGGAGAATATAAAGTCCTCAGTAAGAATTTTCAAAAATCAGAACAAGTTCAAATTACATACACCTTGTGACAACTTCTCATGTGTGATGGAAGAAGGAAGGAATATTGTTAGAGCACGCTGCAGTTCATTAGTTTTTAGCTGCTAGATGATCCCTGGAGTCTGATGTTATCTGGCTTACACAGAAACATCTAGATTATTGCAATGTGAGCCAGGAACTAGAAGAGAATGACAACTGTTAATACTTCCCTGTTGGCCTCATCTGTAGTGTCTATCAGAAATTCAGCATGAGAGCTAATCTTTCCTAGGTAAATTTGGTAGTTTCTTAAATTTCCACGTTCTATTTGCCATGAAATGTTTTTCTGAAACTTACAGTGTTGCCATCAGAGATACCTGAAGGGGAAAAAAAATTGCCTTAGTTTTGTCACCAGGGAAAATTAAAAAATAATTATTATATAATTTAATTCCAAAGAAAATATATTCAAAGATACTCTTAATGAAACTATAAGTACTGTATATATAAACAGGTCCTACAAATTGGTTGCAGGAACTAATTTGGTGGTGTTGTTCTCTCTCTGATGGAGCAGACCCAGGTAGTAAATCATTATTGGTTGCCTAATGGGAACATCCTACTGTGAAAATAAACAGCTGTCCACAATAAAGAAATTGTTTACAAGAAGCCATTACACGTCAGACACTTAGTCCCTTGAGAAGGAAAGAAAGGCGTGAAATACTGAGCAGTTGGATGTTTTTTCTGGGCTCTTTATTTAAAAAAAAAATTATATAGCTTCTTTTTGCAAAGTTTTGTTTTAGACTCTATAGACTCTATAGACTCTATAAACGTGATTTTTTTTTCTTTTTTGTATTTCTGGTTAATTTTGCTTTGCAAAAAAGACTGTAACTACTCTTTTCTGAGATTGCTGCATATTGTGTATATTGCTGAATTGGTTATGGTTGTGTTTGCACATTGCAGCTGGAGAATTTTTTCTCAGCTCTGTCTTGTGGGGCATGTAACAGCCCTGTTCCCCCTCCTGTATGCCTTCCAGTAAATTTTCCTTCCAAGAATGTCACTCCTAGTCGGTTCAATGCCACTCGTGTGAGACTGTATAAAGGGGCAAAACCTGGCCTTCAGTGAGCTAATACTGAACAGGGTCATCAAGAAGTCTTTTTATGCAAAGATCAAAACCTTGCTCATACAGCTTGACTCCTCTGTGACCCTCTTCTGCATATTTAAAGTGTGGTTAAACTGAGCTGAGGTGACTATCGACAAGGCTTTGAAACAGAATAAATTGGTGAGCAGGCAACTGCATTTGTTACCATTGGCACCAATCTGCATTTCTTATGAAGTGTCCTTTGAGTGATCCATCCTTGAGATACTTATGTATCTGCAAGACTGCCTGATTTCACTTAAAAGGCCTTCATGGGCTAAATACCTCAAGGGCAGTTGTGCTAAGCACAGCCACACAGGCTCACAAGGAAATAGTGACAGAAAGGCAGGGACTGCTGAAGTATGCAGGAGTTTGTGTTCTTTATAGCTTTAGCTGTTTGTCAGAGACAGTAATTCTGTTTGTTTCTCGCACCAGTAAGTAAATAAGTGCACTTAGCTGGATTCATGTGGAGCATTTATCACTCTAGAATTCATTTTTTACCTTCCTATATATGGTGCCTGTATTCCCACATTTCTTGACAGTAGTATAGTCCCTTGTTTGGTGTCTCTTCAAACACAGGGCCGGGATCTCTTAGAGCAACCCTGATTCCTCAGTCAGGGAGGTTCATTGATGATTTTCTATTGGTCCATAGAGTGAAAGAAGATGCTATTTCATGGTCTGGAGCAAAACATGCTAAGACTTTCAGCTCACTTAAGGTGTTACTCATATCTAGCCTTTGTCCTCACTATGAGATTTTCAGAGTATGGCAAGGCTTTAGAGGTTTCCCTTCTTGTCAAATCCCTATCCCTGCTTTGATGAGCTGGGCTTTCAAATCACAGGGCACTCATTTACATGGTATACGTGAACAACATTTAAAGTTAGACACCAGGTCAGGCAGGAAAGAATATGAGAGACTTAAGGCTTCTGAAATGCTATCAAAATTCTTCCATGTCAGTTATGTTATTGTGAGAATTCATTTTCAGTTCTTTTCTAAGGCTGTGTAAAAATTGTTTTGATACATTACATTAACATACATTTTTTACTTTATGAAATAAGTTACTTCTGATCCAAGCTTTCTGTGCACACTTCTGATGATTCAGGAAGAACTCATCTGTGTGGTAAGATTGCACACCTTTGGGACTGGCAATTTCAATGAGATATGTTTTTAAAAAGTTGGACTTTTCTTTTTCTGTAACAGGGAGGGTTCACTCTGTCAGATAACACCTGAGGTTATCTACAGGATGGTTCCATTTTGGATGTCTGCCAATCTGTCATCTGAATTTTTGTTTATACTTTCATTAAGTGCTGTACCAGTATTGCTGAAACATTCCACCCTGACATTTGTTTTAGAAGAATAAAATTGTCAGACTGTATTTGATTAGAAATTTTGATTAGAAACCTTATCCAGTTACATAGTGTTTCTGCAGGAAGAATCCTGCAGATTTCCTAGAATCACTCATGCTGTGAAAGTATCTGTAGGTTGGCAAGGCCATGAAGTTTGCATTCCTGAAACTATTCTCCTTTATTCTATATTATCTCTGTTAATGTAACTGGGTATTTCCTTTCTTTCTTTCAATATCTCTGTTATCCTTCTAAGAATTCTTTCAGGTTAGTAGGACTGAGAGAGAGAAGCTTCTTTCATGGCTAGCACAGAGGCATTTGTGACTTGTGCAGAGGGAGGAGCTCATGTGTGCACCTGTAGAAGTTGGTCAGGCAAAAATTCTCCAGCTTGAGAGCTCCTTTTGCTTATTGATGTTTGGGTTTTTCTGGAGTGGATTTGTCCACAGAGTGGAAGCACATATTGGAAAACCACCACAATCACAAATAAACTTGCTTTCTTCTGTGAACCCTGCAGGCTGTCAGTTGATTCCCACAGATGTGAGATTTGACATCATTGTCTTGATGCAGTGCTTCAGGTGTAAGCACTGCATCAAGACACTTCAGTGCTTCCCATTCAGCACGTTTAGGAGCATGGAGCACATCTTTGTAACTCACAAAGAAACATGCTCATTAAATTCACAGACACTGTAATAACCACCATAACCATGCACAGGCAATGGCACTTTCCCCAGAATCTGAACTAAAGCGTTTCTTTACTGATACAACTCTAGAGGCCTGAAGTAATGTGGAGTTTTTTGCCTTCTGCTAAGTCATTCCAGTATTGGGTACTCAAACAGCTGAGAAGCTATTTCATAGTCCTCTCTATCCTGTGATCTGATTTTCACTAACTTTACATTGATCAAACAGCATTAAGAACATTTAGAGAAGGTAGGAATGATATTTTAAGTCCTTCTAATGGTCCTTCACAGTGCCATAAAATGGTAAGAGCAAAATATGTCCTAAGAGCAGTTTCCCATGCAGTTTCCCATATACATGTAGGTGTACAGGTATTTTTAAGCCAGCTGTAGGTTATATAGCTGAGGTACTGCTGGAAAGGAAGCTACTGCAGTGCAGAATTCTATGGAGGATGCGAATTTTTCCTGATAAACTGAGCATATTTTCATATCATTGCTGGTCAGTTACGGTGATCACAGTGTTAAGGAAAGTTGTCAATGATGGCTGTTGGCATGTTCTAAGTTAGTATGTGTTTGTATAACACATAGATATATCTAGAGCTTGGTCATATGCGTTAGGATTTTCCAGGATGAGCTAGAAGTTGCATTATAAATCTCTCTTTCAAGTCACTCCTGTTATAGTGATAATATTTGGATTCACTGTCAGTAATTCAAGGTAATGAAGGTAAAATATTAATCCTTGGTTTCCGCCTCATTTTGTTTAAGTAGTGAGAGAATGCTGTATCTTGTCTTAATATAGAATGAATGTATGGGCTGAAAAAATAAGTGTAGGTGTGCAATATACTCCTTAACAAATATATTTAAATTATATTGGGTTTTGTAAGTTTAAATAGTGTTCTGAGTAACTTTCTGTTTTCAAAGTCCTTTTTTATTTTAAGATATACAAAGTATTTGTAATTTCACGTAGATGTTATTTTTATTTGTAGATAATGCACCTCAGGTAGCAATTACCGCACCAGGATCTGGTAACCATAGAAACAGCTCTACAGGCCCAACACCTGACTGCTCTCCTCCATCACCAGACACTGCACTTAAAAACATAGTGAAAGTCATACGTCCTCAGGTAGGTGCTCACCATAAGCATCCTCTTATTTGTTGTATTTCTCCTTTTAATAGCAGGCTATGATGCACATATTCTAAGAGGATGTTATGGCTTCACACGTTTGAGTAGGTCAAAGACATAAACAGAACAGAAAATACTTTGTCTTCTTAAGAATCAATCTTTGTAGCAGAAGAAGATAAAATATTTTATGAATGAGCCCAAATGTGCAGAAAGGTATCTGTACATATTTCTTACAGCACTAATAATGAATGAAGTACTTATGCGGTATTTTTGTATTTGTATTTTTGCATACTCTTGCTTTTCTTTCAAGGTTATGTTTTGATTTTATCAGAATTATTTCCATATTACTTTTTCAGGTTTACTTTCTTCTTTCTGCATCTCCATTTGCATGAAGTTACAATGTTTCATACCTTTTTTATTTTACTTTCCCATATAGTATTGCTGATGAACTTCCATCCTTCCAAACTATCCATATTTCTAATACTGTTTGGGAAAAAAATGCATAATGTGTAGAAAACTTCAGTGCTCCATATAGTTCTTTAAGGAGTGCATCTCTTTAAAACCAAAACTTTAAAGTAAATACATGTTAGAACTTGAATCAGTAATATAGAGTTAATCAGCATAGAGAAATTTATTTTAGAACCGTGGGATCATGGGATAAGTCAGAACAAACCTTGGGATGACTTATTTCCTTGTTTAAAAAGCTATGACATTAGGTGTGCCAAAGCTAGCTCGGACAACTACATACTGAATTGACTAATTGTGAAACTTTTTTAGTGTGAACCAAAAGAACTTCATCTCCTGCTAATTTTGGGTTCAAGTGCAGCCATCTGTTCTTTATTGCTGAGCTGATCTCTGCAGCTGAGGCACTCTGATGCTCTTGGATTCAGGCTTTGTACCATCAGTATGTCACTGGCACTTGTTTCTCTTGAGGAATAAGCTGATGGACACATGATATTTTCCTAGGACTTGTATAGGCCAGGTTGTTTTGGTACCACAAAAGTGACCGTGTCACAGTATTGGAGGTGAATCTTCCTTTCAGTTCTCATTGGAACACACAGTTGAGAAGGTCTTGCAGAATTAAGGTAATTCCTAGGGGCACTTGCCATTTCTGTCTAGGAGCCAGTGGCTTCCTGTGGCTGACACTGTCACTGTACAACAATTCGATTGACAGGCTGGTGCAGACCGTCCCCTTCTGACACCACCCCAGTTCAGGTTCCACATGCTGGTTTAAATCTAGATTGCAGAGAGTCTAAAATTACAGTTTCTTCTATTTTTTTCTTTTTATAGTTGTTTCTCATTTTGCTTGTTTCTGTAGTGTCTCTGTCCCTCCCACCCTACATCAGTCTATAGTATTGAAATGCCTCCTTCCCTCCAAGCTGTTTTTTATAGTAGGCAGCAAACAAATAGAAAGGTAATGAAATATTGTTGAAACAAGCTGTTGTGTGATAGCTTATTGAAAATAGCATTTAAAAAGCTGTTTCCATCATGATATTGCCAACAGATGGACCCAGAACACTTCATGGTGATGTTCTCCTGCTAGTTAACTCTGAATGGATTCAGCAGATTCTGGGGAGCTATTTTCAAATTTAAATTATTCCATTTACTGACTCACAGTGTTCTCATCGTTCTGCAGAACAAAAGCTAACTCTGTGATATATATGGTCAGAACTTTACCACATTTCCTAAAATGTCTCTCACGTGGCTCTACACATGGCATGCTCCCTGTGCAGAAAACAACAGCAGACAGGCATAATATATGTTGTAAGTCTCTGTGCTCATACACGACAAGTTGGATATACTGTAGCATTCAGATCCCATTATGCTTCTCCTTTTTTCATGTGTTTTATGCCCATCCCCCAGTATTCTTTATTTTCTTTGTTTTTGCTTTTTATCTGATCACCTGCCCCTAAGACCTCAACTCAAGACTTTAGACAAAGACATTGTAGATATTTGCAATGTGCTGTTTGCTAACCATCAGTGTTCATTCTGTCTGCATATTTAATTCCTTTATTCCATTCAATTACATGGCAAGCTCTTTGAAGGGTAGCACAATGGGATTCTATTCCTGACTGACCTCTCACCATTCATGTAAAACTAATGAATACTGTTACACAATGTATGCAAAAAAATTAATTTTCTGTTGGCTGCCAGGGCCTCTTTGCATTTTTTTAGCAAAAGAAATTGATTTCTAAGAGATCTAAACCAGGGATCATATAGATTTCCAAAAGAAGCTGTCACTTCTTTTCCCTTTTTCATGTCTTATGCATCCAGCATGGGAAAGTGCCAGTAAAGGCAGAATGGGAAACTCTTCAGCAGCCAGCTTTGCATGAGGCAGGCTTTGGCAGCTTGTATGGAACTGCCAGGGAAGTCTGGCCTTTCAACACATATAGTTATTTCTATTTATAGCCTTAGCTTTCCTGTAGGGTTGTACATATCCCGGTTTACCAGCAGTGAGGAGAAACACTGTGTTTTTGTGCAACCAGGACAAGAGGACACAGTCTTAAGGTGTATCAGGGGAAGTTTAGGCTAGACATAAGGGGGAATTTCTTCACAGAAAGGGTGATTACACACTGGAATAGATCATACCTGGTGGAATGATCATCCCTGGAGGTGTTTGAGTATGAAGTTCGGTGCCACAATACCACCCACCTCTACTTAGCTTCAGTCCTGAGGCTGGCATACTTAACAGTATCTCAAGGATCTGTGTGCTCTTTTATCTGTGCACCTTAGCTTTGGTTTTACCTGTGATCTAGTATTTTGCAAAAAAAAATTTCTTCTTTTTAAATTTTTCCATGGTCAGTCTCTGAAAAAAATGTTTTTTGAAAAGTTGTATATATGCAGAAAAGAAGTAAACAGAATTTAGCTCAGGTCTGGAATTGCTCAATCATTTTTTTTTCTGGTTGTCCAGATGAGATTTACTAAGTCTTTAATTCTTGATTTGCTAGTTAATGGAGACTTTGAGAAAGTAATACACTTTCAAATTAAGGACATATGCTGCTGTGCATATATTCACAGCACATGGGATCCAAAGTAAGATGGAGTAGGAGAACAAGCAGATAAGTCTCCTTCAAGTTTTAACTTAGTTACATTAGTACATAGAGTAAAATATTACTTACCTTATCAGACTGTAATTTTAGAAAGTGATTGTAAAATTGAGCTTGTTCTACTACAGATCCTGTAGCTCTCAGTCTGGGTGAAACCTGAACAAAACTAAACAGCTTGTGATGCTTCATGTATTTTTTGTATTAGCTACTCAATTTAATAAGCTTCTCCTTATTTACTTGTTCAGCTCCATTTTAAAAAATAAACCATATCCATAGAGGGAGAAAGAGCACCTTTTTCCCTATAAGAGTGTTTCTTTTGCCAGTGTTATTTACTTGTGCGTCTTGGGCCAATTCTCATAAAACTGAATTCTGACTTCTCATCTTTAAATTTAGTTATTAAATGTAGTCCAGCATTTGCATGTTGTCTTCTTGTCTTTTTAAGATATGTTTCAAATGGCTTACTGTAGGTACAGCTTTTGATGTCAAAATGTGGATTATTTAAAAGTTATTTTGATTTTATCTGTCATTAATTAGTATTTTCCCTATTTTATGTGAATAACCCAATTTCCTAAAAGTGTTATTTCAATGCTATTAAGAGAGTTTCTGGTAGGAGGACAAAGGAACAAGAATTTCAGTGTTTCTGACATGATGAAATTTCATAATCTTGTTCTTTCTGGCTTTATTGCTAAGATCTGCAATAATCTATTCATCATAATATCTTTTTTTCTTCTCAATATGGATGTGCTATCTTTACAGGAATCATTTTTTCCCCCCATTTATCTTTTTTAACCTCTGTAAACAAAGCTGCAGTTTAATCTGTGGCTCCTCATTCATCTGGCTAAGACATCTATGAATATAATTGCAGTTAATAGTTTAAACATTAGCAGGCAAAAGAAATTGTCTCCTTTTTCTCCAAGTTCTAAAAGAATCTTGCAGGACATGTGTAGCCTCTGATAGACCTATCCCACTTGTTTGGGCTACCAGGTGTATCACTCCTTTTGCATTCACAGTGTGCCCCTCAAACGTGTATATGTGGTTCATCAAGGCATAGGGAAAGACAAGGACCAGGGCATTCCACTCCCTGTGTCAGCCTGGACATGAATGGCCAGACCATCTGTAGGAGATGTGTTCTCCAGAGCCTCCCTATCTAACTTAAAAAGTGATAAAATTTACATTCAATGAAATTATTTATTGTTCTTTTTGCAGGTAGGTGCAGGAGTTACTTTGAACACAAACAAACAAAAATGGTCTTAGGGGAAACTCTGGAAAATCACAGTTCCAGAAAATAAATTTTCAGAACTAATGGTTCCATAAACAGGATTTTCAAGGGGATTAGTGTCACTATTTCCCCATGTTGAAATAATGAAACTGTTTCTGCCTGGTTCCTCCCCTATACTAGCACCATGCTGTGGTTTTCTTAGCTGTTCACAAATGAAATGCAGGCCTTGTCACAGTTGGCTTGAGTTGGCACATCCCTGTCTCTGCCAGCTTAGTGAAATCCCTGCTGGAGGTTGTTGCACTGGTACACAATGCCGTGAGAACTCTGTGTTACATCTACTGAATTTGTTTTGCAACACACACAGAGAAAATCTGTTTTGTTCCATTTTACCACAGAAAGGAGGGCTGGAGAACACTGTTATGCAATAAATTCTCTCCATTCTCTGAATGAGATCACAGGACAGCAGAGGTGCAAGAGCCTTTCTCCTGTGAGCTGCTTTCTATGCTTAGCTCCACTTACAACATGCTCAGCCAGGTGGGGAATAACCAGGAAAATCACTGAAGAAAGACTGTGCAGGCACACAGTGCTTCCTGTTCAGGTGCACACTTCTCCTGCTGCTGTGTTTTAGTGCTGGACTTTGTGCTGTGTCCATGCTTAGCACAAGAGACAGATAAGACTTTAAAATAAAAAAAAAAACTTCACTGAGAGTTATGATTTTGTGGGGGATCATATTCAAGGTAAAAGCCACTCCTGTGTACATGGTTTTATGAAGTTCTGGGAGGTGCTGAGCATTCCCCTCTAAAATAAAAATGTATTCTACAGTCGACAAATGGGTAGATTTAGTGCTCCTCCTTTGTGTGCCTGGTCTGGAGATTTTCCCTGGATGTCATAGTGTTTCCAAGGTTGCGTGTGTCTCTTAGGGCTGCAAGCACAGTAAGGTGGTTGTCAGCAGTCAGTGACCTTGATTCTAGGTATGTAAATATATTTCAGATTATTCTCCCTGTGACAGGGAATGTCTGTACAAATCTACTGCACACAGTTTGATGTCTTCTCATTCTAATGATGTTGAATAAAAAATAAAGCTCCTAAATAGCCCTTGAAAAAAAGGGAGCAAAGCCAAATAAGAGGTATACTGTCAATGTCATTAAGATGTGGTCAGCGATTCATCTATGCATGACTGAAAATAGGGCAGAAATTATGAAATTATTTTATTCTGGAATACTGAGTACCAAACACGGAAAAAGGTTATGGTTGGAATTGTCTCACAGGACTGATTCCTACACACACATCTCCCCCAGCACATACTCCCCACACCCATCTGTTTTACCATAGCATTTATGGCAGAAGATGTGTAACAGCTCCAGAGGAGAATATTTGAGAAAAAAATTCCTTAGAGCATAATGGATACGCTGTGCCTACTTAATAACAACATTAAACAAAATATTATTAAACAGATGTGTTGCAAGAGATCTCCTTTGACAAGTAACTATTAAACATAATTCTATTTATATATTTTAATTAGATCTAATAGGAAAACATAAACACATCTACCCAGTACATGGAACTAATGAAAACAGCAAACAGTGTGTGTTAGTGCATTTAGTTACAGTTCAACAGGATACTAAAACACAAGTATAAATTAAAGCAGAATAACACTCTATTGTGAAGAGTGTTAAGTTTTTAGAATATCACTTGTGCATGCATATGCCTTTCTTGGTTGAAGCTGGGTACTCATCTGGAGAGATTTTCTAGGTTGTGATTCCTGATTCAATATAAACACAAATCATGCAGAAACATAGAACATTTTTCCTATACGAATTTGTAACAGACAGGTGAAATACTGTTTTTAAAGGTAGTTCAGATACTGAGAGGCACATCTATGCTAGTAAAATGAGCTTTAGCTCTGCAGAGTTGTCATCTACACTGTTGAATTATGGACACAGTCCCAAGTATAATCTTGGTAGTGTACAATTTTCTTTCTCCAAACATATCCATTGTCAGGCCTGATTTGTGGTTTGAATAGACCAAGAACCATTCCTGGTAGATAGTTCTCCCTTGAAGACCCTTCTCTGATACCTAATGAAGTTTAGTTGAGGGGGTGTGAACAAATCCATGCCAGTTGCCCTGCCCTAGTACACATAATGCTTGGAAACATTGGAAACAGTAACACATTTAGAATTTGGAAGATTACAGCCTTACCTACTGTGCCTTGTTGGGTTTCTTACATTATACTCTTAGCATTTTCTCTTTTTTTGTAGTATGGGGAAGTTTTGAGTGCCTTAGTTACGCAGTAACCCTTTATCATCTGATAATGCACATTTTCACACGTGTATGTTGTCTGTAGCGTGCAGCTTAGAAAAAAGAGCCATCACTTTGGCCCTTCAAAATTTATGATATAAAAATATCATGATACAAGCAATTTTCATAATCTGCAGGTGAAAAGGGGCATGTTACTAGCAGCTGGAAGCCGAGCTTTTCTTGAGGGAAATGGTCTTACGTCCATTTTCCAACTGTTTCAGTGAAAATAACACTATTTTAATCTTTGAAAGATAGGAAATTTTTATATCTGAGGAATGAGACATTCCTCTTATTTATCAAATTTATCTCTTACTATTTGGATCTCATTTCAAGCAATGTTTTCCCAGGATAGATAATTGTGTATCTTCAAAATCTGGTGACATCTATCAAGGAGGGAAACTGCTCCAAAGGTGTTGCAGTTTTTGGCATTCAGGATTGCTGTTCCTCAGAACCCACAGCTGCGATATGGTTACAACTAAAATAAAAGGAGAAGGCAAGGAAAATAGAAACTGAAGGGAGATCAGCTTTTCACCTTATTTATTTCCTGTGTGGTTTGTCATCTGAGATAAGACCATGGGTAGAAGGGGCAGCAACCCTCTGGCCTTTAATTCCATACTCCAGTGGAGGGCTGTTAACGCAGAGCTAGGATAACGTGCACAGAGGAGAGCAGAAGGCACTGTCTGTATGGCACCCAGAGTCATAGGGCACAGCTTCCTGACCACGGGCTACACAAAAGGGCTGAGTCTGTGTCATTCCTGAGCATGTCACTGACAGGGAGTGATCCAAGTATTCTGAGGGACCATGAGATTACTCTAAAGTAGTACACACTTGCTGCTCATGCAGGATGCAAGCAGTGTCTTTCCCTAAATTAAAAATCAATCAAACAGAAATTGCTTGGACTTTGACACTATGGTGTCATTAAAATTAATTTAGTTTCAGAATGCATTATGCTTTTAGTATCATAAAGGATCTACAGTTAAAAAACAGTGAAAGCATTTTCCTTTAATTTCTTTTTTTTTAAGTCTCGTGATCCTGCAAGCTCCCTGTTGTGGCTGCTTGCGATATATTAGTTGCCAGCCTCTGTGTATTTTCTGCTTTCTGCTCTCAAACTTAATTAAAATGTTGACAAGTAAAATCAAGAATGTCAAGATGGGTGCTGAAACTGCCTATATTTTATTTTTAATTGTTGTCATGATATAAGATAAAGTTTTGTGAAATGAAAAAAGAGAAAATTATATTACCATATTAAAAAGAAAATGTGTCTTCAGCTTGCTCAATGTGGTATTTTGAGGCTTGACAGAACAATTGATTCAGTAGTCTAGTAATAATTCAGTGTAGTCTTGCACTTCTAGGTGACATAGATAAATCAAACGCAGATGTATTGTAATCTCCAGTTTTTGCAATTTCAAGGCTACTTGATCACCTTAGCTCAGATCCTATAAATCAAATAATTCTTGACAGTAGCATTGACTGATGAGAATGTATCAAAACTGAATGATTTCTGCAAATCAGACTGGAGACAGGAGAAAACAAGGAGGCTTATCCTGTCACAGGCTGTATTTTACCGAGAAAATTTTGAATGTTTTGGGCTTTTATGTAAGTGTTCATGAGCAAAAGATACAAAGATAGAAGCAGAGATGGTATGCTGGAATGTTGAGGCAAGAGACAGAAACGATAAAAGTTCTGTGAAAGTTGTATTTGAAAGGGAGGACAGAGGTTAAAATTGGATGCATTCAAGGACAATGAGAGGGATGTAGTGACTGTAAAGTCAGTGTGAGGGGACCATGAGGGAGTTTGTTTGAGAGACCTTGATGACAAAACCACAGAGAAAGCAGAAAAGCAAATTTTGGAACACTAAATAGTACTGGAATCAACTGGATACTGTGCAGGTCTTTTTAGAGTAACATAAGCAGCTTTGGAAGGAATGTAATAATAGGAGAAAGCAAAAGAAGAGAGGTGCCCAGAGAAGTTGTGCATGCCCAATCCCTGGAAGTGTTCAAGGTCAGACTGGATGGGGCTCTCAGCAACCTGGTCTAGTTGAAGATGTCCTGGTTTATTGCAGGGGGTTTGCATCTAATGACCTTTAAAGGTTCCTTTCAACTCAAACCATTCTATGATCCTATGAAAGGGAAAATGAGTATATAGAAATAGAATAAGATTTTAGAAGGAAGCAAGCTGGAGGAAGGAAAATTTCTGAAGTAGGAGTGAGTTGATCAGAGAATTGAAAGAATTGACTCATCTGGGCAGGTATCAAAATGAGGGATTTAAGTGGCCACATAAATACACTCACATGGTGTTAAATATGTGAGATGAGCCTGGGAGAAGGGGCTGCAGCCTCTTGCTTTCTTTGGTAAGTCTGTATTTTATGTGCTAACTAGAATTTGAGAATGTAGGTGCAGTTCTGTCTTCTATCATATGTTTTCTGCATGATGTATTGCAACTGAAACCAGTTTCTACATTATATAGGGCAGCTGGAATTTGTCAGGCTTTGCCAAATGCAGATTTTCCTCAGGCTCATTGGTTCTCAGTGTTTTAACAAACGACACATCTGTCCCTTGGGAAAGCGCTATACCCTTGTTGAGCATCTGTAAAATGAGGCAACTAGCTCTGCCACTGTACTGAGTGGTGAGAGAATTAATTTTTTTAAGACTGTGACAGAGCTATGTACACAAATCCCACAGGTAAGAAAAGGTGAAGTCAGAAGCTTGTATTGCAGAGTATGCTTCAAAGCTGAGGAAGTATTTTGGTGTTAAATTGAGAAAGGAGTTTTGCCCTACTGCCTCTGCTAAATGTTGTAAGAAATATTTGAATGATCCCTTGCCTGCTCATAGTGTTACATGCCAGTCATGATAGCATTACAGAATTTGCATGTAAATTCCATTAATGGAGGAATTACTTGTCTTTCTAATAAAAAACCAATTCAACATGTGTATTTTGATGCTTTTTCTGTTTTTGCAGTTTCAAAGGGGTACCTTTCATTGATATGTGTTCACTACAGACTGAATATGAAAATATTTTTATTAGACCTGATTTAAAAGTTATTTAAATCTTACTATTGCAGTATCATTAAAGATTTGTACTGACATATATTTTCTTACGCATTGAAAAGATTTATTCATTAGACTGATTTGATATGCTATTTTAGGATGGTGTAGGGTTTTCTAGGTTGGTATTATGACAATTGAAATAATATTTGTGAAGAAATGCCTTAAAAGTAAATATCGGTCATTAAATAGATTTACACATAACAAGTAGATTAAACACATGAATGTAATGAATAAAAATCTACTTAAGGACAAATCTGCATGCTATGTAGCATGCTTTTTGGTGTGAAGCCGTAAGTATGGCAGAATTTCAAAAGGGTTATCTAAGCACATCCAGACCTTTGGAGTAGTACAAGGAAGGCATGTAATGACAAAGCTGGCTTTGGAGAATGAAAGAATCATTATCTCTTTGGGACAGAGTTTTGTGTTTGTGTTTCACAACTATGAAATCTTGACCCTTGACTGAGTTATGTTGTTCAGTAAAGTAAATAATCTTAGAATTTTTCAGAAACTATCTCAAGAGTTCTTGGTAAATATAGTTAAACAGTGGCTTTGGCAAGTGCAATCAGCAAACCAAGGTTACTGCCAGTAACATCAGATTCTGAGAAAATATTTCTAGAGTGTTTCTGTATGTGAGCTGGATGTGAGATGAAACACCTCTGCTTTCATTTCTTTATATAAGAATCTCTATTTGATTTAGAGACCTAATCTCCCATCATGCTTAGGACAGTTGCAGGATTCAATTCACTAACCTAAAAGTAGGGATCTAATGTCATTTGAGGTGCTATAGAGGTGTGTTTGAAATGCACATGGAGACTGTCAAGTATTGTACAGGGCATATATGGGGGAGACCTGCACTCTTCTGAATGGCACCTGGAGCCAGATTCCCTAAGGAATCTGCAGTGAGGGTGGATACCTGCATTAAGGCAAGGGAATCAATACCAAGGGGACTGGGGTGAGGTGAATTGTTCTCTGAACTCTTGATGGAATTGACTAGATCTCAACTGACTGCTCTGGGAGCTTAAATACCTAGGGTAGATGTAAATACTATGCTGGAAATGTAGTTGACAAAATTGGGAATGGAATTTAATCCTAACTGTAGGAAAAAGATTGATTCATTTCTACTGGGTTTTTTGTTAGTTTCATTTTTGTGCAAATAGTGCTTTAGAGAGATAAAGGCAGAGAGATACACTCAGCACAAGCTGGTTTACTGAGTCTCTCATAGCATATATTAATGAACAACTAGTCTACTTTAACAGCACAACATTTTACAGGACACAGCAAAAGGGCGAAAAACTCCTGTAGTTCCTCTAGTTTCTTCGTTAGCTGCAAAGGCTTAGATGCTGGATTCCTGACCAATTATGTAGAAAAATTATTGGCACATGTTGATGGATGGGCCTTGTTAACTCCAAAAGTATAGCAACAGTGTAATGCTGTGGAGTACTAGAGGCTGAGAGAGGTTCTCCGCAGAAGCCTTATATTGGAAACACATATTAAACTGAGATATGCTTCTCTGAACCAGCAATAATAATGCTGAAGTCCAAAATAAGATAGTGAAAGGCCAAATGGTGTATCAGATTCTGCCTCTAAGAAAGGGACACACAGACAAAACAGTGGCTGGAAGCCTGACTAGACAAAGGCCAGGGCAGTTGCCTTTGGAACTGCTTTGGGAGACAAAGCTGGACCATTCCAGCTGCCCATTTAGGCAGGAAGTGTCTCAGCTTACAAAATAACCAGAGATACCACACCTCGTGTTAAGAGAAGTGTCCCCTTTTCAACACAGGAGTTCAAGTCCTGCAAATTTGCAAAGACACCATTGCTTGAGAAAGGGCAAGAAACATACTTTTAAATGACCAGAAATCTTTTTCAGTTTTAGAAGTAATTAGGTAATTTGTGAATCTGTTGTCTAGCAAAAGTGTGCCATTTAGATTTAATTAATACAGATGAATATTTTTGGTCTGATCTGAGAGTTATTTTGGCTCAGATCCGAAACAATGACTTCCAACCACACTGTTTGATGTTGGAGTCTGTCCCTGTTCATTGAACTCTCTCATGAAATTACTAGACCTAGGAGTCAGGCTTTCAAAGGAGAAACTGGTTTTAATTATTAAAGAAAGTAAGTCCGCTCAATAGACCATAGATGAGTTCCAGATGATTGCACATATTTCCCTTTTTTCTCAGTTTTAACATGACGCAGTTAATTTACATGGTGCCTAACACAACTTTAAGAAATAATCAACACTATACAGACCTAATTCTATTGAATTTTTCTGTCTGACATTCCAATATAAAGGATGAATTTTTAGTGAAAACAGCCTGGTTTGGTATTTGTAACACAAGCATTGCAGAACTTTAACCTAAAAATTAAATAGACCAAAAACGAATTTGAAAATTACTCCACTGGGTAGTTCTAAGTAAGGGATAGTGAATACTTTCATGGTCCAAGGAAGATCTTATTGCTCCCAAAGGTAATAATTAGGTCTTGACACTAATAAGGAACAAATTCTCAACCCTTAAAAATATTCTGACATGTTAAGCCTGACATGCTAGAACAAGAAGACATGAAGCATCTTTTACTCTCTTTTTCTTATTTTTGTCCAGGTTTGGTTTTCCAAGACAGAATTTCCTGAGATGTTTTTCTCTATTGTGAAATAAATATACAGACAGGTATAAACGTGGATGCAGGGCCTCCTCTATTTTGGAGATCTTTAATGTTTCAGGTCATTGATCTTGAAGCAGCCAGGAGCATCATGGGGTTAGGGTATTTTGGGTATGGAACCAAATGAGTGCTGCAACAGACTGTTTAGCATGGCATTGCAAACCATCAGTGGTCTGTGGCTTAAAAGCCATGATATTGACCACTAAGATTATGCCTGTACTAGTAAGTAGTGCAGTGCAATGGGAACAAGTCCATGTAGTGAAAAAGCTGCTGCTGACCTGATGAACACATTATATAGATTTTAATTTCTACACCTGATGGTATAGATCCACCCAAAAGAAATTAGTTTCTCATGCTTCAAAACTGCTCTGCAATCCAAAGCACAGCCATTAAAAGGGGTCTGCTCAGAGGTTTCCTTTGAAAGTAAATATTTGAAATAAAGTAGTACCAAGTTTTTGCCATGAAAAGTCATGCAGAAAGTTTGATTTTCATGTATGTTTTCAAGCTGACACGTTTCCCTTAAGCTTCCAGACATTTCAGTCTTTGAATATTTGAGGCATATTCATAAATGGAATAAACAGCAGAGGGTGGCTTTCGAGTGATGGGCACTTGATATTATTTAGTAAACTTCATTATACAGGCATCAGCGGTCTAATTGTTTTGCAAGATGTACCCAGCAATGCAGCTGGTGAAGAGCTGCCTTTCTTATCAAAAGATGATTGAAATTATTATATGCAAGGCTGTAAAGGCCTATTTTATGTTGAATTAAATTGATTAGAATGAAGACATGCATTTTTTCTAATAAAGATTAATCCAGATTTTAGAAGGAAATTATCTCTACACCCCACAGCTTGTCATATGAAATGATTTTTACTACAATAACCTTTGAGCCAAATAAAACAGTAAAAACAGAGAAAGGTTTATTAAATGTCAGGTGATTGAAACTATATAAAAAATCTGTATTTTTCATGCCAAACTTCTGTTTTTCTTCTAGCCAAAGCAACGTACATCTATAGTATCTTCTTTGGAATTTCACCGAATGAATCACAGCCACAATTATTTTGAAATCAACCCATCCATTGGCTGTGCAAGTTTTATTTCTACTCCTGCAATCAGTCCAGCTAATTATTCCTTTGGATCTCTGGAATACAGTCTTGAAGAGAAAGAACTTCCAGGTATAGAAAAAAAAGCTTAATTTGTCTGTCTACAAAGCTTTATAAAACTTAAGGTCCTTGGGTTTAAGTTGGAATTGCTGTTGTCTTTGATAGTAAAATACATTTATCGTAAATACACAGAATTATTCCTGATTTTTGTTCTTACTACTCTACAAAGAGTTCTGATATTTTATGACCAGTATTATGAGACATACTTTTTTCCTCAATATTATATTTTGAATAAAAAACCTTTAATTTCCAGACTTGCCTAGAATTTAGGTATTGTACCTTTTGAAATTATGATGATTCACACATCTACTTTCATCATTGTGTGGTCAATATACTCCAATAAGAATTTTAAGTTGAAAAAATGTAATTAGAAAATCATTATGTAACCACCAGTATTAATGGGGAGGGGAAGATTTCTAAGAAACCTGTGATTGTTTCTGCAATAGTAATGGGATTCATTAAAGTAAAACTTCAGTGTATTTGCTCTGATGATAAGAGTTGAATAGAGTGATAGTGTGATTGTAATGGGGAAGGTTTTATCTGTAAATAGAGATTTACGTAATGAAAATTCTTTAAAAAGGATTAAAGTATTTCCTTTTTGACAGATCAAAGCTTCAAGAATGACAAATAGTCAGTAAACCACACATTTACATTTGTCCCTTCAAATTCCATATAAAAGTTGTTTTATTTAGGCTAAATTTGTGGCAGAAGTGTATAGTATTTGGGAAAGCTGATGTATTGAAAAGAATGTCTTTGATAGCTAGTTTACGTGATCTGCAGATCAAATTTAAAAGGATATTGTATTTAAAACATAAATAGGAGTAGATTACTGTAAAATAAAAACCATAAAAATGTTGAAATTCAGTGCAAACTTATCAATTGGTTTTTGTAGCATTGGAAATTAATTATTAATTTGAATGGTATCTTTTATTCCTGGGTCTGGGGTAATTTGATTCTTTAATGTTTTGGGTATTTTCTGTTGTTACTGGTTTTTTCCTACTGTAAATTCTCCTCAGCAATCACAATTTTATTCTGGGTAATTGAATGGTACTAAATATTTCTTGATGTTTAAAAGGGAAGATAAGAAAACAGAAAGAACATTCGCTGACATTAGAATTAACTTCTCCAGATTTCTGCTGTTGCACAGTTCAGTTAAAGTTCTTCATAGTATCTGGATTCACTTGACCCTTATCTTCTTTGGTTAAATCTACAGTGGACTACACTCAGTAACTTCTAATTACTACATTTAATTTTGTCTGAGATTGGGACTATAAAGTCATGCTTCTTAGAATTTTACACTTCTAATTTGTGGATGATTTGATTTATGGATTAAGTGAAAGCTGAATTTCGTTTTATCTCTGCCCAGAAAGCTAAGAAAAAATAACAGGCAAAATGACTGAAGTTCGGGGCATCTTCTACAAGCTTTTCAGTAGTACATCTTACCATCAGTAAATAATTATTTTACCATTAATAAATGAAATAATTACAGTGAAATTACAATTCCACCCTCCATTTTCAGCTGGTATCCTAGAATTATTTAAGTAATATACAGGATCCCATATTAGACATAATATTTGCCTGAATGAAAAAATGCACATTTTATTTTGATCATTTAGTTCCTTTTGACTCCTTGCTGATAGATGATGCATGGTAGCTCTGCATGAGACAAGGAGTACTAATGTGGAAAGAGAATAACAAAATCTGGAAGGAACAGATCAAAACTGTTTCTCTTGGAAAAGTCTTTAAGGCTTGTCTCTTATCTAGAATGTTAAAAGCTGAACTTTGAATAATAATGGTCAGCAAGGAGCAGCAGACACCGTGTTCTCTGTTCTGCTACAGCTTTTCTCTGCTTTAGCTAGCTGTTGTTTCAATGAAAGGTCCCTTCTTTTCAAGATCTACAGTGGCAACAAGTACAACCCATCATATGACCTAAATACAATCTTCTGAAAATTCATGGAAAATCTGCATCTTAAAGTAATGGTTAGTTTAATACTAATTGAAGATTTGTGTGCAGTTGAGTGAAACAATTAAAATGCTTTTAACAGTATTTCTAAATCAGAAACTTCCATCTAAACAAGGCATCAGTATTTCCCTACTCAATTTCAGTGCTTTTTATGTTTTATCCACAAAATTTGCAATGATTCATTATAATTCAGATAAAAGTGAGAGGTGAATACAACAAAATAATTATTGTAATTCTAAAATCTTCATAATTTTACCTTTACCTCAGTAGTCTGCTACTCAAGAAGAATCAACCTCTTGTTGATGGTTCCTTTTTATGTTTGGAGATCACAGTTTTACTCTTGGTGTTAGCTAATTCCCTACATCACCTGATTTGAAACAGGGATCCTGATTTTTAAGAAGTGTGTTTTTATCAAATAGAAAATCACTGAACTCTTCCACAGATATATTTCATATCTGAGACATATTATCTGAATGACAGTATGTCATTCAGATAATAATGTCTGATTAATTATCTGGAGAACAGGCCACACACATGCTTCAGCTTTGGCATCAGATAGCCTTGTAGAGTAAACAAACCAGGTATGTTGCATGCATGGATGGCAGCAGATACCTTAATATCAGCTTGCCTGATGTAAGAATAAAGGTTCTGTCATTTGTTTTGAACTTTACTGGTGGAAGAACCTGCAAAAAATTGATGGCAACACTTCTCTCATTCCAGCATGTGTAGGGCAGACTGTGTGAATGCAGCTTTGGCATGACCTTTTCTCAGGGCTTTGTCTGGTCCTAGATCATTGACATCAGAGAAGCATTCTTGAATTCCAAGTGAATGGTCATGCTTTCATAGCATTGCATTTCACCTCAAGTGGGAGGCCAGTGCATCCCAGAAATGTCAGCTACTATGCATACTAGTATAGTAAGTTACTGTACTAGAAGTGAGACCCCTCCATTGCACAGCGAAGTAATTTCTGTAACTCTGTCCCGGCAAGATGTGTGTAAATTTCTTGATGCTCTGAATACATGTTTAGTAGGTGTTCTGTAAGATAGCACACATGAAAAATGAAATACTTGATAATCAGGTGATTGTTGTTTGTGAGATGTTCCTCATGTTACTTTGACCATGAACTGAGACCACAGATGTGCAAGATAGTTCACTCCAGGAGAGGGCAGCCTGGGCTTTCAGGGAAATGCCTATCTAAGAGATCTCTCTGCCTTGTTTTCTATATCCCTCAAGTTCTCTTGAAACTGTAAATCTTAAAGATTGAAGGCAAAAAAATTCTGGCCTTTTGGTAATATCAGCTTGGCACAATCAACACTTGCAGCTGGAACTGTCAGTCTGGATGATTTTCATTTTTGCTTGATCAGTCCAAATAATGGATCTTTCTCTAACCCATATAATTTCATTATGTCTTCTTGTCCCAAGTATAATTGGGCCGTGAAATTAAAAAGACAGTTCTGCAGAGGTTCTTGTTCTGTTTCAGATCACAAAATAGGTCTGTACTCAGATTCATGTATGCAGCAAAAATATCAGAAGATATCTGAGGGTAATCTCATTACAATCTTTATTTTCAGCCCATGAAAATCTGTACATTTTCAAGAAGTTCAGTATGCCATTAATTGTAAAAGAGGATACAGTTTTTCTCTCATCTTGTTGTGGTACTGAGAAGTATTTACTGAATTTATCTCTTAGTTAGAAAGTCTGTCTCCACTGAAGAGGACCTTAATGTAGCTGTACTGCTTTTATATGCCATGTTCTCTGACTGTGAGAGACATTTAATACATCTAAGAAGGCTACATTTTTCCTTAAAACAGCTCAGAATGTACAATTCAAGAATTTAATCTTTAACATGTAGACTATAATTTTTTTCTCTTTTACTTTTGAAAAAATTATCTTTGAGTCACACCTTCAATTCCTTCTATAAGTATCTTCAGATCTTTCCTTACAGTACATATCTGATGAAAATGTTCAGTCTCACAAACCATATTTCAGAAGCAAAAGCAGTCCTAAAAGCTTAAAACCTGCAGTTTTGTCTTTTTCTTTTGAGAGAATCAAGAAATACAGCCTATTAGAATTAGAAACTTCTTTCAGAGATCAGGTCTAAAATTCTTGGTTATGTTGCATTCCTGTATACTGTCAGAATTTATTCTGGTGCAGGAATGTTTCTTTATGTGACAATAGCAAAGCTGCTCTTTGAAGTAGGTCACATATTTGTCAACATTACTTTCTCATTCAAGTATCTCATATATTAAGAGCTGATACGAAAAGATCAAAATCTGATGTCTACGTAGATTCTTCAAGCCTTGTTTCTTCAATTATAAAAGGTTTTGGAATGACTCAAGTGAAATACAAAATGAAAGGAATACAAAGAAGAAGAAAGTAACTTTTATTGCCAGAGCATTTTTTTTAGGTGTGCTGTATGCAAGTTCATGGTACACTGTCATTGTTAACAAAACTTCACTAATTAGCAAAAGAACACATGGTTTTCAAGTGACAGAAAAAGGGGAAAATATTGGCTTGTAATGAAATAAGAATAATCAACAAATTTTGGTAGATAAAGCATTTCCATCTCCTTTATCCAGACACCTGTACATCCAGTGAGGTAATATCTGAAAAAACTGGTGTTACCAGTCTGTACCAACTTGTCATTGATTGAAAACTCTTTTCCAGATGAAATAGCTTTGAAGGTCAAATTCAGGCCCTCTTTTCTCTGGTTTTTAATTTTCTTCATCATCTTCTTGATTACAATGCAACAAATTCTGCCAAGGCATTCTTCAAAACAGGTTAATTTGAACCTTTTCATCTGTGAAGATTATCTGTTTTTCTATATAATTTATAGCTGCGTTCAACTGAATGCAGTTAGTAAGACATAGTAGAGCTATTCCAGGAACTGCTACTGGGGATCATACTCAGTACTGTCTCATACAGTTTATTTTTTGTTCTAATTAACTTGTCCAGCAGATGTAGCATGTTGAGGTCTCCTTATGTTGCCCTTCTTTTTGTTGCTTCTAATTTCAGCCTTTACACAGTTATCCAAGGCACAACACAATCTGTCCCACAGGGACAGAGAAATACAGGGTTGATTCATAATATAAATTTCTCTTTGTTAACTATTATTGTCTTTGCACAGTCCAGTTTCAAAGCAATGTATTTCATGAAGCTCGTGGTAATTATATTGGTGTTACAAATACGTCAACACAAAATCTAGCGGCAGAAAGTTCTTCTGAGGCAATACCTGGAAAGCTGTGGGTGAAACCAATTCCTGTTCCAGTCAAAAACAGTATACCTTTTTCCAAAAATTGGTTTGTACTACTGCTTTCATGAAACATTAGATACAATATGCCCCTAAATCTCATGCCACCTGAACTCAAAGGTAATCTTCTTGGAATTAACTATATTATTCCAACTTAAAGTTCATGACAGCCCTTCAGTAATGCCTCCACAGTGTTGTCATTCAGTCTTTTCTCAGGCTTAAGGGAATTATCCGGGCTAAATCTGCTTAGTTGTTCATGTGAACCTGCTCTCCAAACATACTGTCTCATATGTCACTCACTATGTGGACATTCTGATTGCTAAAAAATAAAGTAATATGAAAATAAAACAATTCGTAGCAAGCATATTGAGGGAATAAAACTGCAGATGGGTCTTGAATCTCTGTTGTCAGATATAGCACTGGATGTGTTAATCAAACAAGAAATTACATGAACAGCTTATCTCTTTTCATATCAAATTCTGAACCATCTGACCACATGTGGAAAGGCATGTGTTGAGCCATGTGCCTGCCTATCTTTTATTCAAATGGCTGCTCTTCACAGGATTTGCTCTTTTCACTCACATTATTTACTTACTCTGAATAAAACCAGCTAGCTATTGTTGACACTACAGGGGGGGGAAAATCCCTTGTAATACTTAAGATATTTTTACTAGTTTTGAAAGCCTGTGTTTTTAGGCCTCAGTCTGGCAAGGAGGAAGGTAGGAAAGAGAGCAATGCTGTGATGATGCTGGAGATGAAAATTTTAGATTGTCCTAAAAGTGGGGAAAATTTCCCTCAGGATCCCTAGGAGCACTGTGTGTTACACTGCCATCAGGTTCAGGAGTTTGCTATTTCTCTGAATCCTTTTTTGCCTCTGAAGTGAGCATAATGTAAAGCTTACTGCAATGTATGCATGTTTGTATACATATCTATCTTCAACTATTAAAATCTTTTACCCTTCATTTAGTTGAATACATCCCCTTCCTTGAGAGGTGTCAGCACAGATAAATAAGTGCTTCATCACACCATAAAATTATTCCCTGGAGGAGCAACAGATACTACCATATTAACTCAATAAGGACTGTCTAAGGACCTTCTTTTGAGGAACCTTCTTTTGAGGTTATGCGTGCAGTTGTTAGAAGCAATATAATTAAAAATGTTATTTATCTAAATTTAATGTAGTTTTTCCAGGTGTACATCCTGACATGTAAGGTCAAAAAAAAAAATATTTTCTATAATGTGTCATTTACAATTCGTAGCTATTTCTAGAAGCAGAGTATACTATAGACAACACTCATATTTCTCTGTCATCTTAGTCAGCTCTTTGCTTTGCTGTTTTGGTTTGTTTTTTCTTTTTTACTGAGCCAGAAGCAAAATAACTCCTTAACTTGTAGTAGGACCATTTGCAGAGACAAATTGTTTTAGTCTTTAGGCTGTCACCATGCCTTGTATTGTTCCCTTATCTTTTCATTGGATGTTTTGTAAATAAGATTGACCAAGCTGTGGAGGGATGCTCTTGAAAACTTCATCACTCTATCAGTCAGAATTGCCATTGCAAGATGAAGGCAATGAGCAAAAAGCACTAGGATGTCTCAGTCTTCAATTCCTCACAATATTGTTTGTGGTACAATTTTCTTTTGCCCTGTGAATGCACTTAAACTGATTATAACATTATTTCCAATGTTCTATCTTACATTTAAATCTATTTTTTCTTTTCCTGTGTCATGTCCTCTTATTCATATTTAATCACTTTTCTGCTTCTTCCCCTCTGTATCCTTTAGAAAGCTTTCTACTCTCCAGCTGTATTTCCAAGCCCTAGGTGAGATGATTAGAACTGAAGGAAATGGCAAAAATGTGCCTGGTTTTTTTTGAAGAAATTTTATTCCTCTGAGTATAATTAGTGATGTCCAGTTTTAAGAAAAACAAAAAGCTCTCTGTATAGCATACCAGCAAGTAACAAATAAAATTTATGTTTTCTCCTAAGGCCATTCTGAAATTAAAAACAATTTTTGTTTCTCTTTCTTGCACACAACTCACTAGATTTCTTTCCTTTTTTCTGTTCCTTGCTGTCCAGTTGTACTGTTAGTATCATTTGATGTAACAATCCTCTCTCTTTATGTTGTTCCAAGCTGTATAAAAAAATGGGGGTGGGGAAAAAAGCCTTCTTTACCTTTGGTGAATATCCAAAAACTAGGGTAGAGTCAGTCTTCTTCATTAGCTAATTATGTATTTTATAAACAGCTCTAGCTGAGCAATATAAACATGACAGAAATCAGAGTACATTGCTGATGATAGTGTTCTTGTGGACAATTAAACTTTGATGCCATTTAGTGAAAGATGAAAACTGAACACCAGTCTCCCTCATTCTGGAATAGTCACTGTCATTTTTCCTAAAATGGAGATGATGCTATGACTTCCAGAATTTTGATTCCAGCCTTGAAAACCCTTTTTTCAGCAGGATTTGGTCAATAAATTTCAGACAATTTCATGAATAGTTTCAGAATGACTGAGTAGATCTTACTGTAAACCATGATTAAATATTTGCGTCTGGTTCTTGCTGTATTGAATAACATCTTTACAGTGGCTAGTTTCATTTGTAATTAGAAATTTTAAAAATAATGGAAGGTTTAAAAAAATTTAAAATATTCCTTCCTTTCAGGAGCATTTCTGCCTTTTGGTAAAAATGATTGATGGTACAAATTCAGTGTATAATAAAATCGAAACTCTCAAAATTTCTTTGAAAATCCACAAAACCACTCTATGTAACACTTAATTTAGCACTTGATCATACAAGTTGTGTACATGACTTTTCTGTTCATATTTATAATTGTAATGTAGCCCTAACGGTAAAGTTGAATAAATAGAAAGGATTTTTTTTCCATTTCTAATTTTTACATAGTGAGAGATTAATTAGCTTAGAGCTATGCAGAGGGTTCATTGGGAGCCTGCACTTACTCATTTGAAGAAGAAAAATGCACACGGCTGTGTCTGGGGAAGATATAAAGCTGTACTCTGAAAATATGTCAGACAACCTTTTGTCAACCTTATGTCAACTAACCTGAAAACTGTTAGACACCCAAATGAATAAGTTCTCATAAGTTTAGCAAAAAAAGGACAGAAAATAATATGGTTGGTCTGAGTAAGAGTAAAGTTTTACCTACCCTATACCATATTGGACCGATTATGAATGCCTTTGGGAAATGTGTAATTGCAAAACAGTGGCAATAGTGACACCTCTTCAGAGTGTTATAGCCTTCAGGTATTTGCAGCCCAAGGCCCTCCTAAGCCCAGGTACCTCCTGGATGTTTCCTGTGTATTATGTAACCTTACTAGACGTATGTTCTATGAATGTATCCATTCTTCATGCAACCCATATGCAGATTTTGTTCCCACAAGGAATTTTGCACAGAGTTACACACTTAGCTAAGTATCTAATCACCATGAGGGAGTTCCATCTTTTGTTTCAATAATATTTTCAAAAGTCAGAAAGCTAAAAAGTGGGTCCACTTTTTATGTTCTAGAGCTTTCATTTGTGTCACTTGTACCCAGCAAATTGTGACACCATCTGATGCCAATTTTCTGCATTTCAACAGCACTGTTCATAAAACTATGATTCTCAATTCCTGAGGCATAGAACAATTTTCTAATAAGAGTATTCTGAGCTGGAAGGGACCCACAAAAATCATCAAGTCCAACTCTTAAGTGAATGGCCCATACAGGGATTGAAGCCACGACCTTGGTGTTACTAGCAGCATGACCAACTGAGCTAATCTCTTGACTTTTTTTTTCCTAGTTATTCATATTTTTCTTGTATCAAAGGACGGCCTTTGATAAATCATTTAGAAGGAAAGTCTTATTTTCACTTTTGTTGGTGTTTTGTAGATCTCATTAGAAGCTGTTTATTGTTTATGTATTTATTGTTAAAGGATCAAAGTGTTGAAGACTTACTCTTCAAGTAAGTGGCATTATATATGCTTTCTAAATATTTAAGTCATGCTGAAGTGCCCTCTTAAGAAAGAACTCTGGATCAAAATTGTACAGCTCACAAGGAATAATATTAATTGTCTCCTATGGATTTTATTTTTATAGAAAATATTTAAGAATTGGTGCCTCCAGACATATCTCATAGAATGGCGAGATTCTCTATAATTCTTCCTCCCAGAATCCATTCTGTCAACAGTTGAGGCAACACACACCAAGGAGTTTGTGTCTCACTGCTGATGATCAGTGGAATATTATCTGCAGTCTCTTTTTAAAGTATCATGTAGGTTGTAGCTTTGATACTGGGATCTGTGTTTCTGGCACAAGTCAGGCTCTAAGTGGCTGTAGAGAGAAGTGTGTCCTTGTGCAATTGTTGGCAAGATGTTTGCTTGTCAAGAAAGAAAAATCTCCATGCAAAACCTCAATCTATATGTGAAAACACAAAGACATGCAAAAAATAATTTCACTGTACCATTTTAATTAAAGTACAACTTTAATTAAAAATGTACTTTAGTTTAAATACATCTCTGGGGCCCAGTATGCTTGCTTTTTAAAATTTAAATTTAAGTTTTTCTTCAAATATAATGCTCCTCGAGCAGCTTTTAATTTATCAAAGTATCAAGATATCAGATACACATACACACACAAACACACATATACGTATATATGTAGGCATGCTTGAGAGCTGTAATGTTACTACTCTGTGGTGACGAGTAATAGGACCTGAGGGAATAACCTGAAGTTGTGTCAGGGGAGGTTTAGGTTGGGTATTAGAAAAAGGTGCTTCACTCAGAGGGTGTCTGGGCACTGGAACAGGCTCCCCAGGGAAGCGGTCACAGCACCAGCCTGACAGAGCTCAGGGAGCATCTGGACAATGCTCTCAGGCACAGGGTGTGACTCCTGGCGATGCTGCTGTGCAGGGCCGGGAGGTGGACTTGAAGATCCTTGTGGGTCCCTTCCAACTCAGTGTATTCGGTGACTCTGTGATACTGCTATGCTTAGCTTACATGAATTTTAATCAGGAGAAAGGAAAGTATAGGTTTACTTTACTTACTTAGTGTTCACTGGATTCCATAGAATACTATAAGCAAATACTATAGTTGAATTCAATATTTAATAGAAAGAATTAAATAACAAATGATTAAAGGTTAATTTAGTTTTTTTATTTCTAATTTGGTATTTCCCAGAGTAGGACCATAAGGTTGTCACTGGGGACATTTGTTTCTGATAAATGGGTTGAATTTATGAAAAACCAACTTTCGCCTACATATCAGTCCTCCAAGAGGCAGTTTAATGTTGCTATTACTAAGGCAAAAGTAAAAACCAGGTATCCGTCAAATGAATCCTATAATGTATCATATAGATCCTTGCTGGATCTTAAAATATTGGCTTTGGAAGTCTAGTGGCACCTTTAAAATGATGGAAGAACAAATAATGTAAATCATGTAAAAGTAAATGAAGGTAAAGCGCTTACATTTGAGCCCACATTCCCACTTAATTTTAGCCAGAAGGAAGGCACTTCAGGTTTGCACTTCAAGATTGCTCCAGGATGTGAACAAAACCACAATACATAGGAAATGTGGAGAGATTTCCTAGCCAAACTAAAATACTGATAAAGATGCACCTGTAAGCCTTCACTACATATGAACTCCTATTAACCATGAAAAAATTAGATGAATGAAAACAATGAGAAATGAGAGATTCTGAATGTTTCAGCTGTAGAAAAAGCTATAATTGTCCCTTTTACCATGTCAAATATCAGAAAGCCTAACTATGAGATACAGGTTTTGTATAGCCAAGCTTATTGTTTTGCTCTTCTTTTCTGGGAACAATTCCAGGAGTTAGATGTTAAAACCATAAATATTCAATTAGTTGAATCGCTTGCTGTCTATCCAAGCAATTAGAATAACCCCTACCTACTTTCTAGCTAGTTCATATCCCTCGGATAAAGTGAGATGATACTCAAAATTGCCCTCCCCTCCCTCCTCCTCTGGAATGGTATTCTGTGTCATCTTCATAGGCAAGACAAAGGAGACACTGAAAAAGAAAAAAAAATTGAGTAACAACATAAAAGAAGAAAAACAGTGCTGAAAATGCAGTTTCAGGGCACAGAGAAGACTGTTTTTCCCTGTATTACCAGGCATTTTTCACTAAGCTAAAAACAGACATTATTTCTCAGAGCAGCATGTACTGCATGAACTGTTCTCCCCCAAGTTTTTCTGTGACTTAGGAAGTAGTTTTATATCATGACTGCAGAAAAATAAATGTTCACCACCATTTTGTTTTTCATACTGTAAAATGATATATGGTCTGTCCATCTTTTCATTCCCTTTGTGAGTTATGTACTCCCCTTCAGAGCTTACCATACTCTAGTATAGGCAGAAAGCCCCTCGATGATGTAATGCCAGTGGAACTGACAGCCCATATCTGCCTACATGGGGTGTCTACATGTTGTCAGGGGAAGTTGTCCTTGGACAGTGTATCACTTCAGAGTTTCTGAGAGAATTTAGGCAGCTGCACTTCGGTGGTTTAACAAGCAGCCAGCCCTCATCTGCTGTATCTTCATGCTTTTACTCTATGGCAATGCTGAATTTATCTACAGTGAAATAGAGATGGAGTACTGTTGGTTGTCATCCACGTAGGAATGCTCAGAATAAACTCTTGATAAGGTACTATGAGGGCATTGTTGCCTGAGTGATGCGTTGCCTTTTATCATATAGCTACATGTTGAAAATGATGGGGAAATGGAAACAACACTAATCTCAAAGATAAGGTGAGCAGTACTGAGGTACTAAGTGCCTCATTTAATTTTGTAGAAAAATTTAGAACAGAGCTATTTCAAATTCCAATCAAGTGTCATAATGTGTCTTAATGATTATTTCAGGAAATAATCACACATGATTATTTTGGGATTTCAGAAAATTCTGAACTGATATATTCCTTCTCTCAAGAACATTCTTCCACAGTAAAGCAGCAATTGAAACATCACCTATAGCAACAGTAGCCATGGGGAAACATTTTTTCTCAGTCAGTGAAAGTAAACCACTATGACAAAATGAGGTACACACAACATCGAAGCAAGAATATCTAATGATGGTGTTTACCTGGAATCTTGATGAAACACTCTTAATGCACACTTCAATATTTTAGATTTTTAAATTGCACTCTTTGAGATTAATAATGTCATGTATTTTGGTCTAAACTACTCTGCCTCTTATTAGTCCAAGGACAATATTGAGTTTCCTTAAATAATTACATCAGCTACATAAATAATCAGCACAATTACTTCAGAAAGTGTCATATAGTTGCTGCCTTTCTTCACCTTTTGGCATTTAAATGATCATAGATTATTATGTCTTGAATAAGTTTTGAACTTCTTATTGTAATTAGATGTCATATTGTGTTTTCCTTATGAGAGCTTTATTTTTATGGGAGCTCTATGCACTCTCCTCAGCACTTGGAAACCAAGCTTGGCTTGTGGATATGCGCTCTCCACCTGTTTCGTTCTTCTGCATCACAACCAGTAAGGCCATTCACGCTTCCAAACCCCATATTCAGATACTGATGCTGAGTTACCATAGTGTTGAACAAATAAAAATCCCGCCCATCGCTCTGTGTAATTAAATTCTGCCTCAGCACCATAGACAGCAGATCTTGTACCATTAGCATCATATCTGCAAGCAAATTAAGCTTAAAGAATTGATTACTAAATACTGTCATTAAAGTAGTATTAGGAAAAAATACACTAAATAGTAAAAAGATGTTAACTGTATTACACAGCTTTCAGTTGTCTTAGTCCTCAATCTGATAACCCAAGGAAAATGACAGTGATGATACAAAAGAAAAGAAAAAGGTTTCTAAGCAAATAATTCTTGTAAAAGAAATGTAATTCTTAGCATTCCTTATACCACTCATCTCCTGGAACCTCGAAAACAAAAAGAAACTGAAGATATGGCAGTAGGTCCAGTTTTTCTCTTAAGTAAATGTCTATTATATGATGATGCTAAGTCTGATGAGAAATTTAGAAGTATTTTGTATTCTAACTTAGAAATAATGTCAAAACCGTGAGAAAGAGAACAAGAAAACTTGACTAGATAGGTCAAAATTGGGAGAGAGAAGAGAGAGAAAACAGTAGTCAGCAGTTTGATTGCTAATTCTCATCTATACTTTAAAATCCTTCTTTCGAGTACCTGTTTTTTAATGGATATAGCAAACTGTTCTGCATGCTATCACTCATTCATAACCTGAAAAATAAATTAGACTGTTTATAAAGGAGTTTTAATTATATGCTGTGGTTACATATGCTGTATTATTCTTTGAGGTCACTGTTTAGACCAAAATGTGCAAATGTATTTTGCAAAATAAAATGTTCTGCAAGACACCTACGCTTATAGGTATATATAACTAGACCTATATAGTTATCTATAGAAGGTGTACTAGAATTTTTGATACTGACAATATATGCAATTTGGTAAGAAAATGTATTTAAAATGCTGATTATCAGTTAAAATTCTCTATGGGCCTCATACAATGCTTATTGGTAATAGTGGAAATATTCTTACTCAGTTTAGCAAATTTCAGATGGAATCAGCCTCCAACACATTAAAAATTACTAGTGTTGTCGAGCTTTTCCTTTCTAAAAACACTGGAGGCAAATACATTAGTTCAAAACCAGTGGGATATCATTCTGGACTAAGTCTATAATTCTAAAGTAGAACATGTGCAGCATAGAACTGAACAGTGATTTAAAACAGATTTGAATTGGACTGGCACACTTAACTGACAAGACTTGGGATTATGCTGTGCTCTAAAAAGGCATTTAAATCTGCATGCTTCCTGTTTTTCTAAGGCTAGCAATCAATTGGGGGCATTTTAGCACAGTACATCACTTATTTCTGTTTCAGATTCTAAAAATTGCTTTGAAGTATATGCCAGAAGCAAAATTATTTCTGCCCGTAGATGAAATAGCTAATTCTCTGTGGCTTCCTCAGATGTGAAATCAATCTCTGCTCAGGAAAAATATAATTTTTAATAGTAGAATAATATGTAACTCCTAATTTTAAGTTGAACATTAAGCAGTCTAAGTTGAACATTTAGCATTCAGACAACTTTATGGGCTAAATTGTGGCACAGAGTAAAAAGCTTTTCTGATGGAGGTGCATCAAAGCTGTGTCTCAGCTGGGCACAATCTGCTCTGGGAAACAGGAGAAAGAGGAGACACTGTTGTCCACTGCATGTTATGCCAATGATAAATTTAACTTGAATCCCATTGGATAAGTGGTTATTAGAAAAGCATGGAGGTGTTAGAAAGAATTGTTCTGTTTTTATTATTTTAAACTTTTACTTAAAAGTGTAAATTCATGCAAAATAATTCGAACCTGTTACCTCTTTGCCTCTTTTCCTCAGATGTGTAAGATGTCACATGCCAGAAGAAATGAGGATTGGTTTATCTCTTCAGTGCTTACCATGGGGTTCAGGGAGAGTTTCTCTCTGGTGGTTTTGGACAGCTGTCTTGCTAGCTGGTGTAAGGTCTTGTGGCAGGCTTTCACACATCCACAGAAGATCAGGAGCAGTACATAGTCTGGCCCTGTGTAGATTCAGAGCAGTATATAAATAGAAAATCATAAAAAGAGATACCTAGTTCAGACCATCACAACTATAGTCCCATTACTACTATCTGGTTTTCAGAACATTTTCTTACCAATTTTCTGCATAACTCTGAACCCTTAAATATTGTAAGATCATCACAATGAAGCTCTGTGTCATCATTTCTGTGGCTTGGCATTCAGTCAATTGTATTTGCTTGCGTTAGTATGGTTTATAAGGAGATTTCATATAGAGTGAATGCAGGGCATGTTATCACTAAGGATAGGATCTGTGAATCATGCTAGAAACAGTTCTAGAGCTTTCAGTGCCTAAGTTGGATCTCTGAAGCTTTTAATTTTGCCACCATTCTGTCCACAACTTTCCCAGATCTAGCGCAAATCCCACAATCCCTTCCCGTGCTGGGGTGGAAAGACACATACCCTTTTAAGGATCCAACATGGGAGCTTCTATCAACATAAAACATTAGTAAATTTTCTTGATTATATAAAATTTAGAATTGAGAATAAGCGTGTTAAATACGTAGAACTTAATGTAGACATTCTCTTCTGTGTGTCTGAATTTCTGGAACAGTAAACAGAATATACTGCTTTGGAATACCCTATATGGGGACACATAATAGGCTGGAAGGTGCTTACACAAAATTTGAGAGGTGTTTGCATCATTTAATGGTATACGGTGTAGTGTTAAGGAAATAGAAGTTTATAGAGCATTCTCTTTTGATCTCATCTATTGGTCACTTTGAACCTCTTTCTGGACCCAGAGATGCACAGTAAGCAAAAACTCTTTTGAAAAGTGTGGGTAACATTAGAAATGTACCTTTCCAGTGAAGTATTTACCAAAGCTGTTCGAAGCTCAAAGCCTGAATAAGCAAAACCGATGCAATTTTTCCCAATTACGGTTCAAGTGTGATTCTGCATATTTTTATATAATTAGATAGCATATTGGAATTATAGAATTGTGATAAAGAAAGGTTTGGTGAAAACTGTGCTGCCCTGGTATTTTGCAGAGAGTTGCTGAAAATAAGTTAAGTGTGAAACATTTCCCAGATGGTAAAAATTCACTCCAAGGAATTTAAATTGGTACTCAAAATGTTGCTGTGTTCATGAAGCTCCTTTTGCATCTTTAAAAAGAAAATTGCAATGTACTCTAATCACTGACATTTGTACTGTAATTTATTATAGGGAAGATTAAATGAACACAAAAATTGCAGGTGGAAATTTAATCTCACCCTGCATTAAAAACTTGCAGCATAATATTCTCATCTTTCAAGTTTTGACCTGTTTTTGCTGTATTATCATGAAACTGAGCTTTCTTCAGGGAAATAACAGTAAAAAACCATGCCCTTATAAAACAGCTGTCAGTGTTAATTTAGTCACAGAGACATTTCTCTCTGTTTAAGCAAGATTTCTTATGACCTTTTGACATAGTGCTTGTTCCTAAAAAATATTTTTAATCAAAGGATTCATCATTGTTTTTGAAATATTTGAGTCAGTTCATAATATCAGTCTAATATAAACCTTTCTTCAAATTCCATAACATTGAAATGTACCATTTTAAACTGTTTTGCTGTCTACATTTCTTGACTTTTTTATCACAAATTTTGCATATAATTTTGTTATCCAATGTTTGATATGTGCTTAATGCAAACTGAGTTAAGCAAGGCAAGTAATGCTGATTTGATTAAAGAATAGAAACATACTGATTTTGGTATTATTGGCATAATAATCATTATTAATTCATACAATAAATGGCATATTCTTTGGCAAATATAACATATATTGAAAAAATAAAATTAAGTACTTCCTTAATTAAAGTATCTATAACCTTAAGGCAGAGAATGAATCTTCTAAGTTAAGCAAATACTTCTGTATGCTTCTGCATAGTCATGTTTTCCTAGAGTTTGCAACACACAAATTCAACCTTTTATGAAAACAAGGCAAGGCTTATATTAATTATTATGGCAGATATTAATTCTGTCCTTGCTCCTGCATCATTCGGAAGCTGATCACAGTTTATCTGATACAGGTCACATCTTTGTCTATCGAAAATGTGAGGTAAGAAAGTGTATTGTTTACTTTCTGTGGCAGGAAAAGATGTGATGCTGCTCATAAGTCTGCTGAATAGTTGCAATTTTGTTCTTCAGAGGCAGCTGCCTGTTAGGGGTAGCTCAATGTGTTTCATGATGTTTGGATCAAAGCAGTTGTGGGACTGATTCTAGTTATTGATTTATTTCTGTGCAAAGAGAATTATTGTTATTTTGCAAAGAAAATTATTGCATACATTTCTGTGTATGCAATACACAGTATAGTATAGCATTGTGAAGGCAAACAATATAAGCCTTTCAGTTTGTGATATTGAGAAATGAAGGTGCTGTTTAATGACAAATGTTCTGGTTTTGTTTTCTTTTGAGGTTGGCAGTAAAATACTAGATGAAAACCTGAAAAACTGAGAGATTGATTCAGTTCAGTTTATAAAGCAGCCAACGATGAGATTTTAGAACAAATGTATTTTAAAATAAAACATAATACATAAGTATTAATTTAAATTTATCTTAAGACCTGAAGTATGGATCCTGACTTCTTGAATATTTATATCAAATAAAGAGAGCATGCAAAGCTTATATACAACAATGGAGGAATATGTCTTGTCTTAAGCTAATCTGTGACACAGCAGTAGGCCAGAACTTGTTTTCTCTTAAAAGAGACATAAGCTCATGACTACACTAAGTGTAAAATATTAAATGCAGCCACTATTGTAGGTGACATATTATTGTTAGATTTCTTAGTAGTGGAAATCATACATAAAAATCAAGTATGTATGTTTAGCATGTAGCTGAGAAACTGGGTTTTATGCCAACTCTTAGCATTTTTCATTTAAACTCAGATAGGAAAAGAACTGTGACCAACTGCAGCATCTACTTCTATGTTTTCTTCATTGCTATGATTTAGCTTTTTCTTCTGTTTGATGCTTTGAAAATTACTTATTCTAAGACATAGTTGCCTGGAATTAATCACTGTTGCCCTAAGATCTTTATCACTGGGTTTAGAAGGATTCCTTCCCCCTTTCTAAAACACAAGGAATGACCATGCGTCTTCTATTTTTGTAATGTAATTCAGTATGCTAAATACTGAGCTCATGGCTGTGTAACTATGTCAATTCTTCAGTTCCTTGTTTTGTCCTTTGGGCTTAACATACCCTGACTATATTTCTTTTTGTGTCAAGTGACATTAATTTTCTCAAATGAAATTCAGAGTATCTATGAAGACTAAGCTCTGTAAAATACAGCTATAGAATGACTGCTAAAATTAGAGCTGTCTTTATTGTAAATATTTCTTCTAAAATAATGGGAGGGAAGGTAATATTAATGGTATATGTAATATTCTTTATTCCATTACTAATTCATATTTTAAAAGTTCAAGCATAGATTACTGGAATTTTTTTTTTTGGTGAGAGATCACCTGAACTATATCGGCAAAATGAAAGCTGGCACGAGGACTGTGCTATGACTACCTTAATTTGTTGCAATAGGACTAGTGTTTAGATTGCAGTGATTTTATAAAGCCCATGCTTTTGTTCAGTACATCAGATGGATAATTCAACTTAGAAAAGCTTACCCATTATTTCTTACTGACATAAAACTTCCTGACACTAATAAGAGAATGGCTTCCATAAACCTTGCATAGATATCACAGCAATTAGTCACAAGTATTTTAATGCTTTATTTGATATGAAGATGTTGCTGAATATCAGTGACTATTTTTTTCTGAAAAGCAAGTTTAAAATTCAGCTTTCTTAGTGATTCTATGCATTTGATGATTCAATGCCGTTTGGAAATAATATAAGTTGTTAGTATCAGTTCTTTTACAATTTTGTTGATGTGAAATATGTATCAAATCTGGACTGCTTTTCTGGTCTTATGTAACATCACACTACTTTATAAACTGGATACCAATTCTGAATTAAGTGGATTTCCATTCAGTGAGATTACTTTTTCCATGTTTTGTTTCCTCACAGTGGAGCTGGTTGCCTGAGCAACCGGTAAAATACCAAGACTGGGATGCGGCTGGTGCCTCCTTCTTCCCTTCTAACCTGAGTGCAGTTAGGGCTGCCTGAGCTCCCAGCATTGGGAGCTGTAAGGAAAGCATTGCACTTCATTGAGTGATAGGTCAATAACCTCCCCTGGACTAGACAAAATCTGAGGTGCTTGTTTTGAGGGTTCTCCTAAGAAACATGAAGCTGGAGCTGATGCATTGGGTGAAATCGGAGAACTAAGGGTGCGTATCTGAGGACACGAGCCTCCATCAGCCTCTGTTCTTAGAGGGCGATTTATCAGAGAAAAAACTGAAGCAGTGACAAGTGGCATGACCTGTTGAGAGACACACATAAAACATGCAGCACAGAGATGTGCAGAAAATCCCAAACTCTTGTTAGAGCTTCACGTTCTCTGCACACAGATCAAATGTTGCCCAAAAGAAAGATAGTTCATAGGTTAATAATCCTGGGCAGGTTATTTTCAGAAGTCCTGTTGATGGTTTTTACTCTTGAGCTCTTGTTAGGTAAGAAGACACTCAACTGCTCCTTCTCTTGGATTAAACAGGAAGAGCCTAGTACTTCAGGAAAATTTATCAGCCTGATTTGTTCTACTGCAAATTGAAAATTTCAATACCTTTGTTTAATACACAGCAAAATTTAACCAGTCAATTATGTTGAAATATGTGGAAGATCAAAAATAACCATGGTATGTTTCTTGAAAGTATTAGCTAGAATAAGTACTCTTGGATCAGATGCTGTAATATCAAAACCAGTAATTATATTTTAGAAATATTTGGGGGGGTTGAGTTTATACAATGAGAAAAGGTAAAATTCTTATGCTAACATTTCTTTTCATGAGGCAGTAAGATGGTGTTTTATGAACATACTTATATGGAGTGAAAGGAAAAATGAAAGATTTTATTCCTTTTTTTACTCTTTTTAGTGGTGAAGAAAATAAAATTAGATTTTAGTATAAATTAATGGAGCATAACTTCCCTGCACATTTGGATAAGACACTTGGATGCTGTTAGCTCACTTGTTTAGTATAGAGTTCTGGTACCTGAAGGGAGAGATGATGAATTTGAGGGTTTTTCCTTCCTCATCTTCCATAATCGTAGTGATCTGTAGTGTAACAGTCCCCAGATTTTACGTTTTTATATTTTACAGTCTCCTAAACAATAAAACACAATGGCAGGGGCTCTCCACAAGGTTTTTTTACATAACCAGGCTGGGTGTGAGTATTAAAAAGCCATGTCACTGTTCAACATGTCTCTGGTACTAAACAACTGTGTAGAGAGTTAATTTGTTATTTGAAAGCTGCCCTTTTGCTAATGTATGTGGTGATTTTGCTTTTTGCTTGTATAAAACGTCCCTTCTTTGTGGGGGTGGTGGGAGTGGTGTGTCTTCTGTGAAAACACTTACAGCTAAACTGAAAATCCAGCCTTGTAGCTATTTTAGTATCAGGAGAAAACAGTCTGTAGAGAGACAGCAATCCATGTACCAGTTCCATACCCATGTGGCTTTGCTCACACTGATGTAAGCTGGAATTAACTGGTCAGTTGGACTGAGTGAAGTTACCCATATGCATAATTAGATATAAACCTGATCTTTTTCTAGGGAAAAAAATGTCAAAATAAGGGTTTTTTTTCTTGGAAAAAAATAGTATTTTTCCACAATTTAAAAAAAAAAATTACTATTAATTAACATAAGAAATGTCCAGCCTATTTAAGGAGTAATTGCCAAGGTATAGAATTGACAGCAAAATTACTGCTTTTAGGTTTTTATCATATTGTTAGCCACTTCTGTATGTGGACTGTACAAATCTGTTTTATACTTGTGATTTTGATATGAATTCGCTTCCTGCAGGGGAAAACACTGACTAATCACTTGCAGACCACATGAAAAAAAGGTCTGTACTCAAATGTAAATAACAAACAAAATTGGATTTATGGCTTTATTTAGTTTTCTGTATTTTTAAACTGAATAAGCTGCATTTAGACCATGTAAAAACATGCATTCTAGTTCTGAACAGTTCCATTACACGATTTGCTTTCTAAAGACATTTGTGTCTTCAGAGTAATAAAATCATTAAGTGTAGGAAAGACCTCCAAGACCATCAAGTGCAACCTTTGACCGAACACCAGTGTCATGTGCAATCATTTCTTGAGCACCTCCGGGGATGGTCACTCCACCAGCTTCCAGGGGAGCCTGTTCCAGTGCTTTCAGCCTTTCAGTGAAAAAATTCTTCCTGATGTCTAATCTCCCCTGGCACAGCTTGCGGTAATTTCCTCTTGTCCTGTCTTTGGGCTCTTGGGAGAAGAGGGCAGCCCCCACCTTTCTACAAACTCCTTGAGCAAATGTTCCTGATAAGAAATAGAGTCCTTAAATGTGTGCTGAGGCTACTGCCATATATTCATTCACTTCAGGAGGCTTTGCAAATACCAAAGATAATGTCAGTTTTTCACCATTTCATGTTTTCCCAGAAGCAGAATTATCACAAAATTATTATTTTTTTAGTCATTCGTGCTATCTGTGGGAAATGCGACACTCTGGAAATGAATATTATACTGTAAAGTGGCAGATGCTCACACCATATGGATTAGTCAGGAACAGCTTCATGAATGTTAGGTATAGCAGAGGATCCTCTGGGTATTTTCACTTGAAGAATTGCGTGGGCCTAAAAGACCCAAGGACATCTAAAGTATTCTTGATCTCTCCTGCCAACTTACTGCAGTGCAAGCTCTGGGGATTTTTTGTGTGCTGTATGTCTTAAATGGTTTTGAGGAGATGCTTGAGGAGCTGCTTGGGGACCTGTAGTGCATGGCATGTCTAGGGATGGTCTCTGAACTCTTCAGACCAGTGTTCTCAGCACCACTGCCTGTTCTTAGGAAGGACTAGATGCAGTGACCCCATCTTGAGTGCGTGCAGCCTTTAGTGATGGTATTTCTCCACGAAAGTCTCAGTCTGTTCTTGAAACTGAAGTGAATGGATGGTACTTAATACAAATTATGTTTCAGTACAACACAAGCATCTTTGTGAAGTTTTAGCAACTACTGAAATAATAAGAAATTGGTCTAGAGAATCCAGAAGAGAGAGACCTGGAAATAAAAAAGCAATCATTCTCTGGTAATTAAAAGTCTTTTTCTTCCCTCAATCCAATGGCAAATAGATGGTAAAGACACAGCTTGGAAGATAGTTGAATAATCTTTAACACTAATGATACTAGTAAAAGTGGAAAAATATCTGGGTTTTAAACATGTATTTTTGTTAATTATTTCTCATGCCATCTTACAGTGGTCAGTATTGTCTCCATTTCACAATATTTTTGTGTTGTACAATGAATGTGAGATAACCCACCAATTCAGGAACTAGAAAGAATTAACCTGTAGACCTATGTGAGAACCTGATGGTCCTGAGAGCGCACATGAAACAAAATTATATCGACATTGAAGGCTGTATCTTGCACCTGGGCTTCTATTTTTGCATTGCATTATATTCAGAGTTAGATAAAGCATTTTCTACAGCTGTGCAGCATTGCTTAATGGTGTCCTTTCCTTAGCAGGGAAATTAGATAAGAAGTGTAAGAAAGAAAAGGGATTGAGTCAGTTTCTGGAAAGATGAAATGTGTAGGAGAGGAGGAGGCGGATTATTTGGTTTGGGGTCATAACTTGGAGCAATGAGGAAAGGCTGCATGGAGCACAGGGTTGATGCCCTGTTTTGGAGGCTGGAGCTGTGGAGTGGGAAGATTAGGAATGGTGTTTTAAATGCAAGTTTTACAGCTGGATTGATAGAATTTCAACTCTCATATTTTCTAAGGTTAATTCTCACAACAGAGGCAGGTATAAAAATCTCAAGGGATGTTACTTTTCATGTGGAGTTAAATTCTGTAGGTGACTCAGATGACCTTAAATCATACCAGGCTCTAGGCAGTAAGCTCAAAGACTGTCTAGTTACCTAGATAATTTCTTGAAAATATCTCTTCTCAAAAGATATTGCTCTGTTCTTTAGAAAACTCTATGGTCAGTGGTCATCTCTGTCATAGTTAGTGAGCCAGCCACAGCTTCTGAAATAAGGTTATATTTGCAGAGATTATTTGGAGATTTTTGGGAGGATTTTCTTACCAGCATTAAAGAATATGAATGCAGTTTTTATTACCCCCCAAAAAAGGGTAATGAATACGAGTCTAAAAGCTAGATAGACTGCTGTGGGAAAGATCATAAAAGGGCAAGGTATTTAATTGAACCTGGAATTCACGACAACATTGCAGACTCCTGATGCAGTTTCCCCCCTTACTTTTTTATGTAGAGTTGGACAGTAAATAAATGCTTTAAGTGAACACCATATTTCTAGCTCCCTTTCCAGTATAAAATGACTTTCAAAGGCTCTAGAGACCCTGTTTGTCTTAAACAGAACAAAATACTAAATTGTCTGACATACCCGTCCTCTCAGTGAGATACTGGGTACCATCTGCCTCTGATTTAAATTCATTGTATCATACCGTGTGAAAAATCATGTTTTGCAAAATAATATTTAATCATTCAAATCTTTTAAATATTTTTAATTCATTCTGTTGGAGTTAAATGATAACCATTTTCTTTTGAAGTATGTGTGCCTAGGAGTAACACATCATTATTATAGCCAGGGTGCTTTATAGAACATTCTCCAATTTTTCAATTTATTATTTATAATGATGCTTAGTGTACTCTGTAGTTAAATTTGTTTTCACATACATTCAGTTCCTCTCATATTAAAAAAGATTCCTACAAACATTAGAGAAGTATAAAACCACAGTATAAGCACTTTTAAAGGACTTCTGAAAAATTCAGGGTTTATGGTGATGCCTGACAAACAAAAGACGCTGATAATACTTAGCTTTCCTATAATGCCATTTTCCTTAGCAGGTCTTAAAGCCCTTTAGAAGGATTGATGTTATTGCAGCTGAGGAAATTCAGGCAAACTAATATTAAAACTGATTTTTGAAATTCACCTGGTAAACAACTGAAAATGCTAGGAGTAGCTCTTGAGTCACAATGCAGCAGATTTTTCTTTGGACTACTGTGTTTTCTTCTTCATTCTGTTCTGCTTTAATTAGAAAGTCTTCCATTAAAAAAATAGTTGCTTTTTATGATTTGTAACATTGGTTTTGGACAATTAAAAATAAAGAGGTTGGTATTTTTAAAGATATCTGTGCATGATAGGCAAATTGAGTCAAAGCCTAATTCCTTTTGTCTTTCTTGGCAGCCCTGGTATTTTACTTAAATTGTTGAGAATATTTCTGCAAAAGAGACAATTGTGCCATCTTTAAACTGCCTCTAGCTTGAGAACTGGTATTAAAATGCTCATAACATGAGCTAATTTGCTCAGGGTTGGAGCAAGCTTCCCAGCCTATTCCATGCACCATAATGATGTTGCAAGGTTTCCATAACCAAGTAGGGTTTTTAAAGCTCTCTTGCTCTGTAGCTATTGTGAGTGCGGTGTGGTCACATCTCTTGTCTCTTTAAGGAGTTCTGGTATTTTTCCTGCCTGCTGACCTCTCCTATCACCTCTTTGTCCCTTTGTTGTGATTCAGCTGCAATGTTAAATTCTGATTAGAGACCTTGATGCAAGCAAAGGTATTTAAGTTACATTAAAGTGATTTCTGTCGATTTTCTGTAGGCCATTAAACAGTACAGGTCTGAAGCGTTCATGTTGCAGAGTTTGTTTCTAGTGTACACTTGCATTAATACTTAGAGCAGAGGCATATTTAACAGAATTTCAATGCATACTCTTATTTTCTTCAAATTCATTTTAACTTCTTCACTTTTTTTCTGGCAGCTAGAGCATGTTTCAGACCAGAAGCAAATTTGCCATTAAACCAGATAATGAATCCATTCTCTGTGTTTCATAAATGAAGTCTATTTATTCTCTTTTGTATCTAGAAGGAGTTGTGTAGAACCTTAGGTCCCATTAGTAGAAAGGAAACTATCATATCAGGTAGCTTGGCTACCACAATTTATATTTGGAAGGGGCAATTTCTTAACGTAATACTCTCAGTGAACAGCTGCTACACAGTAAATTTTATATCATCACAGCTGTCCTCAGTGATTTTTATGACTCAGCCTGAGTTTGATACTAAGACTAGAAGCTTAAATTATGTTCAATTTTTGTTCCTTCATATTTCAAAAAACTTTTACTTCAGAAATAAATGAAAAATATCCTAGTCTCCTGATTTATGTGATTCTTGACAGTCTGTAAAATCCTAATAAATACTTGAGCTCTTTCAGGAAAATCAATTCCTCTCCAGTGGGTTATAAAAAAATCAAGTTTCTTTCTACAGATGTAAAATCTTTATTCTAGTTTTGATTTAGTAGGTTTTGAATGTTCTGCTGTGAAAAAAAAAATGGCAACACAAAATGGCTTCATATTAGTGAATGTAGTTGAATCAGTATTATTATTTGGCTAGTCTGTGTCACATGTGCAAAGACATCTTCCAAAAAAGCACCATTGTGTTTCCACATTCTCAAGAAAAAGTAGTTGTTACCTTGAAAACTACTTTTTAATTAGGAGAGTGGAAATTTGTCATGATGGCAGATTTATTAAAAAAAAAAACCTACCATGTACTTACTGACAGATCTGCAGTATTCCACTGAAATTGTGGAAAGGGAATTTCTTTTGTAAGATAAAAAGCTTTGGGGTGGAGACAGGATTATGAGCAGCAAATGCTTGGAGGCCACTGGAGATACAGCGATGTGGCTGATGACACTGCCAGCTGCGTCACTAGAGTGGGATGTGAGAGATGGTCTACTACATCTAAAAAATTGTTCTTGGTGTCTCTAGGATCACAGCTGTCAATTAAGTGCTCCTGATGCTGTTGAGAGTGCCCCAGTAAAGGCTCTGTTAGTGTGATTTAGTTGTGTTGAGGGTGTGTAAGGGATGAGAGACACACCTAGCACTCAGTTATGGGTAATGCTTCCAAATCAGTCATAGTGTTTATTTGTGAAATCGAGAAAGAAGTCTTGTCTCATTCACACGTTGAATTTGAGAGTATGTGGGAGCCTAATCGTATTAACTGGCTTTGAAGTTGTAGAGGAAGCAGAACAATAACAATCTCATGTGTAACACTTCCAAACTTTTCTTGTGCTCCATCACCAACATTGGATCTGCATATTAGCAGTGTTTTCATTTTCTGAAGAGTAAAGTTGATAGGTACATAATTTCCTAGCTCATCAAATAACCTTTTTGTCAAAAGGCTGAAAGGTATTGTGAAAAGGCTGAAATTCATCCTAAGATTTTGTAATATTCTTTAAAGTTATAGAACCCAATGGCTTCTTTACCTGCTTAAGCTATTTTCCTTTTTTTTCCTCCATCCCAATCTATTTCTTAGGTCTACAATCTCCATGAATCTGTTTGTAATCTCATGAGGATTTAGAATGAAACTTTACATCTTTAGGTTAGGGTTCTCTCTGTAAAGTTAGCAGAAGGAAAAGTACATTCTGTATGTGTGTATTGGTGTCTTCCAATTTACAATACCTGTGACGGCAAATACAAGTCTGTGTAGTAATGGGCATGTGTGTTTGGGATTTTTAGTTTTTATTTTGTTTTGTCCAGTATAGGCCAAGTCTTCACAAGAAAGGCATGGGTTCATGAAACAGGCGAAAAATACTTTCAGTGTTCTGTTCCTTCTCTTTGACCCCTTCTGTCTTCTTTTCACTTGTTTGGTTGAACTTTGCCTCCTCTGCCCTTAGTTTTTCAGATACTATTGGAGTTCTCCCAAAGTGGTGACTTCTCCTTGTGTTAGTCCAGGAATCAGTTATGATCTTGGTACCTACTTTCAGCTACGCCAGAAGCTTGGCTTCCAACTTTAAGCTTTGTACTCTTTTGTTGGGTTTGTGATGTAGTTTCTTTGCTTTCAAATGGTTCTGGAAAATTACACTGAGTGAAGAAAACACTTGGGACACCAGATATGTGTGTGATATCTGTGGCCCAGGAATACACTAATCCACCTTCAAAACACATGCCATATATAAGACTGCACATTAAGAAATAAGTATATAAGGATGTATCAGACACCTGAGAAGGTGTCTGATGACTTTGAAAAAATTCTGCCTTCATGACTGAAGGCTATCTTTGCTTAGCAATAGCCTTGATTTTACAACCTGTTTTACAACTCAGAACAGCATGGCTGAGCTTCCCACATGGCATAGCTGAAAGGATGGCTGGGTGAATATGGAATATGCTAAGAAACCCACTGTTGGCACAGCTAAACATGTGAGGATGCTTTCATTTAAAAAAAAAATACATTTGTCAAAATTAAGTTATCAAAAAAACCCCATCTAAAATGAATAACAAAAAGGTATTTGGGGATATTCTATTTCTTTTAATTGAGTCAACATATAGTTTTTCAAAGGTACTTTTACTACTGTAAATTTCTCCTTGATTTTGTCATAAGTTTTCCCATGATTTTCATGATTGTGATGTGATACTGAGAAAATTATTATGATTTAGTCCAGAAATTGTCAATGACAAATCTATAGGTTTAATTAAAGTAGGAAAATAAAATGCAATACAGAAAATAATGTTATTTATGTAAGAAGAATTGCATTTAAATATGATTGACTTCAGGCAAGATGCACAGTAAAAATAAGAACTCCCTGCAATTCTCTTCATTTATAAAGAAACAGCAAATTGAACAGTGTCCACTCAACAAATACTTGAAAACCTCAGCTTGTACATGGGCAGTAATTTAGAGTTGCTGTGGCTGTGATAATATAGGCAAGGAACATAGTAGAAATGAAATACAGGTCTAATTTCAGTATTTTGATCAAAGGAGTTTCTTGACCGGAAAGACAGATGTAGCAAGAAGACTGAAAGCACTTGTTGAGTAGTGCAGTTCTGGTAAGAGTTCCCTGGAGCTATTAAAAATTTTTTCTAACCATATAGAACTATTAATATGTATATCTCTATATCTATAATTAATATTCTCCCTGACTTCTGCTTCTGTGTTTTCACACTCTCATTTTCTGGCTTACTCTTCTAGAATATTTTTAATTTTTCTGGTATCATAGCTCTTCTTTTAAGTTTTCTCTTTTTTTTCTTGGTTGGTTTCTTTTTTTTTTACGTATCTTCAAGCAGCCTTTTTGTATATTCCATATATGAATACAATGTGAAATAGAAATAAAGTGAGTTTGTAGAAGCTTTGCCTTTTTAAAATACTTCAACAAACACTAATTAGTGAAAGAAATATCCCGTGAATAAAACTGAAATCTGATTTCCATATTTAGTGTCTCAGTGTCAGATGTATTCAGGGAGATGAACCTTGTTATTCTATGCTCTTATGTCTAGGGCAAATGGAAATGGCACTTTCTGACCCTAAATTAATGATTTTGTGTTAGCAACTGCTGTGTTTTTCTAAAAGTCATTGTACCACACCTGTCAGCTTCTGAAGAAGACAGGCCAGCACTGCCTTAAGCTCTGGTACACTTTAATCAGCTGGGAACTTTTGTCTGATGCCTAACTTTAAAATTCATAGAACAGTTTGGGTTGGAAGGTGCCTTTAAAGGTGATCCAGCTGGACACCTGTGCAATGTGCTGGGACATCTTCTACTAGACAGGTGACAACCCCATCCAGACTGGCCTCAAATGTTTCTAGCAATGAGGCATCCACCGCCTCTCTGGGAAACCTGTTGTAGTGTTTCACCACCCCCATGGTAAAAAGCTACTTCTTTACATCTAGTCTGAATATGCCTTCTTTTAGTTGAAAACCATTACCCCATACCTATTGCTACAGGTTGTACTAAAAGTTCTGTCCCCATATTTCTTCTAATCCCTGTTTAGCTCTTGAAAGGCCACAATAATGTCTTCACTCAGTCTTCTCCAGGCTGAGCAACCCCAACTCTCTCAGCCTGTCTTCATGGGAGAGGTGGTCCACCTCTCTGATCATTTTTGTGGCCCTCCTCTGCACACACTCTAACAGGTCCATGTTCTTCCTGTACTGAGGACTCCAGAGCTGGATCCAGGTGGGGTTTCACCAGAGTGGAGTAAAGAGGAAAAATCACCTCACCATAGACCTCTCACATGTTGGTGTGCAGCAGTACTTCCATCCCCACCATGAAGATGAAACAGTTTTACTTTCTATGATTCAGTCTCTCTAGATATGCTGAGAACTCATACCACAAAGCTCAGAAATCTTACTTTCCCACAGGAGTTCTTACAGGATTAGCCATGTAGGGGAAGAATATTGCTCTGCCACCCTTCACCTGAGGACTGTGAAGTAAAGTCATCCAAATGTGATGGTCTTGCTTTTTTAACAGTCTTCCTCAACTAACTGACTTCAGAAACTGGCAAAAAGTATCAGACTTTGGAAATGACTGACTTATTTTGAATCTTTGGTGTGATAAACACTGCTGTGTTGGCTCCAGTAGAAAGTGTGGTTTACCTGATGCAGAAGAAAAATGCCACTTTTAAGAAGCAGGCAGTTATTTTGATTGAAACTTCTGTACTTCTCTGTGATGAGAACTGCATGTCTTGGGATTCTGTCAAATGACAAAAACAATTGACGTTCAGATTGATGAGAGATAATTTGAAAGCACTTACAAATGACAGACTTTTAGTCTTCATATTGATACTCTGACTGCGAGGTGAACTTAAGTCAAGTTTCACTTAAAATTTACTTTTAAAATTCACTGATCAGTGTTCATATCTGTGGAGTTAATTTTGGTTTGGAAACACATAGTATATCCTCATATATGTGTAGATGGTTTTATACTTGGAGGAAAGGAATTTGCTTTCAAAAAAAAAAGGTATATATGTCTCTTTATTCTGTGCAGATTTATTCTTTGTTTACCAGTACTGTAGCTGTCCCAATTAGTTTAAATTCTGGCCCACCATGTATTGTCTTGAGCAGAGAAGATTTTAATAGTTTAGTGCCTTCTTTTCCATCTAAAGAGTTGAAGAAAATTCAGTTATCTGTTAACTGGGCTAGAAAGAGGCCAGTATACATGTCCCATTTGGTAGTTGACCCCCTGTTCATTTAAGAACTCCTGTCATTCTCCTTGGAAATACCTAATGCATGTCGTTTATTCCCACCACCCTCCTCAGCCTTCTTTCATTTAGGTTGGTGCAGATAGGAGGAATAATTAACTAACTTAATGTGAAATGCTAAAAACACTATAATTTTCAAGACAACCTATTCCAGGTGTGACCATCTTTGCTTTTTTTTTCTGTGCTTCTTTGTTATAGGGGCTTCCATAAAAATGCTTTCAGGAAACAAGCATTGTCTAAATACTTGACATTTCATCTTTGTATCTTCATGAGATTTTTGCAAGCTAATTTAAAAAAAAAAAACAAAACAACAAAAAAACATAAAACCATGTTGCACATTCAGAAAAGTCTTTTTTGGGAACAATTGTAATTTGAAAGTCTCATCAAGAGTTTCTGGTTTTACTATCTGTGGTCATCAGAATGGCTTCTTTCTTTCCTCCTGTTCTCTCTCTGCCTTCCTTTCTTCTCTCTCATTCCTATTCTTACAAGAAAAAGGTGTTTGCCCTCTTTTAATAAGAAAAGTGATCAAAATGTTTTCATGGTAATTTCTCATTATTTTAACAATAAAATCTAGAAAAAGAAAGAAGTCATCTGCAGATTGTTTTTCTAGTTTATCTCTTACAGTTCTATCTGATACGTTGAGCTGCTAGTCTTGCTTGTTTGCTTTTAGCAAGAGAGCAAAAGTGACTTGGTTTAAATTTCTCAGGAGACCATGATAATCTGATTTCCAGTTTATTCCAAATGAAGAATATGCTAATTAAAACAAGCATAATATTGTTTCTGCAATTATTTGTTACTTATGATTGACATAACAAACTGCTTCTGCACTCTCATTTCTCATGGGTATGTTTGGTAAGTTAGACAACTTGCTATATCTCTTCACTTTGCTTTTTGCAAGGAACTTCCTGTTGATGGAGATTCTTCCCATCTACACAACTACAAAACAGAATCTCAGTGATCTAATGTCTCCTCAGGTGAAATGTAAGCACACTTGCTTTAATAGCAGAAATAGATAAATGATAGAAAGATCAGATCTGCCTGGTTTGAGGCCTTAGTTCACAGGGAAATATAATTATTGATGATGCCAAGCGTAACATAAATAAATTAGAGCAGAATGAAGCAATAATAACATTCAAGGTCTGCCTTGCTTCAGATGTATCTGGTTTAAGGCCCTAATGAACTTGTTATCACCTGCCTTGAAGCATTGTAGATGAGAAGTAAATAACTCAGAATCAAAAAAGGTGTTTTCTAAATCTAAAGCATCTAATTGCATAGGAGGTTTCATTTACTTATTAAAGATGTGCCAATGACTGCGTGAGATTATTTGGTAAAGCAGAGTTTTCTACCATTTATTATTCCTGGTATTCTGATGAGACTATTAAATGAACAGAATCTGGACTATAATTTATGGGACTAGAATGGTATAATTTCCACAAATATTAGTTTAGTTTCTGATCCCTTAGACAGCGTTTCTGTCTTCCTATTTGCAGTTCCTGGACACTTAAACAAACATATATATGTATTTCTACTGGTCTGGAGGATGTTTTTTGAAAGCTGTACCGTATTAGTGCTTTTAGCTTCATAAATTAATCCTCTTTATTAGACCTTGCTAATATTTATCAACCTCATAAGCATTATTACCCCCAGTTAAGAAAATATCATTCTTAGTGGGTGTACTTTATTGGAAAAGCAGGGCTATTTGGTGCCTTTGGGGGATATCTGTCCTGCTGTGTTTCAGAGAGAACAGCTGACCCTTTCTTTGCAGAGAATATAAGTTTTTCATGAATGGCAAAATTCTGTAGAAGTAGCTGAAGGTGTGACCAGCACCTCTGTGTCATTGCACTTCTTTCATAGAGTGTCCCCAGATGTGGCTTCAGCAGAAGGGTTTCTGTGAGAACTTTTAATCCATCTCAAGCAAAATAAACCAGGTGAATTCAACTAATCTACCCAAATTGGGGCAGCTGATTAGCCCTATAAGCAGGTTAGAGGCCATTCTTACACTCAGCTCTGGCCCTGGAGCTGCTCAGTGATCCCTTCTGTTTGAAGAGCAGTGGGGTGAGTGGTGATGTTCTCTGTGCCACAGCTATTCAGTAGGTGAAACTCTGTCCTCTAACTCTTATATGACTGAAGTTGATTGTTTAGAGTTTCTGTGTGTAGCATTTGTGTTGCGTGGCTTTCTAGCTTGTTGTGTAAGGGGGGGTTTTAATTATGTTAAACTGTGCCTCTTGGTCTCTGTGGGAGCTTCTGTCCTGCAACTAGTTGATGATTCATAGTTTTTCATGATAATATTTTTGTTTATTTGGTTGAATTTGTATAGTAAGAGCGCTCTGTAAGTTGTCATTTATGGTGGAGCGTGAAAGCTGGTAATTGTCTTCCAATGCCATTCACTGCTCTTCCATATCTGAGCAACTATAGCCTAATGCTTGTTTTTCCCTCAACTATATTTAAAATTGAATAAGTGCTTTTCTGCATCCTAGTAGCTTAAAAAAGCTACACATTGACTGCTAACTATGCTGCTCTCCTAGCAGTCATAGTTAATTTAAAGCAGGTTAATTTCATGTTCCAAATGCTTATATGTTTCCAAAATATCATAAACTGACACCTGGTGTCAGCCAGCCTTTCTTGCTCTGTAGCACTCAGGTGATCTGACCCCTTAACTTGATGGCTATTTTCGTAGAAGTATCAACAAGCAGTACATAAAACACTAACAAGTTTTCAGTTCCTATTTAAAGTAAGTGTATGTAAGCCATCTGAAGTGGGGTATATGCACACATGAAATGATTTATTCCACAGTAAAGGATTCTTTGAGATGTATTGTCTACATCTACCCTCAGTACTCCTTGTCTGCTACCATTTGATCTCTAAGAAACAATTCTAGTGCCAAACCGGGTGTCTAGACCAACTTGTATACTACAAATACTGTTTGTGACCTCTTCTGCTTCACCAGAAAGACAAAGGTTTCCAAGTTGTGCGTCACACCTATCAGCCTTTGCAGTCCCTTTGGGTACCCTATAGTGTCTAAAATGGCCATATATGTCTGCATCTAGCCACCTGAAACTCTGCCCTTCTTCTTACATCTTCTTTTAAGTGTCCTGTGTGGAATATTAGTTTTGAAAGTAAATACAGTTATTTGTGAAAAATAAACAACTTTCAGAGATACTTAATATACCTAGGAAGTTATTATTCTTAGTTAAATTATTTTGCACATAATTGTGTAGAATTTTTTGAGATAATTTATGTTTTGTAAATACTTTTCAAAATAATTTAAATGATTATCCTCTCACATTTGCAACCCCCAAATAAATCATTAGGTGAAAGTAAATACAGTTAATTTGGTTTTTATTCTCTCATTTTCCCCAATCAGTATTTATAACTAAAAGGTGTGGTGAGCTGTAAGCTTGCTAAAAGACTATGATTTTTAGTGATTAGTTTCAATACAGTCACATGTAAGCAATTATATAAAATTTCCATGGATGTTCCACATAGAGTTGAAAATCTGAATGTAATTTTCCATGGCTGTATATGTACCTACATCTAGAACTGAAATTTCGTTCTACAGCCAGAGGTATTTTCTAGACGTTCTTAATTTTTGTACACTTTTTTGTCCTTACAACCTAACAGATTTAGCAAAAACTAAAAGAGACCGTTTGGGGTGGGGGGCCTTTGTTTTCCATTATTTCTTATGAAAACACCAGTTCCATTCTTTCTGGATTTGAAACATAAGTTGAAAAAGAGCATAGATGATCTTGTATGTGAGTGAGGAAAGAGACAAGCTGAAGTATCTTAAGAAAACTGCTCTGATCAGAAATATATTCTATACCAAGGTTAGAAAAGAGAAATGTATGGTCAGTGCAAGTGAGAGAACATAGACTTTTTTTGCTTTCTCGTCTTGTCTCATGCTGGGGGAAACTGAGTCGTTGCTAGGGCAAATCATTCCTTTTAAATGAAATTGTTGTTCAATGTCTCCTTTTAGAAACATTATTCTAAGAATCATCCACTATTTTTTACAGTTTCCTTTGCCTTGAATATTAGTAAGTTTTGTTCCCACTTGGTGGAGGAATTTGCATGTGATGTATGAAATAGCAGGAATTTAATATATGTCACAGGGTTTTTTTACAGTCTTCAACTAAAGGATGTGGTTTCAGGAGCTCATGTATCACATCAATACTGCTTTGCACTGATTTTGGTTATTAAGTGTCATCAAGTTTTCCACTTGTATTACTCTGCCCTGCTGTACTATATTGTCAAATTAATATGTACTTTCTGAGCACAGCCACAACCCACTCAACTGCTTTCTGCTGAAAAAAAGAGATCCCCACAGAATTTCTCGATGTGATTATATGTGATCTCTCTGCAGAATTACATTTTACATCCATTGCCATTCACCTCTCAGATTTTCTTAGAAACATTCACTAAAAGTTACAAAGACACACTGAGAGGATTTCTTTTTGCTTTTGCTGCATGGCAGAGCTGAAACATTACAGCAGAATTTTAGCTTGAATGTGAGTGTTGAATTCATCCAGTCTTTCACCTGAGGGATGTTGACCATTATTTTATCTGTCTGATATGTTTAGTCCATAAAAATGTTAGCGTGGTGTTTTTCTGAAGAACCCTTATTTTTATGTGCAGGCATAAGGCAGAATTTTGTGCTGTAAAATGTGATGGTTTACGAGAGCCTGTCTGTCTTTAAGATGTCTAGGAACCATGCCTTATATAGTCACATAGAAAGAAATCCTCATGGAAACGGCATTATGGAGGTGGCAGCTGCAGCTCTTTATTTTTGTCTGTGTTGAATTTTGCAGTAAAAGGTTAACCCTTTGTGTGATTGTGAAAATTACATTTATGTCCTCCTCAAATACGGAATATACATGTATCAAAACAAAATTCTGAAGATGTACAGAATAGACAAAACAGGTCAATAAGGGCTAAAATTAACTCTTTCTACCAGATTACACTGCTATTGCTGAAAATTTGGGCAAGAACTATATTTCGGCATTATAATATGGTTGGAATTAGCAGTAATAACTGCCTAATATCCTTCCTCACCCAAAGCTTTTTTTCTTTGTTAGATGTTGGCAAGCAATCAGACATTCAGAAATTTCAGAAAACTCCATATCCATATCAGAAAACTCCATATCTTTCCCAGAAAATCTTTCTTATCTTTTCAGTTCCTGATGGGTCGTTGTATAACAGGTGAGGACAGTGAAACTATGAAGGTAGAGGCAATGAGGCAGTAAAACCCCTCAGTACAGATCAAGTGCAGACTGCGATGCTGTCAGGGGTGAACTGGCAGTTTTGAAGCTTATAACACCAAAATTCCAACTCACAGAGACACTCACTGTGATTTCTAAGGGAATGGGTTTTGAGAAGCTGGCAGTGTTGGAACCTGGGCACAGAGCCTGGAGAACATCAACAGCAACCTTGCCAACCACTTTCTGGTGGTTTCTCCAGGTGGTTTTATTTCCAGATTTAGGAATAACCAGAAGCAGAAACTGCAATCTGGCTGGACACTATTGCTCCTCTTCTGTGTTGTTGCTGGTGACAGTAGAAGCCCACAGTCTTCATCGCTTGCTTAGTAATCTTGTTATTCTTTCTCCCAGGTCCATTGTACCTTGCTATAACTTTTACTTGAGTGAGAAAACATTGCTCTGTCTCATCTAAGATATCTGCAGCCAAAGCGCTGCCAACAAAGAGCTGTAGCTTGGTCAGAGCATGATGTTGTTTTCGTGTGAAAGAATGCCTTCCTGAATATTGCTACTTCTGTTTTTAAATACTATGAATTTTCTGTCTTACACCTTTTCTTGCTGATCATCCCCTTTTATATCACTTTGGCGATACAACTGATATCCTCACTACTGAGGGTATTCTAGTGTTTGCAAAGCAATCTTTACTATGCAAATATGCTTACCCATCCTTCTATAAGAGGGTAGTTTCCAAATATTACTCAGTTCTGACTGTTGGTTTTAGCAGCAATTGAATGTGGGGGAAAGGGAGTCGAGAATACATTTTTGGGCAGATATTACACATGTGCAAAGTGTGATGCTAAAAACATCTTTCTGGATCAAATGAAAACAGAACTTGAATAGAATAATCATGTCACAATACAGTTGTTACCATAGCTATAGAACAATTTTCTAGTGGGTTTTTATTTTACATTAGAAATTTTGCGCCATGGCAACAGCAATGCCTGTTAAAGATCTAACTCTGTCATTATAATTTATCTATTACAGCTCTTTTCATTAGTGTTATTAACAACTGTTATTCTCCTGAATGTACTTTAGTTTGGAACATGGAATCTCTTGAGATACAAATGTGAATAAGACAATTTCCAATTTTACATGAATGCAAAATTCACGGTATTCAGTACGCTTCTGACTTTCTTAATGTGCTCTGCAGTCTTGGAGTCAGAATCAGGAAAAAATATCTGAGTTTGATGAAGCATCTGTAAATTATAACTCTCGAATACTGAAAGTGAGAAATGGTATTCTGTAGAGTTCTATAAATGTACCACAAGCAACTGTGCTGGGGTGCATCAGTGTGAAAATAAGTAGCTGATTGAATTGCAATCTGCTGCCTAAATACCAGTTTGGTTGTATATAAACTGGTGATAATAGCAATATGTATCTGTGGCTTTGAGATTATGGCACAACTGAATTTATTTGTAGTTCCAAATGTAAATGTTTTCCTTGTAACACAGATATGGCAGTATCACAGTGATTTTCAGAAGTAATCCGCTCAGATGGAAAAGCTGTATGTGCACTTGTAATAACACTAAAGTTCTGTAGAAATGACATCTGTTTATGTTTTGGTATTTGTGATACTATTTACAAGTAAAAAGATAAAGTGGTAAGAGAAGCAGTATCTGGTAAGGAAACAAGATCTCTTTCTGTTGGCTTTATTTTTTTTAATTACAAAAAGTAAATTTACTTGCAAAAAGAAAAGAAAATTACTTATAAGCTGAATGCTTGTCTCCACTGGGATTGAGTCCAGGAGCTTGAATTTCGCCTGTTCTGTTGTATCCCCACCCTCTCTCTTAAAGTTCCTTCTCATAAAGCTTACTCAAATGCCTATGAGAAGAAAAACCTATCATTATTAAATGACTGTTCACTGAGTATAGATGTATATAATGTAATTGTTTATATAAATGCTTAGTGCCAGTTAAGTTGGTTGAAATAATAAGAATAATAGTAAGAAATAAAAATAAGAATTAATAAAAGGTTTAATAGCATGGGCTTTTTTTAATACACAGCACTGTATTAGTGCTTTTAGCTTGATAAATATTCAAATATTTGCTTGAGCAATATTCAAAACAAGAATTATTTTGATATGTTTAAAACCAGAAAATAATATATAAAATATCACACTTTGTTCATTACTACTAAGCCTGGGGAGAAATACTGATTTCAGTATCATTTTTCTTGAAGTTTATGACAGAAATATGCATCAATTAAAAAAAATCTATCTCAGGGATGGGTAATTATTAAAAGCTAGGATTTAATTTTTTTTATAAAGTTACCTATTTTAGCAAAGGTATAGTAGTGATATTATCCTGTGCAAAGCTTTTAGTTCTTTAAATTCTTGAGATGGAGGTCGTGGATATTCCCATGAAAAATGAATCTGCATTTTTAGATAATGGTGCAGTTTGAAGAGGTTATTTAACATCTCATGTTTCAGGTCTTAGGTCAACAAATACTGGCTTGGAATAAGAAAGAAAAGCATACTCTAGGAAATTATTTTATGATTATCTGTTGTATGATATTTTTTTTACCTTCTATGATTTATTTAGAACATGATAGGGAGTTGCAGGCTACTATACTATTTAGAGCAGTGCTATAGTCCGTTTCTGTACTCTCCTTATTTGCTAAACATCAAAGTATTAAACATTAACTGCATTAGGTAACAAAAATAATAATACAGGTCAGTATTCACAGAGCATTAACCTTGACAGTTACCAGTTCAAAAGCCAGAAGATTCAGAATTATAATTGGTTCATTAAACTGTTGGATGTCTGGAGGATTTCTCATCTATCCTCCTGTTTAGAGCAGCACTGTCATTGTGAGATCAGACATGTCTTTTCCTAACCAGGTCTTGGAACTATCCAAGGGTGCAGATGGCACCAATGCACCAGGGCTGCATTGCAGGATGTGATGCTGCTTGCTTCTTAACCTTTGTCATGACCACATGGACGTTTTTTTTCCTGACAGCCCCAGTCTTTTTTGTTGCCTGGTATAGATGTGGTTTGCATTGCTCAAAATCATCGGGTGAAGAAGGTCTTAGCTTAGAAGGTCTTAGCTATAAGATCTTTGCTTACTTTGCCACATAATTAACAAAGCTCTTATTAATAGTGAAAGGTATCAAAGAGCAGAAGTGACAGCTGGGGCAGCTTAAGGCAGCAGAGAAAATACTCTGTCTCTGCCAGAGTTTTTTTTTGCTGTGGTCAAGACAGACCAAAGGTTACCCAAGTAGCCAATAACCAAAGGTTATCCAGGTAGCCATTAACCATGTTCCTTGGTTTTTGAGTGATGAATCTGACACATTAGGGGTCTGATTTTTTTTGATCTACTGAAATGAGTAGTAGCCATGCTTCAAAAATATTCTGTGTTAAAAAATGTTTAATACTCTGAACAAAGAAAATCTTGAGGAATCCCAAATCAGATGCCCAAATATTTTGGCATTTTCAGCATTATATCCTTGTGCCTTATCTCCCATTTTTCAAATTAGTATATCACATTACAGTCTCACCTTAGAAGGATACATGAGTTCATATTTGTGAACCTCTTAGATAATGGACAACATAAAAGTTTTAGAAGCTGTTAAAGAACTTAATATTCAAAGAAGAATTTAGATGCTGTGCAATAGATAGGTAATAAGACCACTCTTATTGAACAAAGAGAATATAAATCCCTGGAGATATTTAAGAGATGTGAAGATGTGACACTTAGGGACATGGATTGGTGGTGGTGGACTTGGCAGTGCTGGTTTAACAGTTGGACTTGATGATCTTAGAGGGCTTTTCCAAACTGTACAGTTCTATGATACTGTGAAAATGTTGAGGAACAACTTCTTTGTTAAGCAAACTTCATTCTGAACACTAAATGAAATAGGGTAATTTTGAAAATTATTAGTCATCTTATAAAAAGTGAAATAGAGTGCTTGCTAACACATAAGAAGACTAATGGTTGCGCAAGCAACCTTTGTTTTAATTTTTCCTGAATTCCTTAAAGTATTTGTGTGGGTATTTTAAAGATGAAAGTTATACCTCAAGTAGAATGTATATACTTATGTGTACACAGTACACTAACTGCTGTGAAAGATAAGCTGATAAAAGCTCATACACTATTTGGAATCTTTGAATACATGGTAAACTGCTGCCACATCGACTATCAAAACAACGAGAATTAATGTTTTGATATCCTGTGACTGCAACACTGCTGGAAAGTGAGACATGCACACACTTTCCAGTGGTCAGTACATATATTTACTGACCTCAGGGGAATGGGAGTTCTCAGTAAGAACTTACTTTGTTTGCAGTAATAAATTGAGCAAAATCAGGGCATGACATGCCACTGGTGCTTGGCAGTCTGTACTCTTAAACTGTTTGGGTTTTGCCAGTCTTTGGCCAATGTTGAATAGACCCACCTAGACAGTGCCCAGGCACAGTGCAAGTTTTAGCTGAGACTAGAGACTATTCCCAGTAATTATTTGGATGGACCAGCTGTGCCCTGAGGAGGAGAGTTTAACTTAAAGGACATGAGCCTAGTAATTCCTTCAGATCCTAATAGCTGTTGGCCAGTACTATATAGTAACATAGATGTAGCAAAGCTAGTAGTGAAATTCTTGCAATCCAGGTTCTGTAAGCTTTTCTTTTTCCTAATTTATTCCTCCTGGTTTATTTTGTCCTGACAAAAATATTTATCTCTTCAATGAGTTCAATACACAGCTGTAAGATACCTGGAACATCATGTCTGGAACATCAAAATAGGATTCAGTTCATGACTGAGATATATAAATGTAGGTATCTGAACACAAACTGAATGCTGTCTCCTCTAAGTCACTGGCAGTGTGGTTAGCCCAGTTAACAGAGTACAGGGAGTGATAGATTCCACTCATTTTATTAATCTGATCTCGGACTATGGTGGGAGCTAACATGCTTCTTACCCATGTAGAAAAATGAGGTGTCTTAATCTGGAGCAGAATCTCAGCTACTGAGTTTTTCATGTAAAAGAAAAAACACCAAAGCCAGTAATTATTTGCATAATTTATTCCTCATTTTGAATTCACCTTCAAAATTGCAGACATATATATAAATCAGCAACATTCAGAAATCAAAGAGATTGCCCCATGTCTTCCTTTTCCCCTGAATTTTCCCCCTAAATAAAATTTTTCTGGGTTTGTTGATCCCTTAAGCTCTGTCATATCCTACATTTAACCTTTCACGATAACATCTCACATCTTTGTGGTGGCAAAATGTCTGAAGTGTATATTCTAGTCAGTTGTTTCTCAAAGAAGAAAAGTATATTTTCTTAGGTCCTTAGAATTTTATCATATATAGAAAAACATTTAATTTTATATTTTTAAGCTGCTGACTAGTAAAAGAGTTGATGAAATTTTGAAGTACACACCAAAGTCTTTCTTCTGTTATTCATAAAGTCAAGCACTGCATTCTTTTAGAAAGGATATTTTGAGATTTGACTGGGTTTTTTTTTTGCCAGAGGATATTTTAGTTAATTGGAAAAAACTGCTCAATATCTTTGCATATTACGACATGATGCTATGCTTGATTCCTTGTGGTAGCTACTGCTGTGCTCACAGTTCTACAGTTAGAGTCGATCTAGAACATACAGCTTCTAGAAGAAATGAGATGAATTTATTTATCTTTAATGAAGTAGTTATAGGGATGTGGCCATTAGTAGGGACACAGTTATTCTGACTGGAACATGCTGACTTAATGCCATGTTGATAGAGTGATGTTATCCACACCAATGCTTCAAGTGAGGGAGCGCAGGCCTCCTTTTCCCCCCCCCCCCCACTTCTTTCAGCAACATATGTAGAAAAGAGCCATAAAATTTTAATAATCCACTCTAAACCTGGCCAAAGAAGTGCATTTTTCTGTGGTTGCTTTTTGTGTGTTTATGTATGTGCTAAGTTACATATAAAGTGTGTATGAAAAGACTTGATTTTTTTGTTCTTTTTTCCCAATGGTTACTATTACTATTCTCAGAAGTTCCCGAAAATAAAAACAATACAGATCTATTCCTTAGAGACTGTCAGTAAAAAGGCATCGTAGTGTAAATTCACTATTATTATAATGGCTATAAAAAGAAAAATTACTAAGAATACTCGTGACAATAATGGTTCTTCATGTATTTTACCACCTACAAACTAACTACCTAATTCATCATACTAAACCGTATAATTTGTGCACATTTCAACTCAATAGCAAATTAAAAGAGACATCGTCAAGTTGATGGAATAGCAATGGCCTATTTTATCTTATAAATTTGTTTTTCCATGGAGTTTATATATAGCACTGAGCATTGTTGGCTGTTCTTCAACCAGCAGATATTTTAGTCAGGATAAAATAGTCATATTTAAGATTTTTTTAAAGAGAATAATAAATCAGTTCATGGCATAGCTGTCTCTTGTTTCTTTACATAAGAACATACCAAGCAGCATTAATAAGTAATTTTGAGAGGAGTAAGGATTTTTTTCCTTGCAGTATTTTATCACCCTTTTATGTTTACAAGGTTCTCTCTCATTTCAGAGCAACGTAGCCAGGGTGAAACATCCACTGAAAGTGAGCTTCCTGAAGAGCACCCCGCTGAGCAGTTTGCAGGTTTACTTCATGGATCATCACCTGCATGTGACCCACCTGAAAACCCACTCCAGCTGTACAGCAAAGTAAACCTGTGCAGTGGGCCACTGGAGAAAAGCTTTTTGAGCAAGGGCACAGCACAGCAGATACAGCTACGGAAAGAAAGCAGCTCTGATCCCCCTGTTAAGAAAAAAAAGCCACCAATTGTAAACAGAACCATATTTCATACTAAAAATAAACCAGCAGAAAATCATACCCTGGTTGGCACACCAAGGACCAGCGAACAATGGGTTATTACCACTGGGGGATTTGTGGAGCGGGCGTGCACGCTGGGCAGAATAAGATCATTACCAAAGACCTTGCTGGAAATGCACTTGTGCAAAAATGTTTCAAAATCTGATTCTAATCTTATCACCCATCCACCAAATGATAAAAAAGCAAGAAGCAATTGGAGTGAACCCACACCAAAGCCACAGTGCTCCAAAGGGAATTCAGAGAGAACGCCTTCCTTCACGTCAGAGTGGGAAGAAGTAAGTTTTTTTCATTTTTTAAGTACTGTGGTCTTGTGAAGACACTGTTATTATTTTCAGTTTCAGAGATGAAATAAAAAGTGAATCTTCCACACTGCAAACCTCAGAGCGGATGTCACAGTGTACTGCATGGGAGTTCAACAGCTGGCACAAAATGCAAAGCATTTCTGTTCAAATGCTGCCCACTCAATGAAGTCTATTGTTTCCCTAGTGAATGAAGTTAACCAGAAGTAATTCTCCAATTTTTTGTGGCACGGAAATTATTGTCTACTAAAGCCCTCACCACTGACAATAATAATATTGGTAAAATCCTTAGTAACTGTGCCTATTGTTTACATATTTGCTAATTAATTCCACCATGGCAGTGCCCATCAGCAAGAGCCAGGAGAAAATGGCCACAATAGAGAGTTGATTGGGCATTCTACAAACCCTCCTTATGTATCCCCTACTGGTATGTAGCCAGTGTACAAAATGCTTGGCACATACCTGGCTGCTGTATGAAGTGGAAATACTCTTATAGCTGCAATAAATTCAGGACTAATAACAGAGATTTCCACACTGAATTTGTAGTGCACATGCTTGCTCATATGAAAGACTTTATTTTAGGTTTAGAATTCAACTTAAATTAATTTTTAGACACCTTATGGTTAACTTTTTTTTCCTGTGCTGAATTTCAAGAATGTAAATGGTTCTTCATACACACAGAAGTACCCATCTCACTGAGGTAAATTAAGAGTGTGAAATGTTTAGATCTTTACTGCTCCTACAGAGAAGTGAACCTTTCTCTTTAAAACTACTACAGTGGAGAAATGCATCTATCTCCAGGGTGCTATTGTGTTCAGAAAGAACACAGAGTTTGATTACGTGGTTGGTTATTTTTCTAGGAAAATGTTTCAAGCTAGCCTAAATGTCTGATTTGATAGGGCATTTTAAGGTACTTTTCATTGTAAGAGAGAGACTCTCAGAGGAGATGTACTAAGGATATCAGGTTTTCATCTTTCCAACTTGGATATGGTATTATAAAATCCTGATTAGAGTCAGGTCCAGGTTTGCCTTTCTCTGTGGTCATCAAGGTTTGATCTTAAGAGTAAAAAAAGTGCCATGTATATGTATATATAGTATGAATGCTCAATCTACAGATTCTGTCATAATTTACAGACTTTCCCCTGTCACCAGTGACTAATACATACTTTTCTTACTGGTCCTAATATTAAGCTTAGTAAAGTGTGTTTCTCTTTGTTTACCTTCTTAGTTGACAGCAACCTTTTGATTCACTTTTTGGTTTGTCCTGTTCTTACAGAAAATAAAATAGATACAGTGGTTTTGACCTAATAAGTTCAGTGTGCCTTAGAAACCTGTGAGTAAGTTTTGGGATTAGTACAGTGTTGTTTCACAGAGGATGTTGTTCTGTGGTATGTGGGGACACAACTGTGTTTCATACCTATTTAGTGCCCTTGGGGCAGATGGAAACAAAAGGGGGCTAGGAAATTCTCTGAAAATATTAATTGAACAATTGATTTAATTGTGTGTACTTTAAATACTTTAGAATATACAAGATAATATTTTTTATATATTCATTAATATTACTGCTTAAATAAACCACTAGTGATCATATCTAGGTGACCAGACTCATCAGTATGTAAGGAACTCTACCATGGAAAAAGAAATACTAGTCCCAAGCTTTAGTTTTTGCTAGCATACAAATATTGCAAAATAAAAATCAAAGCGGAGAAGTTAATTGTCTACCTTTGATTTATGTGTTTTTACAATTTTGATTGTTGTTTTGCTAATGAGAGTAATAATGCCATAAATCTAAATAATAAATGCATGAAAAACAAAATAACTGAAGATGAGGTCCCTCAATTGTTTCACTGTTCTCTCTTTTGTAGATTGATAAAATCATGAGTTCAATAGATGCTGGAATTAATACTGGACTTGGGGAGATGAAAAATCATGCTACAAGTAAGGAAAAACAACCAACTATTGTTTAATTTTGACTTAATTGTCCTTAGGGAAACTGTGGATAAGACACTGCTAAGTAACCCACTGTGTTGAAATCATTTGTGGATATTTGAATAACCATGAACAGATTCTATGTTGTTTACTCTTAAGATGCATTAGGCCCAGTGTCCTGGAGCTGTTGCTTTAAATAACATCTTGTAGTCATTAATGTTGTTTTGAAATCTTATCAGAAAAAATATGCCATTAATGTCTTTGTATTGAAGCCTTTCTTCTAGAGGGGTATTTTACAATATTTTTCAGATGAGTTTTTGTTTAAAATGATGGAACTCTGAGTATATATAATCAAATAACTGCTGACACTTTTTAAAGTATTGTGTTATATAATGCTGCTTCGAAGAAATATTTGGCACAGGGCTGAAAATGTTGCTGACAGACAGTGACTGGTGTTAGCAATGATGGGAAAATTTGAAAACCTCTGCTACCAAGAACTCTAAGCCATGCCTAGCCTGTTGTTCTGTCAGCATAAGCCTGTGCAACTGTGTTGATAAGAATTTCTAAAGCATTTTGTTATGTCTTCTCCCTAACTCATGGAGAGAAAACTGACTTACATGTCCGAATAATTTAGTCCTGAGGCAAAGCTGTGTTACTCAGCTGTACTGGTATATCCCTGCTAAAAATTGCATTGGGTTTATATATAGGGCAGGATGTTATGTACCTTATTGCTTAAAATTTGGGAAAGGATATATTTGAACTACTGTCCATTTCCTGGAACATTACATATATACAGGATGAAACTGTCTTATCAATTAAATATAATTGACACAGCTATTTTAACAGTAGCTTGCAGTGAAAAGGGGATCGAGGATAAAGAGAAGACTGATTTGAATGCAAATATAATTGCAGATAAAACAAACAGCTTATTTTCTTTCTAAAAAGAGTAAGGGGCAATATCATGAGAAGTGCTAGGCATGTCGTTCTGGCAGTCTGTTCTTTCTGCAACTTGCAGTGTTGGAAAACAGAACAGTTCATAGACAAACTCCATGTTAGGAGATAGTGAATAATTTCTGAAGCTATTATAAATAATTCAGGGTTTTCTGTTTCTTATATTTTGTTGTGCTAGTTGTACTGGGTCTGCTGGAGATGAAGTTATCTTTCCCACAGCAGCCTTCACAGTTCTTTGCACTGGTAGCTAGAATGGCGTTCACCTGTCAAACACCCTGGTGCTCACTCAGCACCAAGGCTGCCTCTCCAACATTCCCCCCTTGCCAGTGGGGAGAGGGTGGGCAAGATCTTGGGAGGGGACATACCCAGGACAGCTGACTCAAGCTGAAAAGGAATATTCCATACCAGACAGGGCTGTACAGCAATAAAAGCTAAGAAAAGGAGGGGGAGGCTGGATATCACCAGCTGATAGGAAATAGAGAATAAATCTTTTGTTTTCCTTTGGTTTCACACAGGCCTTTTCTTTTGCTGTATTAAACTGCCTTTATCTTGACCCAAGGGGGTTTTTTTCTGTCTTATTTTCTCCCCTGCCCTGTCCTGCTGAGGAGGGCAGTGATGGAGTGGCTTGCTGGGCACCTGGCATCCAGCCAGGGTCAGCTTCCCACAGCAGCACACAAACACCAAAGGCAAAATTGGGTGCAGGGTAAGAAGCTGCAAAGTAAAAGCTGTGAAATGTAGACAATAGCAGCAGTATATGTTTGAAAATTTTCATATTTTAGTGATGTGTAAATACTACTCTATCTGTTCCCATGACAGACCACTGCTTTTCATTTTCTACTTTTTTAAGATCAGAAAATATCTCACAACTCTTGTCATCAGCCATTTTGCACTTCTACTGCATACCTTATTTTTCTTGACAAAGAAATATGGCATTTGGTGTTTCAACTCTCACAGCTGGCAGAAGATCTACTCTTTTCTTTGCTTCTTTTCCCAGAGTGGACATTGAGTCCTTAGCTACTTTTGATTCAGTGTGCAGTTTCTGAACACCAACATTTTTTTTCTTTCCTGTCAACTCCTTAATGGTCTTTAGCTAATTTAGGATGATAATTTGATTTTGCTCTTAATTAAGACATCAATCTATGATCAATCAAAATACAGCTATCTTTCCTTAAATTTTATCATTTTTGCTTTACATGCAGCTTGCAATAAAGACATGTCTTTCTACTATAGACCTGAATATATGCAGCTTCACATGTATGTCATCCACTTTTCATTCCTTTTGGCCATTTCCAGCCAGGTTTCAGGAATTTCCAGATTCAGTCAAACACAGTTTAGGCAGCAAAGCAACAGGAACTATTACTGAATCAAATGCACTGCATGCATCAAACATGTTGTACTTCAAGTATATTATTTTTTATTGTCTAATAACTAAGTAAGAAGCTATCTAGTAGGAAATAAGGAGTTCTTACTTCTCACTGCTTGCAGGCTTCTCCTTAAGCATAATACAGCCAAAGGTCAAGATCTGGCCTATGCTTAGGAATAAAAATTAAGTAGTATGGTATCACATAATATAATTTTGAAATATTTCATCAGTTTATACATAAACATGAGGGATTTTAGTTCTTTCTTGAATATATGTGGAATAAAGCTTATCCAGTAAAGCTTGAAAACAATATTTTTCGTGTTCAGAGTGCGTAAGTCAAAGAAACTTCTAGTGCTGAACTGCAAGCATCTAGATTATTGAGCACTGTATTCAGGCAACTTCACTTGTATAATAACTTTTTAGCAAGTAGCAAAATTCCTGATAATACTGAAGAGTAAATGTAACTTCCTATGGAATCCTTCATTTTAGTGTTTGCTTAATCCTGTACTTCACATTATACTTCAGTGTTTTCATGAATGGCTAATAAAAGAAAAAATATGTAAAATTGAATCACAGATACTCTATCAATTATGAACATAAAGAGCTTTTTGTACTACATAGTATCTCATTCTCAGTGAAAAATATTTGAGAGGAAATATGTCATATGCTCATAATTAAGAAGCTATATTTAAAATTAGACAATGATGACATCTTGTGATGAAATTCTTGAATGGACTTGCCAGAACTTTGGCTTATATTTCCCTACTCAAGGTATCTGGAAAGACTTCTCTTAGATCTCCAGGGAAATCTCTTAAGAAGCAATTAGAGGAGCAGTAAAAGGAGAGATTCAAGACTGAGTATGCTCATGAGGACTTTATCCACAGCATGCATTCATTAACAAAAAAATTAAAGCAAGCTTTCCATTTGGTAGCAGTACAGGTACTTAAGGAGCAAACTTAAAACTACAGAGAGGAAGATGACTGTTGATGTCCACTGACAAATTAAAAGCAGGAGTGCTGACCAGGAAACAAGAACAACTCTTGATAACTGACAAAAACCCCAAACACTAGCCCAAGGAATAAAAAAACCCTATTACCAAGAGGAAATAAAAGGTTCTGCTGGCTACTGATCTTCTGCTCAAAGTGATGTGGAAACAACTGCAACACCTGGCACTTAAATTATGGCTGATGTGCTTCTTGAAAGAGTCAAATTTTGGCAAATTACAAAGGATTGCACCAATCATTAGCATAGGTTAAAGAATAATAATGGTACTGGTAAGAATTATCCTAGCAAATCAAAAGTTCTTGTTCTTATCTGTGGCAGTGAATAAAGAAGTTGAAGATTCAAGATAATATTGTCTCTCATCTCATGTCCAAGTCTAGCATCAGCCAGATTCACCCTATATGTGTATATCTTCTCTCTCCTGAGAGAAGTTTAAAATTATAACCATTTGGAAAGAACAAAAATCATAATCTTAAATAAGGCAACTTGAACATAGGTCTTGTCCCTGGGATTATCTAAAACAAGATTAAAGAAGTGACTAGAGAAAGTCATGGTTCAGTTTGCAAGGTATCTTAGCTGTTTGTGTGCTAATGATAGAATAAAGAGTAACAGAGAAGAATTAAGTGAAGAGTTAACAAGGAAAACAAGAATTATTTGGATATTACAACAAAATTGACATTGTAGGTACTTTATCATATATATCAAAGTAGTAGTACAGTCATATAGAAGAAGGAAAGAAGAGAGGAACTTTTGGCTTGTATTTCAAAAGCAGTTGCTTTGAGGTCTCAAAAATAGGATTAGATAGAGCTTTTAAATATCTATTGGTGTCCAGGGAAGCAGTAAAGAATATATTTGTTCTTAATACTTTTCCAAAGACATTGGACACGATAGTAATGGGGGTTTTTAGCTGCCATTTTTATGTAAGAAATTACATTGACAGACTGCCCAGGAAAAAAAAAAGCTGAAAGAGGTAGATGTCATCAAATTCAGAGATTTTTTTAAAAAAAATATATATAGGGCACAGGTTCAGGACAAATCTGTGGGGTTTTCAACAGAAATCTACTAAAGACTGTAGCATGAACTTCAGCAATGTGAAGAAAAGAAAGTGTAAAAGACCAGCTGAGCTAAATTTTCATCTCTTCTTCCACCTTAGGCAAAATGAGGAAAATTTCTCTATTTACTAAACATGGTGGAATAACACACGTGTGTAGAGACCTGTCAGAAGTGCCAAAGTACTCAGTGAGAAGCAGCTAGCAAGATTTAATATAACATAATTGTATTAGTACATTAATAGATAGAAGAACAAAGAAATCTTCGGTACCTAAGAGAGCTACTGGAGGAAAGGAAAGGGTGCATGGAGTAGGTGCAGAGAAGGGAAAAGCACACAGTGATTTTTTTATTACATGAGTTTACCATAGAGGTTGTCAGTGAACATATGACGTATGACACAGTTAATTCTAGAGCTAAAACCTCAGTTGTAGATAAGGAAAGAACAGACTATATAGGTTAGGTTTCTTAACTGTCTGCAAAACTTAGTCTATTAGTGGCTTTCTGTGAGATTTCATGAGGGAGGTATCAGGTACCAAAAGACTAAATAAGAATAACATAGTACTTATCTTTAAAAGAGGAAAGAAAGAAGAATGTGAGGAATTATTTTCAATTAATAAACAAGTCAATTAATAGATATACTACTTTAAGTAGCTAGAAGGAATAAGTAATAAACAATATGGATTTGCCAAGAGCAAACCTATTAAAGCCATCTAATTCCCCTCTAGGAGTGGATAGGAAATATTAGGTAAGGGAAAAACAGTAGATGTCCAGTATTTGGACTTCAGTAAGCATTTTGACATTGTCTTATCTGTTTTTCTTGCGAATTAATTAAGAAAGCATGAGCTTGATTAAAATAACGGTAGGTCAGACAAATGAATCTTATTTGTAATGTCTAAATTCAGACTTCAGGAGTGTGGACTGCACTGAGCACATCTAAGCCATTAATGCTGAGTTAGAGAAGCAGGCACTTTTTTGTTATTGTTCATCATGTCTAAATGTCTGAAGCGTGCAAAATAGTACTGGTGCCTTGGAGGAGCTTCTCAGCTGTAGCTGTCTAAAACTACCTAAAATGAATCTCCCTCTGTTCTGCAGGACAAAATTATGAAGGTGATATAGTGAATCATCCAAATAGATTATTAGGAAGATTATAACTTTGGTTACATTCAGCAGCATCTGCAAGACTTTTGAATAGTTGCCAGAATGAGAGAGAATAATGGTTGGGCTATAACTGACCATGGCTTGAGTCAGAATGGAATAGGTCACTGGTTTATGCCCCTTTGAGTCTATTTTGTAATGATTCTGTGACTACTGTGATAACATGATTTAGAAGGAACCTATCTACAAAGTGAACTAAAAAGAAAAAACATTACAATTTCATATTTTCTTTGCCTAATTAGAAACAATTTTTTTTCCAGTAGTAAGAAGTCTTTCAAGACATACACAGCAGTAAACCTGTGTTAGTTGGAGCTTGGTAGCTGTTTCCAGGTGCATGACTCAGGGTTTACTTATATTTGCAAATCACTTGGAAGGGAATAATCAAAAAATAATCTACTTCAAAAAAAACTCAAAAATGGGTAATGGATATCATCATCATGATTAAAGCTAGAATTGTGTCAAATCAGAGCAGTTAAAATAATGAGTAAGAAAATAATTGTTGAAAGTCATTCCACATCAAAATACTCAACAATCAGTTTTTTGAGAGAGCCACTTCTGTCAAATATGTGCTAGTACATGGAGGGTGATTTACAGTTTTATAATTCTACTGATCATAAATTCTATTTTGGATGCTGTCCATAAATGCACTAAACAGTTGCTGTGTGTATGCAAGTCAGGATATTTTTGGTCAGCTGAGCATGTACCTACCCTTGAGTGCTCTCATTGTTCCACCTAGAGGCAGACAGGGTAGGGTTTACTGAATTATCTTAATTTTCTTGATCTAAGATTTTAGTTTGAAATATACTGTCAAGCCGCCTTCTTACAGCTGAAATAAACAAAATTCTTATTGCATTTAGGAAGCTTGTATTTTACAGGGTTTTGTATTGCCCTTTTGTGAGAGCAGTGCCTTTTCATGTGCTTGGAGATAATCCTAGCACCACATGCAGCCATCTATTCCTTAATGTCAACATCAAGGCTACAAACCTTGCTCAATGACACAACCTGAGTGCTTGCCTTTCAAAGATTAATGTTGCTTTTTACTGGAAGAAGTATATGAAACAGAATCATACCACATGGAAAAAAAAAAAGACTTTCAAGGAACCTAGCAGATCTTGCTGAATTTTACTTTAGCAGTATGTATCCTCATGTGTACAGCTTCAGAGAGACTCATGAGTTGGCTCTTTTAGGGCTGCTTTGAAACCAGAAGGACTCTGGAACACTGAAGGCTATGCCTGAGTTGACTGCACTAGCTGTATCTCATTTGAAAGCAGGACTGCACTGCATTGTGCTGTATTCAGAAGAAACCTACAGTTCCACTTTAGGTCAAGTTTTTGTACAAACAAGACCTTATTGCTTCTCAATGTGCCCACTGTATTTGTGTTTCAATGTCATATAGTCTAAATTTAATGCCAGAGACTGACAGTAGGTCACAGAGCACTGAATTAGAATACATTTTGTAGTGTTCTTTCTCGAATCTTCCATTTCAGGATAAAAGTTGTAGACAGTCATCATACAAAAGTTATTTACTTTATTTATTTACCTTCTCTTCTGATACGACCAAGGCTATTATTGATGATTTCTCCTTTGCAGTATGGGGAAAATTTTAAGAAATCTTACTTTTCAGATTTGTGAGGGAAATGACTTTGAGCACAAAGATTGGGAAAATAAAGTAGACGTGACATTGCCAGCTTAGGAAAAGATGGAATCAGGTGGGGCCACATCCAGAAAAGCTGACTGAGAAGAGTAAGGGTTCGTGTTGCACCCTGTACTGTAAGACAATTGAAATTGGGCAAAACCCTTGACTGCCTGAAGCCAAATGCTTGGTTTACTCTGTCTTCCACCTGTTCCACTGCCACTGCTCAGACATGAAGCCTTCATCATCCCTAGTGTGGTTCTGCCTATAAAAGCTAATATATTAACTGAAAAGTCAAACTTTCTTTTAAAAAATGAAGCCTTGTTAGGCCGGCCCCTTTCTGTTTGCTTGCCATATGGTTGCAGTTTTGGCAAAGTGGTTTTCCTCCAAAGATGTTAATATCCTCGCTCCTCCAAGAGCTGAAAAGAGATAAAATATAAGTACTTAAGGCAGAATTTTAATTGGGTATGTGTAGGCATGTTGGCATAAGGCAGATTTCACAGTGGTACATTATAGACTTAAAAGTATATATTTTTTTGTAATTTAGTCCCTGTTTTGCAGAATTTACCTTGTCTATTTTAAATCTCCATTTGGTTAAAATAAGGGCTTTGATAAAGTGGACTTAATTAATAGAATTTAATAAAATGAGCCATGAAACTTCTCACTAAGAAGAACACCTCTTAAGCTTACAGTTTTGAACACATAACTATAATTTTGTAATAGTCAACCACAACAACCAGACTGTAAAATAAGGATAACATACTTCTCTCCCAACTTTCCTTTGAAGCTGATAAGCTGTGCGAAAAGACCAAAATACCTGTAGCATCATAGACGGCAAAAAAAGTAAAAGACAGAAGGAACCTGACTCTATAGCTGCTGGACGAGGAATCTGATGAGACGAGGCAGCTCCAGCAGGTGCTGTCTGCTTCCAGTGGTGTTTGATGCTTCCTCAAGAGGAAATGCATATACAGTTTGAAATTACTAAGCTGCAAATCTTTGAACTCTTTAGCAGCAATTATAGGACTGCACTTTAGGAAAGAGAGCCACACATTTGTATTTGGTTCTGCCCTTCCTTGTATCCTATCAACAACTGGAATGTGAATGTGGAATTTTAATTTGTAATGGCAGAACAGCTGGGGGGAATTTGCATAACCAAAGTCAGTATGTGATGTTACAGAAGGCAGAAGTGATTCTTCTCTTAGGTAAAATGGTTTTCAGTCAGTCACATTCTCATATAGAGCGTGTCACACTCAGTACCCAAGAGCAGGGAGGTGTGCATGTGTGTGTGACCAGGTTGCTTGTCCATGGTCACGTCTGTGTGTTGTGGTAGGCTGGCTATTGCATTCTTAGTTGGATTCTTTTTGATTAGGACAAGCAAACTATTTTTTTGGAGGCCTCTAGGAATCAACCTTTGCTGTGGTGTGGTCCTTTTGATCCAAAATTTTCTTCAGTAGCACTCATTGTTTTTGCTTCCTTTTCTCAGATATTTTAGGTCATCCTTTTGGAATAACAAAAAGATGAATACCACATGCAATGTGTCGAAATGTTGTTGCTGTAGTGCAGGGTCTTCTGCTGATAAATTGTCTGAGCTGTTGTTTTATCAGAGCACACTCCTCCTCTTGACAGGAACATATTCCCTAGTGTTTTACTGCTGCCAGCACTGTCCTTGATTATCAGTACAGACCATGCCTTTAACTCTTTGAGGCACTGCCTCTTCTGATGCTTTCACACATGTATTTCTGCCCCTGCATTATTCATACCAGTCTTCTTATTTCTATTAATAATATCTTAATTTCAAAGTATTTGAATGGCAATTTAAGTGTATGCAATCATCTGGATTATAAAATAGTGGAGAACAGAAGGCATATAGCTATAAAATATGAGGAAGAAATATTTTTAGCATTTATTTACTGAGAACATGATAGTCCTAATGTATTGCATGTCACTGAACTTACCTAAAGATCATAAATTCTACAGAAATCATCACATATAATTGGGGTAATTTTTTTTTTTTACTTCTACATTATAAAAACCTAAACAAGAGATAAAAATGCATCTGTTTTAATGATTCATTGAATCCCAAAACAAACCTTACAGAAACTGGGCAAACTGCAAGATAATTGTAGAGCTTTTAGCTATGTTTTATAACAAATGCAATGGGAGTTGAATGCAAAAAGCTGCAGGCATTTATTTTATTTTCTTATACTCAAGTATTCCTATTATATCAGCAATTTTACCCAGTAGTGTCATAAATGTAATATTCAGCTCTATGTTCTTCATACACCAATTTTGTTTGAAATAGCCTACGACAATAGAAGACTCAGGCTAAACAGAAAATAGTGTAAAAATGTAAGTCGTTGGGCCATATGTACCAAAGTAGTCTTTAACTCTGATACATTTTCTTTTTACGTTTCCACTCTCTCTATAAGTGCCAATCAACCTTTACCTTTTATCTCTGTCCATGCTTTTTGTGTTCAGTGTTAGGCTTCTTTTTCCAATACTGTTGCAAAGCAATTCGGTCATTATATTCAGACTTGGATAAATGATTTCTGTCATACGTCTTCTACAAGGACTAGAGAATATTGATAGCAAACAAAGAAACTTAGTAAAATGGAGCTGTCATGTCATAAATGTTGGCATCCATCAGAGGGTAAATGTATACCTTAATTCTTGTCAATTTTGGTGTAGTCTACTTGTGGCTGTCAGACCTGGTCTGCAACAGAACTGCTTGAACAAAGGAGTCTTCTACAAACTCTCTTTTAATTGGAGGACTGGCGTGTAATTTTGACTGACTTAATATGCTGAGACTTTTCAGCAGTATTTTCCCACATCAGATGTAACGTGCTGTTGAAACGGCATAGGAAATTAAGGCCCTGTTTAAATACTGAAATTTTCTCCTTTTTAAAAAATAAAAATTAAAACTGCCAGCAGTCTGGTCTGCTTTGCTGTTATTTCTGAGTAACCAAACTTTTTTTTTCCTCCTCACAGAATAGAAACAATGTATTCTTCTGTGGAAAGTTTTGTCAGATTTTAAGGGTTTTTTTTATTTTCTAGAAATACTTAGTCTCAGAAAGGGGAGTAATGCATATGAATGCGTACTATCTCTTCTTTTATTTTGTTCTTAAACTAATAGCTGATCCATCTATTCTATTGTTAAATATGGCTAAAAAAGAAGTCTTTGTGACCAGAGACATGAACAATTTATATACAGTTTGAATGCTACTCAAATTTATGGAAATTGAAATAGTGTACTTACCACTGTTATTAAAGCCTTGTTTCACTATTTAAAAAAAATTTTCACGTTATATAATTTCTGTTTAAAAGAAGTGACAGATATTGACTTATAAAGAAAATATGTATGTTAATATGTCATAATATAGAGCTATATTATATATACTTCTAATGTTTGAGACAGAGCGCAGAATGGTATGAATAGACAGAATGCAAAATTCCGAAAATCAGATTTTCAGTGACTTCCAAGGGCATGAAGCTAAGAAATACTGACAAATAATAGTAAAATGGAGAGTTCAGTAGTATGATGTTTAAGCATGTTTGGGGACAATGCTTAGAAAAACTGTATATGTTACTGTACAGAAAATCAAAAGTAAGTGGATAAAAGTTATTCTCACTTTAAAAGTTTGGATATACCTCCCTATGGCTTAACCTTACAAAATCACACTGATAAAAACAAATCATGCTAGATCTCAAATTAATTGGTTGCTGGGCTCTACTGGTAGTAAATGGGTCCCTATCTCTTAAGTGGATTTAAAAACATTTCTGAGGATGATGTTAACGCTGCACTCTGCTCTTCCTGGTCAATTCTCTCCTCTGTCAGACCAGTCCCTGAAATCACTGACCTGTATAGAATGTATCTTTTTCCACCATGGGGTTGAATATATGTCTGAGCTTTGCCCATCTAGATAAGAGATAAAAGGATCAACAAAGAAAGATTACAGATTTCAGAATTTGAAAAAAAAAGAGGTTTAAAACATTTTCAAAGTTATTTCCACTAAGACTGAGGTCCTGCCTGTTTCTCCACCAAACCACATGGTATGGGGGGAGTTTCCATAAAAAGAGTTTGACTGGATTTCACAAAGTTAATGCCAGAGTGCTTGCTGGTGTGCCTAAAAAGTAACAAGCCAATGATGCCCTCATTCTATTATGCTCTAATAATCATCCTACTGTAATTCCAGAGGTGAAGGGATATTTTTTTCAAGCCATGATAAATGATGTGAAAAGAATTATCAGATTACTTGAAAGTTTTAGAAATCACATGTTCAGCTTTTTCCTTGCTGTTTAGTCTGAACCTTGCAACTATGTGGCCACTTACAGACATGTATGTTAACATTTTATTCTATTTATTTGACTAAATTGAACAGCGTTTATTTCTAAAGCAGAATGAAATTTCATACCAGGCTGAAAAAATGTATGCAGAATAGGAATCAGCACATCAATGGAATTAAAAATATCTGATGAAAAATGAGGCTTTCACAGCCTGTGGCCAGAAAATACTTTAAAGGTAACAGAATGTTCCTAACTTCTAAAATAGGTTTTACAGATTCGGCTTTAGAAATCAGTTTGTTATTTTCATACATGATTGCTAATGGCAAATCTATAAAACTTTGTTCAGTATCTCTGGTGGTGTTTTGTATGAACTGCTAGGAGTGTTACTCTCAAAAATATGTTAGGGTTGGAGATTTGGCAAGTGAGACTATGATTAAGTTTATCTTTTGTAAATACTATAGAGATCTAAGTCTACTAAAACAGTATTAATAATGGTTTCTTGAAAGTTCAGCTGATTCACTCATGTTTCCTTCTAGTAGTCCTTGGATTTAAATAGATATGAATCTTTGGATTAATATTTCTAGTAATCACATTTTGAATAATCACAAGAACATCACATGCTAGTTGAAAAAATTTTGGCTTGTTACAGAATTTACAGCATATCAAATTGTTTCAAATTTTCATTCCACCTACAGAAAATGAAGTAATTCAGAATATTGAACTTATTAAAGTGAATTCACTTACTTTCTAACCCAGACTGTTAACCAGAGTTCATGGTTGTAATACTATGATCAGTACTTTCTTGTTTCATTTCTCTGTATTCAGGAAGGTACTGCATTGGAATGCCTTCACATCCTTCAAAAATTATTTGTGATACGCTACTTACCACCCCTACAACATAACTTATGATACCATGAATTTTACAAAACTGGTTTTTTATTTTTGTCCATTGCTGCTCTTTATCTTAGGTTATTGCATTATTACAATTCTGAGAATGGCTGAGGTTAAATTATTGATTAATAATACGAATTTCCATTAAATGCTAAAAATACTGTTTAGTCTGAAGTGGTGAATTGTTCTGGAATCTACTTCTAAAGTGTATTTATTATTCATTGACAATACTTGCACTTCATGCGTGAGTTTAGATAAATATTTCTTACAAACTGCTGTTTGCTTTTCTATTTACAGAGTATGATGGTCTATCTCAGTTACTTTGTGCTACTTTTGTTTTCTGCTAGCCTGTTTGAAGTGTTTCATAGGCACAATTCTAAAGAATATATTATCTTGTCAGTACACAAATCCCCCTATTTGCATATCAATATGGCATTTATATAGAGCCCAGCCATTCTTACCAACTTTATGCAAGAAGGAAATCCACGTACATGAAAATTTTGAAATGAGTAGAAAGAAATGTGGCCAAACAGCTCTATACCAGTGTTGGGTTTGCTTATTAAACCACCTGAAGTTTTGATCTGCTTTGTAGCACAGGAAATCATTAACCTGCAATAATCTTTATAAAATATTGGTGGAATTAGTCTGACGAGTGCATTTTCAACTAACTTGTACCTGCAGGACCATTTGAGCTCGAGCTGAGATCCTTTAGCCTTGACAAAGGAACTAGGTAAGGGATGATTCCTGGAGTACATTTTATGAAACTTGTCTGAAGAGCTGCATTTGTATCATTCCAATTTCTAAAACAAAAAGCCATGCAGGACTAAGTGCAATGCCATGAGAGGTTTTTGCAGTGCTGTAAGCATCAGCACAGATTCTTGAAACAAGACCCCAGGCTCCAGAGGTGGGAGAGTGAGAATAGAGCCGTTGGCATGAGGGAGCTCACAGACAGGATGAACTGGGTTTATATAAGCTCATCCATATGCAAACAGTCCAGTGAGTTGCCAGAGCTGTGCCAGCATGCCACCCACTCAAGTAACGTCTTTATTATTCATTGAAAGATGCTGCAGTTTTCTTGTGGTGCTGCAGAGCCTGTGTTAGCAGGGGATAAATATTACAGAAGGTGGTTATAGAGTTTGTGTGTAATAAGGCAAGTTCCTGTTGAGAACCTGACTTTTTGTCAGGAAGCAGAGATGAATAGCTGTTCCCTAAAAAGCAAGGAGATGTCTGCACCCAGTGGGCAGAGCCCATGGTGAGAGCTGGTGACATGCGCCACTGACCACTGAAGTTATGTTAGTATTACCTGAAAAACCAGATCCAATCCTAGTCTTAATTCTAAAGAAATCCTGGGGTAGTTTAATCTCAGATAAGTTATTTCATTTTTAAATGAACATTTTTTTTAACCTGCTTTAAAAAAGTTGAAAGGGGAAGTGGGAGAAAACTATTAGAAAAGGAGAAAGATTGACGTGAAACAAAACAATAAATTGTACTAGCTGGAGGTGAAGGATGACAAAAGAGCAAATGACCATAATTTACAATGAGAACAAGAAAAAATGAGATAAACAGGGAGCATACAAAATTAATTATAAAATGAAGTTAGAAAGAATAGGAAGTAGAGAAGGGAATTCACCTGATCAGCTGTTCAAAGGAGAAGGTCACTGAAATCCAGTGCACTGGACACAAGGGAGCCTCTGAACCCAGCTAGGCAAAAGCAAACAGAAAAAAATGTGCCACACTGTCTCAGGTTGAATCTGATTTATAAAATAACCCCAGGAGAAATCTTTAATCTTCCATCATGTATAATTTCATTATTCAGAATTTCAAAAATATGTGCCAGTACATGCTTCTCATTTCCATGGCTCTTCACAGGACCTTGCAGCAGTTACCAAATCTATGAAATCAAGGCTATCGTTTGTTTAACAGCTGTATTTAACTTCTTGAGCTATCTCTGTGCACGTTTTTTTTTTTTTTTGAGCATTTTCTTCAAATAGTTCTCTGTTACCCAGTTCTGTGTTACCTAATTCTGCTTGTTTGCTAGTCCAGTGTTGCTTAGCACAGAGCTGTAAAAAGATTTGCTCAAATTTGAAATTACATAAATTTGGGTTTATGGTGCCAGGAATTATAGGATAAAGGTTTGAGCTTCCTTAGTATTTTTAGCAAGACTATGTAGTATACATTTTATACATATATATATTCACTCAGTGTACTAGCTTTTAACAGTAGTCTAAAATTTTTACTGAATTAAGTAAAATATTTTGATTGGTCATGGTGTCATGTAAATTTTCAAGGGTTTTTTTTTCCTTACTAGACGAAAGCAGTGAAAATGATTACTCATAGGTGGTGAGTGTAGTGTTACTATTATCCCTTAAAACTTCCCAAGACAAGGACAGAAATTGCTCTGAGACAGTAACTCCTTTTTTCAGAAAATATTATTAACTTCCATTTAAGTCAGAATAAGGATGACTCTTTCTTAAACTATATTTCATCAACCACCAAACTGTCAGAAAAATACATAAAGGACAATTAAGCATAAGGACACTTTCTTTTTCAGGAAGACATTTAGCTGCAAATTGCTGGAAACTGGGAAAATGCTAGGAAAGGATTGCTGGATGTCCATTTAATTCTTATGCTCTTCTGTAGTCATTTAATAGTAGCCACTGTGATTGAAGCTGATGAATGGTGAAGCTAGATGAGCTAGATGAAGCTGTGCTCTGATCCAATGCAGTTGATCCTGTGTTCTTGCAGTAAAGCATCCATCTGTTCTTAACTAATTCCTTGTGATTCAGTAGGCTGCATCTTGTATTTCTGTTCTGTAAGACAAGGATATACATCTGACTGAAATCGGGTGTGTTGCAATGCTATATAATATATATATATATATTTGATTATCCCAATGTCTTTAGAAAAAAATTTTCCCCCCAAATCTAATAATTTAAAATAGAAAATCAAAATCTGGAAAGATTGACTGTATCTCAAGCAGTCTTGCTGCATGGTAACATATGTTACCAAATATGATTGATTGGATGGATGGATGGATGGATGGATGGATGGAGAGAGATAGATAGATAGATAGATAGATAGATAGATAGATAGATATTTCTCTGCATTATAGTAATGACATCCTTGAATAGAAATGAGTCTTAGTCCAGTGGCTGTGCTCTAGAAAACAGGTATTTTAATTTTCCAGTAAGATCTGCTCCTCATTGACTGAACAGCATGCGTTCTGAAGGAGGCTAAATTAAAGTTGTCAAAGCAATCAACTGAACATGAAAAATATTATAACTTTGAAGTGTCTGTGACAAATGTATGTTTCATGATACAGTGGAGTGCTTTGACTGAGCTCTTTCTGGGTAAATGATACATCAACAGTCAGAAATGCAAACTTGTAGAAGGGCTGGTGTGTTTCACAAAGTGCAGGTCACTGCTGACAAATCATCTGTCAAGTAAAATGAATTTTCCTTGTTGACTTTGAGGTTATAGTTATTAAAGATACAGCACTTACACAGTGGTAATGTAGAGTTATAAACAATATTGGTATAAAAATCAGAAGAGAACTGTGAGGATGATTTTTCCTAGTCACTGAGGGTTTTTCCATTAGCTTGATTAGCTGTGATCTGAGAGCTATTTTTGTGAGTTCTGAGCCACACATAAGCAATGGAATGTAACCTTTAGATCATAGATACTAGATAGTGTTACTTAAATTCAAGCTGTCTCTGTTGATTTTGTTTCTGTATATGCCATGAAAAATGTCTCTAAAGGCACTTTCAGAGAAATATTCAGCATCACCAAATATTATCATCCACAGTGCCATCAACATCCAAAGAGCCAGGCTGCTGACAGAAGTTACAGGTTTTATGCAAGGCATCCATTTTTTTTCAGAGTTTTATGAAAAAGGTCATTTAAAACTCTAAGCCTTTGGAGTTGCCTTATAATATAACTGAAATGCATAAGATAAACCAGAATCCTGCATACCTTTCTTGGAAACTAGTATGCTTCTGCCATGATAAACTTCAATTATAGTGATCTGCTGGATGTTTGGTGTAGTTTTTCTCATACAACATCCTGTTCCTAGCTGTCCTTATCTCCTCTCAGGAATACATGCATTAGGTTAATTTATTCACTAGAACACCCTGCCATGCTAACTGCTGTTGCACAAGTTCTGTCACAATGTAGACAGGTAACTTTTTTTATCTGCCTGAAATCATAAATATAAAAAGAAAAATTATATCACATTTAGCTTTATACAAGGCTGAAAGCTTTAATTTTTAAAAAAAAAAAGTTTTCAGTACTTACTCTAGCATCAATTTCTTCTCCAGCTTTGCTAAACTTACCTGCCAGCTTACCTAAATTATTCATTCTTTCATATTCTCTACTCAGAATTTTTTTGGTCACTACTAGTCACTACTAAAATCTTCCACTTTTTGATTCCTTAACACCAGAAGTGTTTAGCAATCTTTAAAAGGTATTTATGTATCAGAAAAGAATTGTTTAAATAGTCTGTTCATAATGACTGAGGGAACACCTCCACTACAAGTAATCACTGCAGTTTCTTCTTCTCCTCAGTCAAAAAATGAAGAAAAATCAAGAAAAATCATATGGTTAACATTAGAAAAAGTAAAATTGAGAGGCCCTTAAATTACTTAGCATTTAGAGCAGGTCTGCCTTACAACATGTTTAAAATCATGTGCCCTCTGATATCACAGATTCAATCAATTCCAAACCCCACAATAAACGTATTCTGAATCCCATTGGGAACAAGATGTCTTGTAGAAATCATCGTATAGCATACCAGATGGCATCTTTCTTGCAGACATCACTTCAGTGTGCTTCTTCTGTTGCCTTGGAGAAGAAAGAGCCTAGCACTGCTATCTTTCTAAGAGACTTAAGTGTCAGTTTTCCCATGTAGGAATGGATGCATCTTTTTTGATTGTGGTATCACAAAAGAATTATCGTGGAATTATGTCCTTTGAAATCACAGGAAAGCACAGTAGTGTGTAAGTGTGTTGAGGTGACCATCTCATGCAGTCTGCATGGCGTTTTCAATGTCAGCACCAGCTTTAGGCACAGGCAATGTGTAGGCACTGCCTGCTGCAGCACACTGGTGGGGCTGGCACTGAGTCATAGACTTGGAAAAATCAAGAGACAGCCTTTTAGTCTCAAAGCAGGAGCATCTGCTCCAGGTTCCCATTGCACTGGCTCAGAAAAACTGCCCAAGCAACCCCCCTGAGGTAAAACATCTGAAGTGGCTGAAGATCTGGAGATCATAGAGAGCTGCAAATTCCTTAATCCAAACAGTCCTGGCTCTGTTCTGTGCCTGCCTTTGCCTTGCTATAACCTTTGGTGGAAGCAGGAGGGAAGAAGAGCCTTGTAGATAACAGAATACTTTAGCAATGAGACAATAGTTACGGGTGAGGACTAGGCAGCAAGCTGACTGTTTCTCCTCACTTTCTTTCCCCTTGTTGAGCAACCTTATGTTGTGTTGATGGGTTCAGACACGTAGTTCACTGGCAAAGGACAGAGTTGGAGAGAGTGCACAGTGGGACCAGCAGTGCTATAATCGTCCAGGGCTGGAGCCGTGGAGACAGACACAGTACCAACAGCTACATGAGGAAATGTGTCTGGGGAGCCACTCAGCAACTGAATTTTGCCTGTTGCTAGGCATTGAGCCAAGCACTCATCACTGGCAGCATAGCTTCCATGCTGTTTATAGTAAGGTAAGGAAGAAGCAGTTTGACCATGAAAGTAGTATATTGATTATTGTGCGTGCCTTTTTGTGGGCAGCAAATTTCTGGTATTGGGGAACGCAGTGCAGAGACATTTGTGTCTCTGTGTTTATGAGAAATACAGGAGCTAGTCATGCATAATCCATTCAAAGGGACTACTTCACTAGATCTCTTTCTGATATCAATTTTTTTGCTTACAGGGGAAAGGGGAAGACAGAATCAGGAATCCTTTTCAAAGAAGTTTATTAATTCTCAGTCAACTAAGAAAAATTCAGAAAGGATAGAATTCTCATCTTGTTTAAGATAACTTTGTTCTCAATTCGCCCTCTGAAGATCTTGCCCAGCCTTTTGAATTTGCTTACTCAGGGAAAGTCCCCTATATTTCAGCTCAGTGGAGCCTACCCATCTTCATGTCTGGGCACAATCCTGAAGGGATTATAGTCTGTCTATATACAAAGATATTCATTCATAGTAGAGAAAACATTTCAAAATAGGAATTATTTGCAGACATGTGTGAACAAATGCATTTCTATCTCCATGAGACCTAGATTTCCTATCAGTTTGGTATACCTACTTTCTCTGAGAAGAAATTAATCATCCATTCATTTATTTGAAGTATGTTTAGCAATGAGAAAACTCCTAAAAGTTTCTTTGGCAACTGCAGATTTACCAGTGCCTGGTGAGTGTTCAGTATTCTTTTTAAAGACATTATGAACTTTTCATACTTTGTGTAGTAAATTTATCAAGTCAGTAAGAATACCTGGAATAACAGAAGATCTTATAAGAAACCTTAAGTAACTTTCCAGCTTCATGAAAGATATTCTGTGCTCAATTAAAATTATTCTACAAAATTATTATGGACTTCAGTTTGCATGAGATATTTCACAAATCCAGGCAGCAATATCGGAGTGAAAGGTCATCCAGTTTTAGTCCAAGGACTAGTCAGATTGGAGTTGAAACTCATAAAATATTGTTAATTCTATATATTTGAAATCTGTTCTGTGGCTACTCAGGGACATTCTGTGTGGCACCAGAAGACACATTGTATTATAACATGTTGGTCAGACTGTAGGTTTGGATATCTATGAAACAATTTTCTGCCATAGTACCATCAGTCCCATATTATCCCCTTGACAAACATCTATAATTTCCTCATGTCTGGAATTAAATTCCTCCTTAGAGATGGTCATTGCTCGAGATTCACAATAGATAAGAAAAACAAAATAAGTAATTAGTGTGCTCAATAAATGGAGCACCACTGACAGGATTCCTTCTACAATTGTATCCTGAAAATGCCTATTTCCTGCCTTTTTTTGCTAAGTCCTTTCATATGGTTATGAACAACAAAAGTTTAGTAAACTTTCCTTTCAGAACAAAGGAATAAAATATTTCTATCTCGAGAGAAACTGTCTCAAAGATGAAATGTAGATAGAAGATACATCATGAGGTATTTGGTTTCTTATGTAGAAAATGAATTTTCCGCTCATTTAAAATTCATAATCTTTTTTTTTTCCAGTTATAGTTAATAAAATTTAAATCCTCTCTAGAAATCATGCAAATCTTATGTCTACTTGCTATCGTTCACATTTTTGTAAGAAAGGATATAAACTTACAATTTTATTCTTTTAATTATTCATTTGAAATGGTGACCTTTTCAATTTGAATTATTATATGTTGGCATGAAGGTTTTCTTGAGTCTTATAATATTTTACAGTTGAAGAAATCATGCAGATAATCTAATTACTTTGACTAAAATTGTTGTGCCTTTTCTGTCTTTTGCTGTACTACACAAGAGAAACTGTGAAATATATTCATTATTGATTCATTAAAGGGTTTTGCTATTATATAAGCAGAGATGCAGACCACTACCTATCTTACATTAAAAGGGGAAAGGGGAAGGCATAGTAAACCATGCCATGGGCTATGCTTTAAGTATTGTGTTTCTTAATGTCTTGTGAAATGTAAAAATCTACAACAAATAGATATGTAAAGCGTAACTGGTATGAAGATTCTATTCAGATTTAAGTGCTCTAGGTTGCTTTTGAATCTTGCTATTTTCTGCATTTGTTTTGACTGCTCTCATCATTCAAGATTGACGCTTGGATGGGTGTGTAGGAGGAAGCAGCAGCAGCAGGCTTACAGCTTGCAGACAAAAAAAAAATCTGCCTTATCTGATGGCTATTATTGAAAATGCGAGGTGTAGCCTAGGCTGGGTAATGAAGGGGAGCGAGCGAGGGGGAGCAAGAAGCATGGAGCTGCATACTGATGAGTGTAGGAGTACTTGATAAAAAGAATTCTTGCTGCTGGCAGTGCATTGCTCATTGTGGAGTATTCCAACAATCACATATAACGGAGAACAGCTTAGCTGACAGCTTGATATGCTTTTTTTTTTTTTCCCTCTACTGTATGACGTACTGGTCTGTAGTAAAGATTAATAACCAAGAAATGTAGAGCTGCGATCAGATCTTACGTTATATACTGCCCTGAAAACTATGTTTTACTTCTGACTTTTCTGTTTGCTGAAAACATTAATCTGTCAAGCTGGCGGGCTCGTTTGATACCAACTTTTCCAGGAACACGATGTGGCAATGCCACCTCTCAGCCCAGGACTACCGCTATTATCCAGTGGATGGTTATTCGTTGCTTAAACGCCTCCCTCTTCACCCTCCTACAGGACCCCGATGCCCTGTCCAGACAGTGGGACAATGGTTGGAAAATATTGGGCTACCTCAATATGAAAACCACTTGCTGGCTAATGGATTTGACAATGTGCAATTCATGGTAAGAAATCTTCCGTGCATAGCTGTGTATGTACACTGTAGCTGCCTTTTTTGTCTGTCTCTTATGTGCTCATAAAAACCTTAGAGCTATTCTGCATTGCACTAAGATCTGCTTAGTGTTTCACTTTCCTATGTGTAGCTGAATTAATATATGAACTGCCTTTTTATAAACTTTCAGACTGTACACATTACAAAAGAGTCTAGCCTGAAATTTGGTAAAATACATAAATGAGTATTAATGTTCTTTCTCTCCCTCATCATCCTCCGATTAAAGAAGAAAAATGCACTGTTCCTTTAATCCATTGCAGGATTTTCATAGTATGAAAAAGCTGCAAACATCCCTTTCTGCAGTGCATCATGTTCTTACTTTTATTTCATCATTAACTTGTAATGATAATTAAGGAACATGCAATGCCATTCTTGCCTTGAGAGGTATTTTAATAAAAGAAATTATTTAATGAAGTGTGCTCTCTCTGCAAGTAATTCTGGATGTCTCAGTTAAATATTTTTGCATCTTAGATAATCAGGCTGTGGGATTCACTTGTTGAAACTTATGCCCTCGGAGAAAAAGTAATGCATTCCTAGTAATTGTTCCCTTTTCATGTTGTAACTCTAGGCATTTATCAGGAACGCTTGAAAGAAATGAAATTTTAGTTAGGTCAGGATTTACAATATCACCATGTGGTGTAAAGTAACAGACCTGTCATGCACAAACTTTCCATTGAAATGAATATTGACAATAAAGAGTGAAGCTTTCTTGTAAGGCTATTATATAATCACTTTTCTACCTGCTTCAGTATTCCTCCTACTTGAGTCTCTTCCAAAAATCCTGACTGCATTTCTTAAAATGTATCAGGGCTTAAAACGTATTTTAAATTATCTTTAAAATATATTTTAAGTATCTATGTATATCTTGGAACAATTCTAACTTTTCATAACTTGTATCTGCCATATAAGAAACATGAAGTGAAGTGGCATGAATATTATAAATATAAAATCATCACACAAGTTGTGTCCTCCCTCTTTAAATTGTTTTCCCAACATCATTATATGCCTTTGGACTACTGATCAAAAAACTAAGAGACATATCTGTGCCATTTCCACATTATAATAGTGTAGACATTTCTTCCTGTTTTTATATGGCTACCATGTGATCATTTGCTTAGATCAGTAAAAATCATTGTAATCTGTACCTTTAAATATTCTTTAAAACAGAGCTGTGCTGTCAGCCCAGCAATATGGGGAAGTAAAAAAAAAAAAAAGGTGTATCATGCTGCAGTTCCCCAAAATGTAACTACATATGCTTATATATGTTGTAGCATTAGTTATATAAGTAGGTGATCATTTAGTCTTAAAGAGGTTACAAAAGGAAACTGTTCACAGGAGGCTGTAGGTGGCATAACAAATGCAGAGGGGTACACCTACCACAGGTAAATAATGAGCACCAGAGAAGTCAAATAACTGCCATGGAGGGCCTTTCAGTCATCCCCTGGCTCTGGAGGGGCCTGATCCATGCTCTCGGGGAATTTATATGACTTTCCTACATCTCTTATTACTGTACTTATGTAAACATACAAATTACATACAATATGTTATGCAATATACAAGTCAAACTTCTAAGGTATCAGGCAGATTAAGTTTTGTTTGCATACTTCTCTGTTAGCCAGTGTTTTCTGGTAATTTAAAGCCTTTTCTGATATATTACAGATAAAATACATAATTACTCTTAATATTAGCTGAGGTAGCATGCACTGAATGGAAGATTAGACTCATAAATCAAATAACAATAAAAGAGCTGTGAAATTGTGTAGTAATTAAAAAATGTATAATTTCAGTAGTTTTATAATTTCCAATTTATTGATTTCACTGTTCATCATGCTTTTGCACATTTCAGTTTTTGTCTGTACCAGAAATTAAATATTTCCTATATTTTATTGGAAATAAACCACCGATTTGTTTTTATATCTATCCTTTGAATACATCAGCATTATGTAAGAAAAGCCTCTCTTGAAAAATTTAAACAAGCATTTTAAAAGCTATTTTTCATCCTAGCCAAAATATTAAAGGGAAAAACAAATTTAGAAAGTATATAGGAAAATGAAAGGAGAAACACCTGCTATGCTAAGAGAAAAATTCAGATTATTTCAAACTTAGTGTGTTGTATTCTTCCTTAATATGACAGAACAGCTTTACTTTTATTACAGTGGTTTACATATTGAACTAGAGTTTAAAATCTCATTAACTTGAATGTTTCAGATGGGTTAGCTGCTTTGCATTGAAGAAATCTAATAGTTCAGTGCAGCAAAAATCAGTTAAGACATATTTCTTATTCATTCTGTACTATATTCCTGCTTTTGTTTTTTCTGGAAGCACATTCTGACCTGCATTTATTCATTCTGTTGCCTAAGCAACAACCATCACACTCCTATTAAGTATGATTTAGTAGTACAGGTCTTACTAGCTGTACAGAACAGAAGAGGGAATATCACAATGTTATAATTAATGTCCGTGGAATAACATACATCTGAGAATATATCCCATATATACTATTCTCAACAGCAAAATTCTATTAATTAAATTAGCATTTTAATAAAAAGGTGATTTTCTGATAAAAAAAAATCATGGTTAATCATTCATTAGATCATGGAAATCAACTCCTTGTGTTTAGTCTCCCTTGGGCATTAGGAAAGTTATTCACTAGACTGTAGTTAGAATTAGGAAGATTTGTTTATCTTACCTGAAGTGTGTGGATTTTATATGAAGAAACAGATGGATTCCTTTTGACTTTACAGTATAAATATTTTTCAGTACTTTATCAATATGTGTGTTTTAAAAATGCATTGAAACATAGTATTAAAAAAATTAGTGTTTTTTTCATGAAATATTTTATTTCTACTTACAGCATGTTTGAGCACATAGCAAGTGCAGCTCCTACCCACTGTTAGTGTTGTGCAGGAATGACACTTCCATAATATTTAGTAGGCCCAAGGCAGATTAAGTCCCAAGACTTGGTTCACATGTTCTTGAATATGTATATGGATACACAATCATCATTAGTTTTGATAATTTGTTGTGCAATAGGCTGCAGTGTCCTTCAGATGTAGAAATTTGTAGTGACTTTGTGCAGATACTCTGGATTTGAAGATGCAGATGATACTGCAGTTTCTCAATGTGAAGCCTATTTTGCAGGTAAACCAATTCAAAAGTTCAAGAAAACTATTAAATCAGTCATAAATCACAGTATATGAACTAGATATAAACAATAACAAAACCCATGCATCTTTTTGATGCATAGGTGCAATGGGTATCCCTGGGACAAGCTGTAATTTTATGCAGACTTGCAGGCCTACATCACTTAGTATGCTGAGTGAAAAAAACCAAGTTGACTTGCAGAGAAACAGATGTAAATATATACATGTGTGAGGTCACTAAAAGCTCTCATGCAGTTTTTTACAACCGTGAAACTTCAAAGACTCCATTCTGGATTTACAGAGATAAAAGCAGTTCAATCAAATCACTGCCCAGTGGGGACTAGTTCTGTTTAAGGACTGTATATGACTATCTGTTTGTAGGTTGTCCTAATCATTTAAGATATTCTGAACATTTATCACTTATTATTGGAGTTTGATGAAAAAGATGTCTCTTAAAAAGATTGATAAAACACACTATGACAGAAACAGGGACCAGCATTCAAAGCGAGAAAAATATGAAGCATTTTATTATATCTTTGGCATTCTAAAATATTGTTCACTATCAACAGTTAATATTTGCATTACACTCTAGGCTTTCATTGCTGCTTTTAAAAGACATGCATCTCTACTCCTCCGAGTACTTATGTGGCTTGCGTTGCCTAATAGTCTAAGTATTGCGTAAGTGGTTTGGGTTCTAAATTCTCTCTTTTTCACTGTTGGGAAACTGAGGCATAGAGTGACTGCAGGATGGGATTTAAAACTCTTATACATTTGATACAAGAGGCACTAATTCTCAAAATGCCTATTGACATAATGTTTAACAGATCAAGTCAGTTACTTAAATGTAGGTGTCTAGTACCAATTGAAATTCCATAGGGAATACAGGAGATCTAGAGAAGGCTGACAGATATAGCTGAGGACCAGAGACAGCCAGACCCTTCATGATTAGCAGCTCAAGTTCAGGTGGGATATCACCGAGCTCCTCAGACAGCTGTAGTGTCCTGATGCTTTTGGCAGCTGAATCTTAAATTACACAGAGTTTGTGACATGTCTAGAAACTGAACATAGATGTCTTGAGTTTCCACTTATTTGCATATGCATTTCTTTACCTTGTAATAATTTTCTGTATTTGTATTTATCCTGTGAACTTACCTGCAAAAGTATTTACCAGGTTTCTCACTGCTGGACATGGTCTACCTTTTCAGTTCCCCTTAGCTGACTGCTTTGGATGTAGTTTTGAGTTGTTTTGGCTTTTATTTCTCCCTTCCTCTCTGTCTCTTTCTTTCTTTGTTTCTTTTCTTTCATTTTTTCACTAGTTCTGGAGGTTGATTAGCTGAAATTTATCTGAAAACTCTCTTCTCTCAGGTGTCATTCCTGGGAATTGCTCCTCTGGAATACAGAGTAGTTCTTCTTGCCTTTAGTGTCTTTTGAGGATCTTAAACTCTGTATCAAGTATAAAGGACAGAAGCAATTTTATTTCTTTAGAGTGAAATGCACCTAAAAGAAAATCTCTATGTGTATTAGCTCCAAGTCCTGCATTTGTGGAGACCATCAGATCTTTTGACCAAAAATATCTAGGGCAGAGATTAATGATTTAGGCATTAGATTAACTGTCAGTCTGCCAAGACTTTTCTTAAATTAACCATGTGGCCAGTGATGAAAAATAGGCCAATTTTAGACAAGGGTTCTAGTCTGTAGTGACTTTGGTGACTTCCAGAAGCCAGCTCCTAACCTAAGCAGGTCAGCCTCTGCAGCATCCAGGCTATCAGCTCTCCAGGCCTGTAATGGCTGCTGCTGGGACTCATTGGGATACTCATGCATCATCTAGACTCTAAGAAGATTTAGAGGACGTTGTCTGTGTGCAATTTACCCAGAAATTAAGAACTGTTTAAGGCAACCTTAAAACTGGCTGTTGATAAGTTGGTGATATACAGCAAGCCATACTTTTAGCAGAGTCCCACTGATGCTAAAAGCAAGTGTGTTTAAGATTTAGTACACATCTAATAAAATCTTAAAATATATTCCTGGACCCACGAGTTTCAGTCCCCATATCAGGGCCTCACTCTCATACCCAGGACTTGCTTTTAGTTTCATGGCAGACCTACAGAACTTAACACTAAAAATGTGGAACTCCTCTCAGTATCAGTGTAGCCTTGGCTTTTTGCATGAGTAAAGTGGCTCTGTCATTCTGGTCTCTTCTGAGTCTTCCTCTCCTTCACCCTAGTAACCTTTGCACCTGTAGGTCCTCAAGCAGGACACATTTTCCCTTAGCTCAAGGAGAATGAGGCAAATTTAAAGTTCAAATATAGACAATTACATGTCTATTTACACATCAGTAGATGTTTAGGACTCAGTTCAGTTGCCCTCATATTGAAATTGAGATGTCTGGGACATCTGTGTAGGCTTGGACTTTATGGTACGGGATCTATAAAATAGCAATACCTGTCAGGAGCTTCAGTCAGATTCCAGGCAATGTACATTTGCAGCACCTCAGACGACTTTAAATTCATTTCTGTGGGTGACTAAGTGAAGCACCGAATCAGACATTAAAGCCAATGGAGCATAGAATGCAATTTAGCTGGGTGGCTGAATAACTATTAGGGTAGTTATTTGAGGATAAATAAAAGTAGATTCATCTGATCAGCTGAACCACTGTCTAAGCGCTATTGATGGTTTTGTACTAGATCTCCTTAAGCTATAATGTAGATACAAAATTTTTGATGGTTCAGTTTGAGCTAGAACACATACAGAGTTCACTGAAAACAAAACACAAATTATTTTTATTAGAACTTTTTCTCCTCCCTCAGAACATCTAGCCCTGACACTTCAAGATGATCTTTTTCATCCTAGTAGGAATTCTTACTATAGAAACTGCAGATTAGACCTCAGGTGGGTGCCAGAGTTGAAGATTACGCCTGTCATCCTGCAACAGCAGCGGGTCTAACAAATAATCCCATTCCACATGCTCCTGTTAATGCTTCTCTCATGGTATTCCTCAAGATAGTCAAGAGACAGAAGGGCTTATTAATGTACTACCCAGTATTGCATATGTAAATAATAGCTTGTACTGTCTTTCTCTCTTGAGGTCTCTGGCAAGTTGGCCATCCTGTGTGAGTGCATGCAGCTATGGAGAGGTAGTGCTCATTCCCCAGTGGGAAGGGAATTTAGAGGAATCTGCTTCATGTTTTTATGTCTATATATGTAATGTGTGTGTGTGAAAAACACAGCAGTGGGGACTGATCCTGCACTTGATAAAGGACTTTATGAAAATTTTGGCAGTAATGATTGCTTGACAGGGAGATAAGTTTTTGTGTATTTCACTTGAACGGTTTATTCATGAGGAACACACCTCCAAACAGACTGTTGGCTTCATTAAGACATCCCGGGTATGGTGGATCCCTTGAGAGTAAGAGGGAGTATATTTTCATCTAAACCTGTCTCAACAATTGTATCTTGAAGGTATAGTCAGGGATGGGTCCATCTGTCTGTATGCTAGGTTCTGCTGAGTTAGCCTTTACATGAGGGTTTCTCTGGTTGTTCTGGAATATTTGGCCATTTTCAATTAAATGTTGTTCCATGCAAGGTTGTACATAACAGGCAGAGAGACAGGACTTTGGGCTGCACTCCTCCTGGTCAATGATCCAGGTGTCAGTATCTTGAGTGGAATGTCGTTGCACTCACCTCTGCCATTCAGGTTAGTGGCACTGGGTGTGTATGTGCTACTTTGCTGAGCTCAGTCTTAGAAGAAAGAGCTTGTCCAAGGTACACAGCAGTGTATTGGGCTGTCATACCCTCCCTAGGACCAAAGGGCCAAATCCAGATGTTGAAAGCCATGACATGTACAGTCACCACTAACAGTGACACTATTTCATGGTATATATCTGTGAATACGATACATGAGGACTGGAGTTAGTCCCATCTGTTCTAACAATATGTTAAATGTTAATGTTAAACAGTGTGTTTAAGCTTAAAGCCTGCCTAGTGCAGAGGATGGCCTAATTTTTGATGTACAAACACTGATGAGCTGTATTTTGAGACTACATATGTGAGGAATTGGCTATTGGCCCTAAATGCAATTTTATGATAAACTAGTCACAAGTATTTCGTCTGAAAGCTAGTTTGATAAAGTGGATTAAAGCTCTAATAACCAGAATGAAGCATGATGTTTTAGTAACTCATAACATAACAGGTGGAATGCTAGTAAAATGTTCTTGCTATATATTTAAGGCCAAAACCTTCCAGCTGATTATGTTGACCAAAAAGAACAATGGCAAATCTTCAAGAATTAGAAATGTTTGTGTATAGAGTGATATGTATGATGATGTGCTTGATAACTGATGAAAGTTATGGAAAACTTGACAAGATATAAACGTTGTTTAAAGTAACAGAAAATTTAAAGTTTAAGAAAGGCAAAAAATATAAGGGGTTTTATGCTTCAGGGAAAAAAAAACGTGAAGGTTCACAGGACAATCAGTTTTTAGTTCTATTTACAGTCTTAAAACTAATGTACTGTATGTAATAAGAAGTTACAGCTTATTCATAGTTATTCCATACAGGAATACTTTCTAATACAATTATATTAAAAAAAAAAAAAAAACCAGAATGAAAGAAATTCTCAAAGCACCATATTATACAGTTGTGTGTATTACTGGTTTAGAACAACATTGTCCAACCAAGCAATTAAATGGAATCTGGAACAGTTGATAAATTTCAAACATTGACAGACTTCCCTGACTAAGTTAAATGACAGAACATTACAGAGTGGCTTGATTACAGATAATGGCATGGTGGGACTCTGAAGGACTTTTCAGGCAAAGATTAATGACTACAAAGAGATAACTGGAAATAAACATGATTCTTGAGCATGTTATCCTTTTTGAAGGAAGACCGGATGATGTAAGAAAAGCTCAGGTAGTTATATGAACAAGAATTAATGCTGATCAAAAATTAGAAACAATATAAGAAAAAGGAAGAACACATTGTGAAAGAACAGATAAATAATCAAAATACAAAAAGGAAAAAAAATAGAAGAGAAAATGCAATGTCATTAACTGTGTGAGTAGAATACATTCAGAGAAATTTTTATCAATATGCTATAGCTAAAAAGACTATTTAAAAAGCTACAACCATGTTGGAATCTGATAAAATTCATTTTAGTTTTGCATTAAGAACAAAATATAATAATTAGTCAAGTATAGTGTTAATGAAGACCACTGAGAAATTGGAGAAAGTGAGAATAATCATAGTGCAAACAGACAAAAGAGTACTTGGCTAATTAGAATATCTGAATCATCTAGGCTAGGTGATGTTTGATGAAGAGTTCTAAGAAACTGAAGAGAGAAACTGAAGAAGGAATTGCCAAATCCTTTAGCAATCATTTTTGAGAACTTCTGGAGAATGAATAAATCATTAGAGGACAACTAAAATATAAATGTAGTACTAATATCTATGTCAGACCACAGGATTCTTCCTCAGGATAGATTTCCAATCTCCTGGGCTGTTTGTCTTCAACCATTCACCATACAACCTTTGCCTAAATCAAGAGGGAAGTGTATGGTGATGCTATTGGCAACAGAAAATTACTGTCATTAGCATTGACTCTGGTGGAGAGAAAATGGGGAAGTATACAGAATGCTGCAATGGGATGTAATGGGAAGAGAACAAAGCTAAATGAGGTAACTCAGCAGTTGGGAAATGAACTATTTAAAGGAAACCAGTAAAGAAACAGATGTACTGTACAACACATTGTGCCCCCCACCATTTAGATGAGAAATTGTTTTCTGTCAAAAGAAACAAAAATTTTGACAAGGGAGACAAGCTTGATTTTGCTAGTAAAACTACAGCTACCTTTTAAAAGCTGTTTTAGAATTATGTACCAGAATTGCCATGCAAGCAAGCCATTCCTGGTACAGTTTGCCTGACTGTTTCTAAATTTTCTGGGTATCTAAATTTACTGTCCTTCAGTTTGGAAATCTTTTGTTTTCCCATATATTGGTGAATTTTTTGCCTTTTCCTGCACACCATGCCCATGTATTGTTCATGGTATCAACACCCCAGCATCTGTTTTAACCTTGGCAATGACAAAAGAAGTGACACCTGTGTAGCCTTTATCAGTGTGCTGCCCATTCTGTCTGTTCACTCATGCGCTCACACACTCGTCTTTGTGCATACACATATTACACAAAACGGTAATTCATTACAATGAAATATTCCATGTGCTTAGAAATAAAGAACAGGAGAGTTACAGTACCTAGGTGACCTCAGTTCACCTCTCACATTCAAAAGCCTTATGATAGTCTTCAATCACAGGTCTCTTTACTAATTTTTTCCCTCAAAATTCCTTTCCCATTAAGTGTACTGAGATTTGAGTACGCACAGGGACATACTTCAAAGAACTATCAGTTAAAATAAAACCCTTTGTTAATTTTCTAATGCTACATTGCTTGAATTTTATGACCTTAGCCCAATAGTCATTTAAAACAATAACGAGACCCCATAAACTGCCTTTTTTTCTCATTCAGAAGTGATGTACATGTGCATAGTGTTGTTCATCTGGACATTAGAAAAAAATACCTATTTATCTGAGCATGCATTTGCATTTTAGAAGCTGGGTTATAAAGAGTTAGAAGACATAAAATTATAGTACTTCAGGTTATAACTTTAGACAATTGAAAATAAGTATATGCAGTTAGAAACACTTTTGTCACAATTTTTTTTAGAAGCTGAGAACTGTGCTTCAGAAGCCACCTCCAAAAACTTTGTGCTTCACATGGGTCAAAGCACAGGCTCTGTTATAAGAAAGTTTGATGTTCTTGACTTTACATGAGACAAAAGATACATTCTTAAATCTGCTGAAAGTAAGGTAAAGGCCCAGTGTGGACAAAGCAAGCTGCTGTGTCTAAACTATGATTTATTCCACATATGCATAATTGCTTGAATTAACAGAAAGCTTTTGTTCATTGTAAGTACAAGGTCACACATGAAATTCACACCTGGTCTCTGGTCTTGTTCTTAGCCCAGTCTGGATTGAAATACATTTTCAGTAAAACAACAAATACAAATGCTACTTTCATCCCCAAATAATTTACTTCTGTAGTCTTTAAAACAGTACATTAAGCATTTCAACCATTTTATTTACTATAGAAAATGTTCTATTCTGTATCTTTTCCATTAAACCCCAATTATTGTGCATGTGGGATAAAATCTCCATACAGCAATACACTGTATTTACTTTAGAGTGGCTAGTACTGATGAAACTGAGGGCACATGCACTTGTTGCAAATGCAACCCTTGACTTAACTGAAACCTCATATTTCAGATGTTTATTAATCTTACACAGTATTTTATTGAATTATTGGAAATTGAATGCTGTAATAACATTATTGATGGGAACAACAATGGGTTAAATTTGCAAGATGTACCGTACCTGCTCTAGATTTGTGTTGAAGATCTTTGATTAGATAATAATTATTTGAATTTTTTTTGGTCCAAAATCTAGACCTAGATGGAAGTTTTGACATATAAAAGCCGAAGTATTTGTCCAGGTGACAGAAGTGGAGGGTTAAGGTTACTGTAAATAGAAGTGAATAAACATTAAAAACTAGAATACCATGAATAAAAATACACTGGATAAATACCTATCAAATGACCTTCCAGTATAAATCTCCAATGGTATTTTCTCTGAATGCCTACTTAGCAGCCAAAAATTAGCAGAGGGTGGCCCCTCTGTGCACTATCCCCCTTTGCAGTCAGAAAGAAGGGGAAAAAACCTGTGTGTTATTCACCAGTATCTTATAGCTTACACTAAGAAAAATTATGTTATTTGTTGCAGCTGGTTACAGCTCTTAAATCTCTGAAATGATTGATAGCTTCTGTTCTTCAGAACTATTCAGAACTATTTCACAGCTTTTTCACTTTTTGAGGCTTGCTCTCTCCAAACAGCTCCTCTTTCAATCACATAGAAAGGCCACTTCTTGAAGTAAGTTAAGATGGCGTTTAAAAAGAAATAGCAATTCTTAGCTGCTATGCTGCATTAGAATAAAAGATTGCACAACTGAGTTGGTTTTTAGCCTTGATCCATTTTTAAATATAGTATGAATATTATAGCCCCGTTAGCTTCTCTGAACTCCCTAGGCATCCTTCTTGTTGCCAGAAAGGAATTACAAATTGACAATGCAAGTTATTTTATTTTGTTTTCCATCTCCCTTGGAATTTGGGAATGTGTCTATTCTGTCCATGAGCTTTTTATTTCCTGACATTCTGATTTTTAAGTACTTTTTTATTGCCTATAGAAATAGTAGATCTTTGCTTTCTGCTCAGAAAAATAACTTCATGCAGTGAGAGTGTAATATTATACCAAAGAACCAACATACCAACAAATCTATGACTCTCAGTAATATCAAGCTTTTTGTCAGAAAATTCTGCTCTACTGCTTGTATGGTTGACTTCCCTCTATCTCCTAACTCTGCTTCAAATATGTGTTTGTTTAAAAAGCATTCTGATTTCCCTCATTCTTCAAAAAAAGGAAATGGAGACCCAAGGGAAAAGAGAATAAACACTTGCTAGGACATGCAGAAGCGGCCTGGTCCATGGAGAATCCATAGGACAATATATCTAAGGGTCTTCTCTGAGGTCAGCTTTTGATTGGAATTATGAGTTTGGAGAAAGCCTCTCTATTCCCTTATCTGGCTGAGAGAAATTACATAATTTGCTGGCCTACATATAAGAAATCAAGAGAGGATCCTGGGATAGAAATATCTGTGTATTTTGAGCTGTCTTGTGGACAATTATCTGCTTGTGTCTAACTTTTGACATCTAGATTTCTAAGTACCTTTAGTTGGGAAGAACACTTTCTCAGGAGGGAGTCAGAGGCAGCCAGATTACCTAATAATCTCACTGAGTACCTTCAGTTCAGTTCTGAATTCAGTCAGTGGCAAGGGTTGGACTTAAGCTCAAAATAGTTCAGAATAACAAAACAAGTATTTAATAGTTAATTTAATAATTTAAATAAATTAATCAGGAACATTTTTTCTGTCTATGAGCTTCCTAAATGTAATTTATCATTATTTTAATCTTTAAATCATGCATTTTATTCCATAAACCAAACTCATGGCAGAAACAGTTTCTTAACGTTCCTCTTGTCTCCCCTGGAGCTGCCTGGGTACCACTCTTCCTTTCTCTTTATTTCTGATCTTCTCTATGTATGACCCTTTCCCCCAAAATTCATTTGGTTTCTGAGATCTCTTTCTGCCTCACCATTCCTGCAGGCTGGACTCTTGTGCTGCCCGTGTCCTCTGTTTCTCCATTTCCTCTTTCTAAAGTAGAAATTACCATATATCTTGTCTTTGGTCTCCAAGTCAAAGGAGGAAGGGAGCAAGGGAGGAAGAGAAGAAGGGAAGGAGAGGAAATAACCGAAAACAAAGAGGGGGACAGAAGATGTCTGCTTCACATCCATTTTCTTTTACTGACCTAAAACATTTTTACTTGATTTGAAAAGCAGTGGGACACTTAACTGGATGGTTTTCACAGTGATGTTCTTGTCACTCACACCTCAAACCCAACAAAGTTGGTGCTGAGTGAAAACTGGCTTCCTTGTCTGGGCTTAAGATGAGTTCTTGCAGAGAGTTGGCCATGCTTTCCAGCATGCTTTGTAGTTCCATCTTATTCAGATTTTTCCATTTTCAGGGTATCCCAGGCTTCTTATTTACCTGGACAGTTGACTAAAAATTGTCACAAACATATCTGATGAAACTGTTGCACTCAAAATCCTTTAATACACATGGCGAAGGGAAAGAGCAGATTTTGACTTGCTGAAGTGTGAATGGTCACAGCTAAAACAGAATATAACTACAGTTGTCCCTTAAATACATATGTAGATAGATACTAAGTACTTACTGAAATGGAAGAAAGCAATCCTTGCATTTATGCATTGAGAACTAATAACTGTATTTTTTTTTTAATTCTAGCCCTAATTTGTTCTACTTTTATTCTTTATCTGTATAATGGGTATTAAAATGCCACCTTGCTTTGATGGAGTCTTATAAAATACATTAATTCATTGTTTGGAGCTGTCTAATATTAATTCAATGAATGTCTAAAAAAAGTCTGAGGAAAGTGAGTCATTCTTACTGGTGAGGTCTTCAATGGGAAACTATATATAAGACATGGACCCACACAGAGAATGATAAAGGCTAAAAGAAGAAATATCAGCTGCCTTATTTTCCAAGTACAATCCATCCTCCTGTACTGAATTCTTGGATTATTCAGAAATATAATTATAGTGTGTGTTTGGTGCCATGTGGGATATGTAACCTGGGGCGAAGGGTAGTTAGCCAGTGTTGAGCAATCTGCAGTCTGGTATTTTGTAGCTTCATGACATTCCTATAATGTGTAGTGGGGATTAGTAACTCCTGTTTTGTCTGTTTTATTCATTGAAGTGACTGTTCCTTTTAGGAAGGTGTACTAAAATTTAGAAATTATATCAAGTGAAGTCATAGTCTCCCACAATCTTGTCTTACCAGATCAGGAACATACTGTTGTATTGTGCAATTTGTTGGTAGCACTGGTCTGTTTGGACCAAATATCAAAGGCATGAGGGACAAGAGAAATTCACAAGTGTTCACCAACCTAATAGGAGCAGGTTTTTTACTGCAAAGAAAAGTTAAATTAGAAAAAGCTAGCTCATGGAGCAATGTGTAAAGTGTCAGTAAACCATTTGTCTTGAGTTAGGATAGGAGGAGGCCCCAAAGGATTCCCAGTTATTTGTCAAATGCAGTATCCTTGTATAGAAAGGGATTGGTGGAAACACTCATCACAATAGCATCAGGAAGAAGGATGCTAGAAAAGGTGGACTGACTTGCATGAAGGTTTCCTTATGACTGAGGGAATGAGGTACTAGAGTGTCAGATTAATGGACTTTGACAGTAGATATCTCAACACCTTGAAAATCAGCTGTGTAGCAACATTCCAGAATCCTTCCATAATGTTTTGCAACTGAATAAGTCTGTGTACAGTTAATGTTATCAACATTATCCTAGGAGTATATCAATCTGTCCATCATTAGTTTTGAACACGTTAATTCAGATTTTTAAGAAAATGCCATGATAAGAATAATCAGCCCCTTGGACAAAAAGCAGTAGTTTACCTTTATAGAAAAGACTCTTGAAGACAAATACTGTTTGTTAGTCAGGATGGAGAGTTCAGAGGGCTATGTCAAGGTGCTAGGACTATGTGTATGAGACCAATATGTGACTTTAGGTTTCACAGCCGGTACTTGCTTTGGCTGAACCCAAGTTACATAGTTTATTTCTCTGAACAAGCTTCTTCAGATGGGTGGATTTTTTTTTCCTTATATTCACTGTTAAATAGAGATTATGCCTGCCATTAGATATGCAAATAATTTATGTACTTGTGTAAAAATGACATCTTGTGTGAGTATTTGTAACATCTAACTACTCAAGTATTGATAGAAAACACAGAACTGTGGTAGTCTAATTACTGCCTTTGTGTTGTATCTGAGGTAAACAATACAAGAACATTTGCAAAAGATTGAAAAGGTGTAAATACACCAGAGAATGTGTACAGAAAGAAAGGTCACAATATTAGAACTGTTTCTTAAAATATGTGGGCTGGGAATAAGTTGCACAGGAAAAAAGAAACAGACATGAAGGAAAAAAAGCAGACAGAAAATAGACAATTTGCTATCTGGCTTACACAACCAGAAATCTGATTTTGCATTTGTTTATTTTTTGGATGTGCTTGTTTATTTTTAGGCTTTGGAATTATAAATGTTATTGTTCAATGGCAAGATACTTAAAATTTGTGGGCAAACTATTTTGAAGCCTGTGGTAGTTAATATTTTATATGAGATCCAGTCATCAGCTACAAAGTAGTAGCCATTTTTTTAAATAGGTTCTGGGTGATGGTCGCTGCATTATCCTTGACGTAGCTAGACCATGCTACTTGAAACAATACTGGGTAATATTAGAAATATGTTGTCAGGAATTGAAAAAGAAATACTAAGAAATGTAGTGAAGCACTCCAGCGTGCACTTCTTACATATCAGTGGCTACTCACTTGTTTTCCAAAGTGGAGCCTTTTCTGTTTAGATAAAGTTATCATAAATGGAATGTGTTCCTCTCATTCTTTGGGCTCATTCATCAAGTTGAAAGGGATTTTGAGCAACATGAAAATTGTCCCTGCCCATGACAGGAATTAGATGATGTTTGAAGATTCCTTCTGACCCAAACCAGTCTGTGATTATGACTCTATAAAATCATTTACTTTGGAAAAGACTCTTAAGATCATCAGGTACAAGCATTACCTCAGCACTTCCAAGTCCACTGCTAAATGATGTTCCTAAGTCCCACATCTGTGTGTCTTCTAAATACCTCCAGGGATTGTGACTCAGCCACTTCCTTGGGCACTCTGTTCCAATGCTTGACAACCCTTCCAATTAAGGAATTATTTTTCATATACAATCTAAATCTCCCCTGGTGCAAGTTGAGGCCATTTCCTCTTGTTCCATTTCTTGTAACACAGGAGAAGAGACTGACTTTCACCTGGCTACACCCTCCTTTCAGGTGGTTGTAGAGAGCTATAATGTCCCCCCTGAGCAACCTTTTCTCCAGGCTGAACACCCCCAGCTCCCTCAGCTGCTCCTCATCAGACTTGTGCTCCAGACCCTTCCCCAGCTCCTTTGCCCTTCTCTGGACTGCCTCCAGCACCTCAGTGTCTTTCCTGTAGTGAAGGGCCCAGAACTGGACACAAGATTTGAGGTGTGGCCTCACCAGTGCCACGTACAAGGAGATGATTCTAAATATCCTTTCTTCCATGATCTCTACAAGTTTGGGTCTGGCATCATAATACAGTTTGGAAGGACGTGCTTCTACTTCTATTCTTGTGGAATATATCTTCCCAAAGTTAATTTGTAAGAAAGATAGTCCGTGTTTCTGTCATCTCTGCAACACATTAAAAAAAAAGAGAAAGAGCTTTGCAGCGCAGGCATGTTCTGCTGCAGTGTAGAAAAAGCATGGTAAATCAGTTTCCTCCAAATGCTAAAGAGCTGCTGCATCTCATGTATCCATTCAAATTTATGGTAGATTTTTATTTAGGAAAATCAGGTCTTCCTACTGCTGGGTGTATATATATATCTAAATCACTCAGTCTCTTGTGTAGCTAAATGCCCCTGTGCTTAATTTTAAATTAGCCCAAAAATGAGAGTGAAAAAAAAATACGGTAAATATACGAAAAAAAAATAAGGTAAATTATTGATATATTTTCCTTTTCTGGGCAGTTTTGGCCAATAGCAGAAACACTGACCAATGAGACCTTTGATCTCACCTGGTGAGGCCATACTGATGCTTCTGAACTGCAGGCTCAATTCAGATTCCCTGCAATGTTTCTGAAGAGCAGAGTCTGCTTGGTGCTGAACACAGGCTTCATGGTGCAAGCCAGTCATTCCTGAAGTCACTGCATGGGCAGTGAAGCACATCCTAAGGTGATGCAGCAGTCCATGCATGATGCACAGGATGACCAGTGGAACGATAATCAATCCTCCTTCGTGGGAATATTGACATGGTTACTGGAGAACAATAGCACTGTGTAGTGACACAAAGCGCATGGGATCGCATCACAGCGATCCGCTGGTTGCCGTGGCGACGGGAGTGGGCCCGCAAAGCCAGCCTCCTGGCTGCTGAGTTGGAAGGGATAAGAAAAACACAGCCCACTTCCCATGTGAAATGAATTACAAGAACAAGCAAAGGAAGAAAAGAAAAATGTCAACCCTTAATCAAATGTTCTCTTATTTTTAGAAAGGGTTTGAAGAAAATGGAGACCATCTCCGCTTACCTCTTGGGCCTCAGGGATTTGGCTAGTAATATCTCTGTACATACTGTGGAAATAAATCACAGACGTTTGTATGAGAAAAATCACATGTAAAAGGTATCTGTGTGCAGTGGGAGATGACAAAACCTTATTCAATCCTGCTATCCTCTGTGCTTGCCTTAGCAAACAAAATCTGTAAGAATATGTTAAAATGATTCTCAATATAACAACTATATTTGGCAGGCAAATGAAATATACTAATTTTTAGCTAGAGAAAGGCAGTATATTCCAGTTTCTTATTATCTCACAATGTCTCTTACCTTTTACCCTTGCTGTACAGCTGCATATCAAAAGCAGCATGGTGGACTGTGAAATACATTTAAACATAACAAATCAGTGGTGTGTCGAAAACACCATTCATTTTCCAGCATTTCTCATATTTAGGAGCTGCATCGTATTTTATTATACTTAGTAATATTAAACCAGCAGTTTCAGTCAACCTAACAACCTCCAGTTACTAGCAGCTACGTCCTGAAAAAGGTTTGGGCACCTGACGGTTAGGAAGTGCCTTCATTTTGCAGCACGCAGGGTGGACTAAAAAAACATCCAAGTGAGGCCTCCAAGACCATAATAAAAACACAGTGAGTTGCATCAATTTGTGAGCATCATGATGTTTGACTGTAGAGTTCCTGTTTCTGGGAGCAGGATGTCTACTACTGAATAGGCAAACAAGACCCTGCATAACTTAAAAGGAAGAGAAAGGTAAGCAGAAAAAAGGCGTGCAATGATAAGCAGAGGAAGCCAGTGAGATCTCTGAAGCAGGTGTTATATCTGAAAGTTTTGCCTCCACTTGCATCTCTGCATTAAATGCTATTTGGAGGCTAGAATTCCTGTCCTGCTCCCTGAGTCTTGACATGTGAATCGACCCTTTGGATAAGGACATCTGCTTTGTTGTTCTTTCAAATTGAAACACAAGTATAAGCCTGTAGCTTAGAAGTTAGGATACTTGGATGACAGAAAGTAATGAATTTTTAGCATTTTTTCTGCTGTATTTTTTTTAGCAGTCACTAGATATAAACCAGAAACATTTCTAGAAACAGCACAAGAGTATTTATTTACCACAACCAGCTTTCACTGGTCTAAAGGATAATATTCTTTCTGACTTACTGACTAAACCTCACAGCAATTTAGTTTCAACAGGACCAATGAGCAATTCCTCCTCAACCCCAGAGTTCCCTCTCCCACCTTCTGCATGAATCCTCTAACAGGTGGGCTGTTCTATGAGAAAGAAAGATAAAGCCATTCTTCCTCCTTTCAACACATTTTAAGAAAGAGCAGCAGCCAGTTCCTGTTGTGCTCCTGTTTCTGCCTTGGGCATGCTCTGAGAATTCCTACTAGATCAAGCCCTGATGGCATTTCAGAGGAGGGCCTACTTTCTAGATTCCCACAAAGGATTTATGTGGTTTCCTAGCTGCTCTGTCTGCTCTGAACTGGGAGCTTGAACACCAGGCAGCCCACAGGCAAAGCCACTGGTGTGAGCAGGGTTCAGTTGCAGGCAGGAGGTGAACAAGTGCTTGACGATGTCAGTCATAACTTTAGGGTGTGTGTGACAGCTTACGTATTTTGTTGGGAATGTTTTCCTTGCTGCTATTTGGCAGGCCACTTCTGGGAATAACCTATTTTTAAGGTGTAGATCCTGCCCGGAATTTTTGTGCTCTCTGGGGTGATTTGGGTGGCTCACATTTTAAAACACATGAATATGGTTGATAATAATATGGGGAAGGAAATAATTGTGTAGGACACTCTGAGAAGCGAAGTGAGTTTTTACATTTTATAGAATCATGGAATTACAGAATTATAAAATAGGTTGGGTTGGAAGGGGCCTGAAAGATCACATAGTTCTTCTCCAGGCTGAACAACCCTAACTCTCTCAGCCTAGTTTAATAGAAGAGATATTCCAGCCCTGTGATCATATTCATGGCCTTCCTCTGGACTAGAGGTCCGTGTCATTCTTGTGTTGAGGGCTTCAGGGCTGCATGCAGCATGCCAGGTGGGATCTCACAACAGCAGAGTAGAAGAACAGAATCACCTCCCTTGACCTGATGGCCACAATTCCTTTGATTCAGCCCAGGATGTGGTTGGCTTTATGGGCTGTGAGTGTACATTGCCCGGTCACGTCAACCAAACCCTTCTCCTCAAGGCTGCTCTCAATCCATTCTCTGCCCAGCCTGTATTTGTGCTTGGGATTTCCCTGACCCATGTTCAGGGCCTTGCCCTTGGCCTTGTTGAACTTCATGAGGTTCACATGAGCCCACCTCCCAAGCCTGTCAAGGTCCCTCTGGATGGCATCCTTTTCCTTGGTGTCAACTGCATTGGTGACAAACTTGCCAAGTTTGCCAAACTTGTCACCAACTCAATCCTCCTGTCCATGGTGCTGACAAAGATCTTAAACTGTGCCAGTCCCAGCACCAATCCCTGAGGACACCTCTCGTCCCTGCTCTCCACTTGGACATCTACCCATTGACCACAACTCTTTGAATCCAACCATCCAGCTAGTTCTTTACCCACTGAGAGGCACATCTGTCAAGTCCATGCCTCGTCAGATTAGAGACGGGGATGTTGTGTGGGACAGTGTCAAATGCTTTGCACAATCCAGGGAGAGGGCATCAATTGTCCCTCCCTTATCCACCAGTGCTGTAACTGGACTGCAGAAGACCACCAAATTCGTCAGGCTCAGTTTGCTCTTAGTGAAGGCATGTTGGCTGGCAGCAATCACCACCAAATTTTATTACAAAATTTAATTTGTTGTTTTATTATCACCTTCTCATTTATTACAATACCATGGTGTTAGCTGGTTAAAACTCCCTGTTATGTGCAGAGTAGGTATTCAACATTTTTGGTAAGTCTGAAAATATTATCTTTGCCCCTTCCTGCACTCCATAGCCTTACACATAATTGGAGAAAGGAATATTTTTCTGAGACTTTAGAAGTCTGTTAATTAGCTCACAGTAATATTGATTTTTAAAGTGGGTCCTTTGAGAAATTTAGCATCCAAGCTAAGCAGCATTTATAGCAAGTAATCTGAATAATGGTACAATAAAGACTCTCTGGAATTTTCATTACTCAAATGAAGTGAAATTATCTTCACAATATACATTCAAGACATTAAGATGTAATTTAGGTAAGTATTAATAATTATATTATCGAATTGTTATGACTAACTAGGTAGACAGAGTTGGGTCCACAGCATTAGTAATTAAGTGGGCCAAGTGTGACATCAGAGGTAATTTTTTCAATTGCCACCTTATCTGTGCAGCTAATTTGCGTGTGACAATTGTGTTGGTTGTAATGAATCAGTGCTACAAGGAGGAGGGATAAAAATAGCAGAAATTCTTCCTACGAGGATCCTTGTCCCAGCTATACATGTTGTTTAATTACCTCTACACTTTAATTAACTATTCTTGTTGTGTGAGAGGTCTGTGACTGTATGATCATTTAAATGTCAATATTTGAAACGTTTTTGATGGCGGTGGTTACTTCAGGTTCATTTCTGGAAGAGCTGAATGTGAACCAGAGGGAAATCTTTAAAGCTTAAGTCGTATGAGCCTCAGGTCTGTAGAGACTCCTTTTTAAAATGGCCCTGCTTAAATCACCACTTTTTATGCAGGTTGCAAATTTGTACACAGAAGTGCTATCACCCCAACCTTATCTATTAGTGAAATGGTCTTGTTTTAGTTAACATTTCAGTAGTAGCTTGTTATTACTTCCGGACTAAGTGACACCAACATGGAAAACTCTCTTTCAGTTTTCTCTGGTTTTGTGGGTTTTTAATTGCTAAGAAAGTCATAAATATAAAGACTGGAAATAGAGCAAGGTTAGAATTGAGGATGAGTATCAGTAGTTTTACAGCAAATTAATTTTGGAAGAATGTTATCAAATGATTATTTTGCAACCTGCTTTGCCCTTTCTTCCTAACATATTTTATAATCAATCTTTCTCCCAAGACAAAATTCCATGTTTCTGCAGGGGATTTTTCTAACAAAATCTTGTCAGCTTTTTAAATGAAATAATGTCTGCAGTATCTTAAGGAATCTGAAATCTTTCTGACCTGAAAGTACAAGTTGGGCATTTAACTCAGTAATTATTCTTACAGATCTTGTTTTCACGTTAACAGTGGAAATACTAGTGAGAGGCAACCTTTTCACTTGTAATGAAGCTTGCCAAATTCTGGTCATTTGCCAGTTCTTGTTTGGAAATTAAGTATGTGACACATTGCCTGAAATTTTTGCACTAATAAGAAGCAATGTTCATTACTGAAAGTTCTGAAATTACTGAGAATTACATTTCTCTAGTCCTTTCTTGCAAGTCTCTAAAAAATAAATTCTTTTATCTTGTGGGAAAATTGTGTTGTGTTGAAAAAACATTTTGGCATATGATTTAGATAATGAAAAAGAAAAGTCTTGGTTATTCAGTGTGTTCTTAATTACATTGTGAGATGTCTTTAATTTGTTCCCAGCCAGACGACAGTTTAGATGTCCACTATTTCAAAAGGATACAGTTTGGAAGGATATTAGGGTTAGGTGGGTGAGAAACAAAGCAATTCTGACTGAGGAGGCTTGTTTAAGTGAGCTCTTGAGGACGTGTTTTGTAACAGTCCTTATTCCCATTGGTACTAGATATCTGCTCCCTTCCTCACCAGTTATGCATCTGGGATGGCAGAAAGTAAGAAAAAATAGAGCTCTTTGGTGCTGTTGATCTCAGTTTTCTCTCTCTGACTTCAGCCTCCAACCATGTTCAATGGAAGAACATTCCCATCTGCTCCTGCCCTGCTCCCACCTCTCTTATCTGAGTGACAGGAATAATGGTACTTTTGGACACTCTAGCTAAGTCTTTAATTTGTTAATTAAGATTTTATTTTCTGTGATTTTCTTTTCTGTGCCAGGCCATGTTTCCAGGAGCTCTGTAAGCCAAAGTATGAGGCCTGTTGCCCAACTCCACTGAAATGCCCCAGCTGTGCTCCTGCAGTGCCAGGTCTCAGTCTGTCAGGGTGAGGTTCAGTGTAGTCCACTTTGGTGGAGACATTGGCAAGGCACTTCAAACACCCACCAGACCTTGTCTGTCATACACATACACCATGATCCTACCCACTGCTGTGTGCTGGATGCCACCTGTACAAGCTCCTCAGAGTCTCTTCTGATCTCATTATGTTGATGATGCAGCAGATTACTACATGTGTGGCTGGGAGGGGGCAAAGGAGAGTGTTAAGTGCTCCCTTCACATTGGGAGTGATGCAAACACCTCTGCTGCCCCTTCAACACTGTCCTTACTTCAGAAGTCATCCTTCCCTTACCCACACCAATCCTGTTCTTTGTCAAACCAGTTTCCACTACATCAGAAACATAAAACATTACCAGAAGTTGTTGTTACCTCCAGGTAACAGAAGATACAAAAGTTGTTGCTGGTATTTCCACGTGACCTTGGTCTCAATAATGGCTGCACAGCAAATGACTTAGACTCAATCTTTTGAGCAGCAGCTCTTACACAGCTTTAGGTACCTGATTTACTACTTTTCCTCCTCTGCTGACACAGATGATCACCAAAAGAACTGGTTAAGTTGGCATTGCCAGCCTAAAGCCAAAAGTTCCCCAAATCTTCTATTTCTTATGTAAGTCTTTTTCTTTGCAGGGGAGAAAGAAAACTTCAAAGTCAAAGTCACTACTTTTTTTCAGTTATTTTGTTCCCCACAGTTCATCTCTTCCAACTTCAGTGGTTGAATTTCCAGAGAAGTCTACTGATACATCCGCCAGCTATTTTAAAGCTTCTGTACCATTTTACTTAGGTGACAGAACCAGACATTAGAATTTTTCATGATAGTTCTCCAGCACGAAAAATATGTGAAGAAAGATTAAAAGCATAGGTAAAAAAGGAAGAATGTGAAACATACATTCTAATATGTTCTTCATTCACCACATTTTATTATCTTCAGGGACAAATCTTCAGAGTTCTTTTGTTCCTGCAGAAGGTAGAATGCATATGGGTGCTTAAGTCTAATCCGGAATTTTTGAGGAAGACTGTACTTAGGTGGAGAATGCTGGAGGTGATTTTGTATTGAACAACCCAAATAAATGCCAGTGACATCTTTTTCTCATAATGTATCATTATGCATTTTGTTCTGAACTCATTTATAGGAACTATCTCAGAATTTGGCAAAATTTCTGGGTTTTTAAAATTGTTTTTCATATGCCTCCAGTCTCCCACATGCAGTTTTTCCTTCGTTCTTGAGCCCAACTGTTCTGTGAAACTACTGCCTTCTTGCTCAGGAGATTAGCTTCCTGTGTGCGCTTACAGGGAAAAAGATGATGATCCTGGGAGTTGTGCAGAACCACAGATCTGGGGGTGGAGGGTTTCAGATACACTCTTTCCTAACTGAAACTTCAGAAGCGGGATCTTTCCAATTCATTAGACTACTAATAAGACAGGAATTTCAACACTGTAAGCTGAATTGAATGAGATCTGAATTTGTCCTTGTATAAGCAATTTTGATGTGTTTTTATGGCTTTGATTCCAAGAAGTTTTCCTTCCAACTAAGTTTTCCTATGGACTTAAGAAACCACAGTATCACAAAGTTTTCTTATGTTTTCATTACAGAAAGCATAATAAGCTCAGTAGAGTTTGCTGTCCCATATTTCTTGTTATAAGAACCTGTTTTGCACATAAGCATATAAATGTTAAATCACTGAACTCAAATTCTCTAGGTGTCTACTAGGATAATAATTTATTTTTGGTGAATATTTCAGCTATTTTTAACGATGAAATAATGCGACAAGACAGTCTTGCATTCATATTCATTTTAATTACATTTACCGTGTAATTTCTGTAAAGTTAATTGAGGTTACATTTGGCCCAGCTTATAGTAGATGGAAGCTAAGAGCAGGGAGAGAATTTCTCCCCTTGTAGCTATTCTGCTGCAGAAGGAAGTTAGGTTTTCTTCACTCTCAATGTAGGAGCCTATGGAAAGAGACTGGAGGAGAACAAGAGGAATAATCAGGTAAAAAACCATCAGAGAATAGGATTATGGGGGCAGTGTGAGTAGATACTAGGGAGATAGGACTGTGAGGGATAGGCTGTTTCTTTCTCTTTACAGATATTTCTGCAAACCAAACAGCAGCTTTCTACTACTATGAGTTTCTCTATGCTAAGCAGTAGTGGATTATTCTGAGTAAATTCTCCTGGTTTGCTCTTGTGGAAAGATGAAAAGTTATTTTAGCTCCATGGCAGAAGACTATAAACTCAGTTTTACAGGAGGGATGAGTGTCTGTTACTGTTGATACTTAACATTGACACAGCAAAACTCTAAAACCTGAGCACATTCAAAGACAAGGTTGTTGCCTTATTAAACCAGGAACAAGGAGGCAACATGAATTCCAGGCTTTCCTGAGTTTTAAATATTTGCTTTTGTAACCTTGACATACTTAAAAAAAAAATACATTAAATAATACATAAAGAAAAAAATGCAACGAATTAATAAAATCATGCTTTCTCTGCGACGCAGCAACTATGTGCAAATATTTTTCCTGTGCCTGTTAGTTTAATTGAGTTTTAAACATTGCAATATTTGAAGCTGTATGCCAAGGTTACTGGCACCAGTAAACAGTGATGAGTACACCATGATTGTGTGTAAACATCATGCAGTAATGAAGGTGAAATCTAAAAAACTGTTAAATGAAGTGAAAGCAGTAGCTGCAAACAAAAGAGATGCATTTATTAAAATGGATGGAAATGTATATAGCCTTTATTTTGGACTGGATCCTCAGTTGGCTCAGTTCCCTTAGATCCATTTATGCTAGCTATTTCCAGCTGCTGGAGAATCCAGCCCAAAATGGATGGCTTTTTTCAAGAGTTTTTCCTGTAAGTTTACAGCCTCCTTTTGGTTACTTAAAAGAGAAAGGCAGAAAGAGGAAATTATATTTTTATGTGTTTTCCAGGGAGATGAAGGGGGTATTACCCCCACCTAATCACTATCAGTGTTTGCACAGCCTGTGCTGCATGCCCTCTTATACCAGGTGTTCTACTTAAACCAGCAGCATTGCACAGCTTCTCCTTGTAGAGCAGGTTTCTGCCTGCCCTGTTCTGAGTGCTGCACACAGATTGTTTTAGGGTATGATTTGCAGGCTTGTAGTCTTAAATCATACCACTTACTGTAAAATATAATGTAAAATATAATAGCTTTGCAAGGTTTCCTTGATTCCCTTAAAAAAACATCACCTAGATTTTGCGGGGGACTCTGTGGAGTAGGACGTGAGAGTCCTCAGGGGTACACCTGTAAACTAATCAGTCCATCTGAAAAGAGTGAAGATTTAGCAGCTGAACAGAGTGAAGTCTCCCATATTCCAGGGTGATTTTTGAAAGAAATCCATGCTGCTTTAGGAAAGGAGATTCTATATTCAGAAAGAAGTCATATCCTTTATTAAGCCCTGACTCAGAAAAGCATTTTAGCATGTTCTGTTATGTGCCTATTTGTTTTTCATTTTGCCTCTTCTTAAGAGCTGTGCTAAGTCAGAAGCAGCAAGCCAAATGGAAAGGTAGAGATGAGTTTTCATGGACTTGCTCACATAATGCCTATTTAGTGATCAAATTAAATGAGTACAAGTAAGAATTCTTGCTTCTAGCCAATTAGTGTCATGAGACTCCAGCAGGGCTAAGAGATCAGGACAGGTCATCTGTTTTTTCAAGTTTTGTTTTCAACTGTAACAGTTAGAAACTTTTAAAAAATAAAATGTATTTCTAAAAAGCTGAGATTTTTTCTCAAATGACAAGATCAAAAAAGAATACAAGATTGTCAGCAACCCTGACTTGATGCCTGTCTGCAATTCCCCTTTTGAGCCACTATTGTGCTTCCAATGATTCCTTCAATAGTCACTGCCAGCTTTTTAGATCATTTACCTTCAAATGCTGAACTTGGTGGCATCAGACTCCTTGAATATCGGAATTGTATTGTCCTGTTTGTGTAGCTCCTACTGCTAGCAACTCCTAAGAAGAGATGCTTGAATTGTGGAGGTTTATTTCATGAACTTTTCTGGGCAATTATTTTGTGTATTATTTGAACAGATGGTCTTTTTCAGCTGTTTGAATGTTTGGAACTATTTGACCTGCCCACAAGCAGGAAGATAAAAGCAGTGGCAAGTAAAGTTAGGATTGAACTGGTACAGTTAAATGGGGGATGGGGACTGCATTGTCTGTTGACACCAGTCCCTTTCTTCATCATTTTACTATCAATGAACTAAATAATTTCATCCTCATCCACTCTCCTCATCTTATTCTGTGCTGGTTTTTTTTTTTCAATCTGGAGAAAAATGAACATCATAAATAGATAGGTGAGGTAGGAAAAAATGGAGAGTTTCTGAATAATTTTGTAGTCATGTCCTTGGTTCCAAGCGAAAGAGCATTCACATCTGGTATTTGGCTTGAATGAGAGCTACAATTTCTCCACTGGCAGTGCTGCCAGCAGTGTAGCAATAGTTCATGGGTTCAAGCACCTTCCAACATATTGTGTTATCGTGAAAATGAATGCAATCATCAGTAATTTATTATTCTTGTCAGATGCTATAAGCTAAGCAAAGTGTTCTCTTTCAAATGTGACAGAAGGGCCTGTTTCAGGCTATTGAGGGCATCTGTTAAGTTTTTCATTTTTATTCCACCTTTTTTCCCCATTTTTAGGGAAGCAACGTGATGGAGGACCAGGACCTCTTGGAAATAGGAATCCTTAACTCTGGGCACAGACAGAGAATACTCCAAGCAATCCAGCTTCTCCCAAAGGTATAGTTTCTGTTATTATGCAAGTGAGGGAACTAACCCCTGCAGTATTCACATAATTTAAAACACTTTTTTGAATGTAGACGTAAATCTACTGGTTTTGTAGACACATTTTTTGCATATGCAAATATGGCATAGAATAATGTCAATACTTTGGACTCGCTTTGTATAGATGTAGTTGACAAAGCAAAGGAAAGTAAAATCTGTAATTTGACATGATGGCTGTTTAGAATTACTTTTGGCCTTTCATCCTATTTATAGACTACCATGACATATGTGTAAATAAGGCTGTCCATGAATCCCAGAATGCCTGTCTTAACATAGGAGTTGCCCTGGAAATACTTTGCCCCTCATAAAAGTACTCTTAAAAGCATTGGAGGAAATACTGTTTTCCCAATACCTGCTTTTTGTATGAGATACAGAGACATCCTGCAGGTTGCATATTTAATTTTCTGCTATCTATATGAATTTTGCTTCTCACCTGCGGACAGATAAACTTGCAGCCATTTTCCCAATCAGTTTTAGTGCTAGCCAGTTTAAACACTATATTTTGAAATCAGTGTAGAATATTGTGCATAACAGAATGTATCACTGGAGGTTTCTTTGACCATTCCAAACAAGAGATAGTGGACCTAGCATGGAAAATTACTACTTTAATTTGGAAAATTTTATAAGGAGAATGAATGACGAATAGCAAACACCAGTAGGGCTCAGAAGGCTGTCACATGTGATGCTGGTACTTGGTGCAAAATACTAAGGCAGGAATAAAATCAAGTGTAAAGTGCACTGAGTGTTCTGGTAGCAGCATGTGGGAAATAATGGAAGTAAATAGAGATTAGTCCACTTGAAGTTTCATAACACTGGAGAATGACAAGACTTATTAAATGATTTTTCAGTTTAGATCATGAAGCAGACATTGTTGGAAAAGGCTTTTTGATGCATCAAGGCTTTCTGGATGGATGACTTGTAAAAGAGCATGAAGGTTTCTTTTATATGGGATAATCAGAAGTTGTGAAGCAATTTCTGTATTAGTTATTATTAATTACTAATTTCTGTTTAGTCAATCCATATATACTACAATGTGAGTCTGCACACAGAAACACCACATCATTAAAACACACAGAAACACAGATCATTAAAAATAATAATTTTCCACGTACCATATTAGACAAATGAGATAAATGATACAAGAAGTAGGGTATTAAAAGCAGCGTTTGATGAATTACAAAAGATATTAAAGGTTTATCTATGAATTTATGAATTTTTCAGGCATACTATCATTCAAACAAAAATTTTGTAATCTTTAGCTGGGCTCATAGCTGATGATATATTTATACTGTTTTTTATGCTTCTTAGAGAGATCAGCTTTCATGTAGTCTTGTTTACATTCTTCAAAATTAATGAATCGATTGTTAATATATCATCATGTTAGTGCTATTTGCACTCAGTGGCTGGTTTTTATGAAAACATTGCTAATATTGTCTGCTTTTGGAGAGTTTACTAATGCTGAGAGCAGATTCTGTTATAAGACTAGAACTGCAGTCCTTTTAAAATCTGCTTGATGTGAGACAGAATTGAGATCTAGAGGTACTCTTGAAACCAGTTGAGAACAGGATGGTTATGCAGTTACTCGGAAGAATTCTGAACCAAAGATAATTAAGTAACATAAGATGGCTTGAAGCATGTGCTGAATAATGGTGAGATAGTTTTTAGGTTCTTTCCTGTTGAGCTAAAAAGGCAATCCCTAAGGACCACATTTTAACGTGTCTTTGATGCAAGGATGTGACCCAAAATAAAGGCAGTTGCAAGCTGAAGCTTTGCATCATGTTTCTCCACATAATTGACTCAGCAATGTAAGAGAGCTTACATAGTAAAAACACATAATTTCCTAAATAAACTGAGTTCTTTTGAAGGCAGGTTATAGAGCCCAAAAATTAGGATCATGGGAAGTTTTATCTAATGTAATGCACCCTTGTTACATTCACAACAGCTTGCTAAATGCATAAAACACTTCCACATCCTGCAACAAACCATGAAACATTTCTGTATGTTTATTTATGTGTTGATAAGTTCAGCTCTGTCATCCTGCATTCAAAATAGTGCATACCATCTAAATATATTAAGACCTCAGACTGTAATTGGAGTCTCACTAATTTGAATCTCATTAGATAAAAATTCTGTTAGTTTGTTTGTTTTGAACATGTACCTCTTTTCTGTTCCTCATTTAATTTAAATCTTGATGACTCCATGCATTTTTTACTTAATGACATTGCTGATGATGTTATTTTTAGTTTTACTAATAATGTTTCCTGTCTTGAGATACTTTTTAGCTCATATTTTGAGGTGGAAGTTAAGTGCTTTAAAAAAAACCTGTCAAACAACACTTCGTTAAAGCCTCGGGCAGCACTGAATAAGTTTAGAGGGTAAAAATCAAGCCACAAATCTATCGTCAAAGTTTTAAAATACCTTTTTTAAAAGTTCTTTTTGTTGTTCTGATACATACTCATCTCTGCAGCCTGGTAATGCAACAGGTATTTAGTAGCTGAAATTTTTTACTCATAACTGCTGCCTTCCTTAAGAGTGATTAATTTCGAGATGTCAAACACCAGTATCCTGATTAGAAACCATTCTCTAGAGCTTGAAGTAGTTTTAAATAGGGAAAAAGACCCACATTTTGGGCAGATATAGATTAATTAATCATTGTAGTCTCTTATGCAAGTACAAAAGGGTATGTTTACCTGGATTTCTCAAAATGTTTTCCCATTATATTCTGTATTCGAGAAGAACATTCCATAAGAGGGAAAAATGGTATATTCACCAGTAGGTAGGTACAGTTGAAACTTTTGAGATAGAAAGCTTCTTTCCAAAATACTCTTTATTTTTGTTGGATTAGAGCTTGTAGCTCTAATTCTTGTCTTGTACCAACGTAATTTAAGTTACTCAAGTTTCACCTTAATATTAACTAGAGCACTTTATGGCTTATTTTAATAATATAAGGCTAAGACAGTCTGGTTGAAATATCATTTGCAAAATTAGTTCTTGAAATTGAAGTATTTTATACATTACATCAGTCTTAAAGCAAACTTCATAGCAGAGTTTAATATTGCATTTAAGAGTTCTGCATGAAAAAATGAAATCAATAGATCTTTGGAGGAGGATTTTATGTGCTTTATTGGAAGGAAGTTCAGATATGTTGAGAATTGGAGACAGCATATAAAAAGCTACTGAAGCTGCAAATACCTTGAGAAAAAATAATTAATTAAAGTAACTAATTCTGAGAAAAGATTTGTGTGCAGTGTATGCTTAATTGACTAAGTAATAACAGTCATGGCACAAAATTTTAGTCACACTTGAGTTACATAGAAAAACCTAAGGAGCATTGGCCAGCTAGTTCAGCATCCCAAACCTATGCGCAAGTGACTTCTTAGTGGGTTCCTCAAAAGGTTTTTTTTAAATGACAATTATGCTAGGTTATCTCAGAATTTATCTAAGAAAAACGATTGCTTTTGTGTGGGATGCTCCGTGTATGGCTCCTTCTCCCAGCACATAATGGGAACACATGCTCTCATTTGACAGATGGAAGGAAGATGTTAGCTGAGAGCAGCTTTCTCCTGGCTCCAGAGCTATTCTTAAAGCAGCTTGCTCCTTCCTGCACAGAGAGGTCTCAGCAAAAAGCAGGTTTGGGAATAGCACTGGTGTGCAGGCCGCCAGCCTCTTTTCTTGGGTGCTTTGCAGAACTAGACAAGGATGTGAACAAGCTATGAGCACAACCTGTCTGCGAGCAGTGTTATAAAGCTCTGCTTCCAGAAGTGCTGGACTTACTGCTCATACGTAACACCTTTGTGCAAGCATGGTGAGTTTGGCATCTGGGAAAACAGAACGACTGTGCGTGTGCTCATTAACTGTGCTGTGTGTGTAACACAGAAAGATCACATCATGTGATCTTCGCTGTTGCTATGTTGCTATTGGCTTAGACACCCCAGAGCTCAGTAAGCTGATTTCAGTCCTGGTGCTTAATTACCTCCCATTTAGCATTTCCATTCCTAAGACAGTTTCCAAACTAGGAGGTGCTGCAAAATGTTGATGACCCTTTCTGACTGTGACTCCTTTGTTTCTGGTCTGCTGGAAGTGAAGATGAAAAATGGGATTCGAAGGACGTACTTTTTGCTCTGCTGTTTTCCCTGCTTCTTATGCCTCTGGGAATTACTTTCCTGGTCTGAAGGGAGGCCACTCACATGCTCGCTGCACCACTTGCAAGACCTTTAACCATAGGGACAGAAAAAGGCAATTAGAAAAAATAATTATTTTTAAAATAATAATTTTTTAAATTAGAAAAAAGCAATATTGTATCTGATGAAGAACTGGGAAGTTTCTTCATTCTTCTGGATGTGGAACTGTTTACATTTCTCCAGAAAAAAAGAAAAAATAATAAAAACACAAAAGCCCCCAGGTCTGCATCTATTTTCCTTTAAATTTGGAAGACAGATTCCAACTGAAAAAAAACACAGAAAGGATGCCTACTGTAATTCTGACAACCTTAGGTAAGAAACACTGAACTCAGTTAGGGGTATTCCAGACCTTCCATTGAGGCAAGATCATGAATCAGGCACTGCTGTGAAGTGAATGTGCCTGTACTGTCTTTTTCTAGCAGGCTCCACAAGAATACAGAAGGCTTTTGATTAGTGGAAAGAGAAGTCAAACAGTAATAGAACACAAGCTTGAATAGTTAACTTTTAAAATATGTGGCAGGGTAGATGGAATAGAAACCCAAAAAGTTTATATACAGTTCTTCCTCACCTGCTGTGTCTCTGCAGGCAGACCCTGTTTCACTTGGTGCCTTTCTGCCAGCAGCACACACAAAGTCTTCTCAGGTCCTTTGTCATTTGTGCCCGTCCCCTGTGAAAGCTGCCCCTCTGCCCCTGCTGCAGGCTCAATTTCTGCCCAGGCACTGCAGGCACCAGCTCCATATGGTGACCCTGATCCAGCCAGGCTCTCTGGGCTTCAGAAGTGTCACTCTTCTGAGCCTTTTGTTTCATGACTCCAGAGGAGGAATGATCTCCTCTTCCAACAACATGACTCCAACTGACCACATTTGTGAAGTACATAATATATAACAGACAACTGACAAAGACAGGAAACAAAAAAGAACTGATATATGCCCCATTTCAAGCACCTAAAATTTCTTAGCTAGATAGTTGATAGTTTCATATAAGTTCCCAAAAATGCTGCTTAAAGCTCTTGAATGGGCCAGCAGTGTAAAAGAAAGCCCTATATGCTTGCTAAAAAGATCTTTTTTCTAAATGAACACAAGCATAAATTCACAGTAATCATAGCCACCATTTTAAAAACTGTGAAAGTCAAGTAATCTTATCTTCCTTTTACAGCACATAAAAAGCTTGATTTTGGTACACACACTAAGCTCCACCAGATAGTGATATTACCTTTGGAGAACATAGTATTAATTCCCCATCTGTCTGTGAAGATCAGAGAAAACTGGTAACAGTCCATGCTACTGAATTTACCTTTATATTTCTAGTGCATATGTGATTACTTTGAAGCTCTGTTTGTGTTTATTTGGCCACCTTTCAGAGACAAAAAACTCAAGTACCTTTTATCCTAATGTAAAATGCTCAATCCACACAGCAGTGATATACTTTTTTAAAAGTTTCTTGTACAGACAGTCTCTTGTGAGGGATTTCTCAACCCATTAGGATACTACTTGACATTGCTATTTTATTATGAGAAACAACTCTTTCTGGCTTCTGCTTTCTGTTCATTTCAAAGGAAGTGATACTGATGTTATATCAATAGGACCTAGGAGAGAAATCTCATATGGTTTGTATCTTCTTCCATACTTTTTTTGAATCATGTTTTCTTAAACGTTTCTTTTTCTCTAAATCCTTTGGGCTTCAATTCCTAGCCTTTTCCACAGTCGGCACGTGAAAATCTTCTGCAGTGAAAAAGCTGACATTGGTATTGCTCTCTAAACAACTGAATGAACTAGTAGTGTCTGTGGAAGAATAATGCCCCTATTTATGAGCAGTTAATATATGAAACACTGTCATGACTTGCAGCTCAGAGATTTTACATTGATCTGAGTCAAACAGCGTGCACCTTACCTGGATGTTTGACACCACTGGTGCTTGTGTTGTAGCTGGTGCAAAATGATTGAAATATGCATGGAAATACACTCAGTAGGTAGGAGGGAGTTTTTATTTCAAGAAATATCAATCAACAAGGAAGCCTACAGGGTTTAAATGATCTGTGAGAGGAGTCCAAGATAAGAGTGGAGTATAGAAGAAAAGGTACAGTCTAAAAGCCATGACCTGTTAATGAACACCGGGGTAACATGCAACTAAACTGAATCTCTGACAAAGTAAAAGGCAGCACTTCCAGACAGGTATTTCAAAATGTTTTTATTTAAAAACTCAATAACATTTTATATGAAAAGCAGATACTATTAATGGTACTGTCACATCTAGATAACCAATATGTCTGTTAGTAAGTATTAGAAAGGAAAACATTCAGGTAACTATGAATGACAGTTAATAAAGTTGGTATTATTAAAAGACAGAAAGAAACTTTCCATGCAAGAGGATAGATACTGAAATTTTATTAATTTTCATTTTAGATGCATTTTAGAATGTCTGTTTTAGATAAGAGAGTGGTTCTCTGTTCATGACAAAACAAAGTACTGCTTCTGTGCTGAAACCAATACTAAATATTCTAGTTCTGAGGTTAATTTTTTGTGATGGCAGCTGTCCTGCCAGGGCAAATGGGCTGGGAGCTCAGGGGAGCACTGGGACAAGGTGAGTAGGGCAGGGACAGTGGCAGTGACTGCGAGCAGCCACATCCCAGGGCAAATCCACAGGACATTCACAGGGATGAGGACAGGAAAAGGTCACCTTGGAGGGTGAGTCAGTGGTTGAGGATGAACAAATGTGGGCTGGGCACAGACATACACACAGCATAGCTCAGGCAAGTATCAGGACATGGACCTGAGTTCACATGCAGCTCCTGCAAAAGGTGGGGTCTGGCTAAAGCCCTGGCCAGACTTCTCACTGCTCTTCCTCACACAGATCTGATCCAAATCTGGGAGAGGGAAAATGCTTGCAGAATCAGCTGCTGCCCTACAACAGACCAGTGTATTTTCACGTAAGCTATTGAGTGACCCAACAACAATTTTGCCTATTGGCACCAAATCCAAAGACTGAAATGGTCACATCCATTTCAGTTGTTCTCAGCCTCTTGTTTATTGCATTGTTCACCTGTGTTTACTTGCCTGAAGCCCTTTGCAACTCTGCTGTAGTAGAGGAATATCAACTTTAACAATTCTTTTGATGGAGATCTCTAGTGGGAATTGAGAATTTAGAAAATTGCCATGTTGTGTTTACTTTTCATAGAGGCTGATGGGTTACCAAAAGTACAGACCAGACTGCATGGGTTTTCTCAAATCAGGAGGCCAAAAAAAAAAAAATTTTAAAATCAGAATCTAATAAATGTAAAGATCAAATAGTAAGAAACACAAGAAATAATTTGCATAATGTGCCCTATCTGAATACGTTGAAAATTGTTTTCATGGTGCTTCAGTTTTCTTTGTTAGAGCAAGGAAACAAAAATACCTTATATTTTCCAAAACTCATGTGTTCCCTGTGTGCCTGTTCCCTGTCTTCATGCCTTTTCTATACTAGATTTTTCTTCTTCCGTCTATTAGGTTCTTGCTTTTCAAGTGTCTATTTAAGCATACCCTTTTTAAAATCGATGTGCCAGAGAGGAGTGATGCAGGCACACTGCAGCATGAATATGAGAGTTTAAGCTCAAAGCATTATGTTTCTGTCACACTTCCTTTGTTTCTCATAAAGTAGGAAGATATATTAGTAGGCAAAACTGGGAGACGGGCTTTTACCATTCACAGTCACCCCTGCACAGTCGCGAGAACCTATGCAAAACCCATGGTTACTAACCCTCTAAAGCTTCTTAACAATTTATCAGTTCAGCGTATTATCAAGTTAGTATAGTTACATTTCCATAGAAAGACAATATGTGCAGAATACTGTTGAAAATTGAGGCTATTTCATAGTTTTTTTTCTACCTCGTTCTACTTCTATTTTTGCCACTATTGTAAATTACTTTAAAATTCATTAAAACAGTGTGGTGTAACAAACTGCACAGGTAGAGGCTTTATGTGTTTTTATCTTTAATGGCTTTAATGACTATCTTGAAAGTCTTCACTTGTGTCACTGAGAGGCAGTTGTGAAAGAGAAATTGCAGCTTTTACTTCCTGGCAGCTTAACAAAATTCAGAAAAATTAGATGCCAGTGGTATTTCTTAGTTTTTTGTGAAAACAAGATTTATGAAATTAGGTGGCTGTGTTTCTATATAGATGCAAGTGTTGCACTTCTGTGCACGTTATTCTGTCAATTCCATTCCAATAATATCTGATTCAGTTTTCCAATCTCAGGCAATTTAACAGACAGTGAGCAATCTAAAACATGTTAAATTCCCATGCCATGAAAAATGTGAGCAGGTAGAGGAAAGAGACTTTTTTTAAACCTTCCCTGGGGATGGAAAAATATAGTGCAGGTTTAGCCATTATAAAATAACATATAGTTTGATAGAAAAGATAAATTAGGAATAATACAACCAAGACCATATATTTCATTTGCAATATGATACCAAAAGAACAATTTCTCAGTCTAATTTCTTCCCCTTCTATGAAATCTGAGGTGAAAATCTGACATTTTTGGGCAGTGAGGATATTAATGTCTCTTTTACCCTTTTGTCTTCCTCCACTTATGGATTCTCTGATGTCTAGAAAGAATTGAACTCCAGCTACAGTTTTGGGTATACTCTGGTGTAAAAGGCAAGCGTCCATAAGAAAAAGAAGCATCAAAAACTGAATTCTATTACTGCTTAAACACAAAATTGTTTCATGTTGTACTAACCATTAAAAGACTGTTGATCAGAGAATAAGATAACTGACCCAAAGAAAATAACATGTGTAACTTCTGTTTTGAAAGGTATTTAATGGGTATCACCAGTAATTTTTGCTCATCCTTGTTTTTCAGATGAAGCAGATCGGTCACGATGGTTACAACCCCTCCTCTGTAGCTGAATGGCTGGATTCCATTGAACTGGGTGACTATACCAAATCCTTTCTAATTAATGGCTATACATCGATGGACCTTGTGAAAAAAATATGGGAGATTGAATTAATTAATGTAAGTTGATTTATTTATAGCAGTAATTCCTCCCAAATACATTATATAGTACTTGTCCTTGTACATCAAGGAGAATGCAGAAAGGCAATTTGCACCACAAATACAGTCATCAAGTGCTTTTAATGACTACACCTCTCATGCCTGTGGCTGGGTTGACTGTTCGCTTTGCTTTCATTTACTTTGCCATTGTCTTTAGCATGGTGTTCAATCAGCATGATCGTGTTTGCCTTCAGGAGGCTGAATGACATTTAAAATATATTTTGGGAGTTTATAGCTACGAAGCACACGTCTTTGCTTTTAAAGTGCCTAGAAACAGTACTTCCTGTAGAGATACTTATAGTTTACTTTTTCTACATGCTCCAGCTGAATTAGACATAAAATAAGGAAACCTTATAGTTAGTAAGTTATTCTAAAATAACACCGTTTTTTATTTAATTACCACTTTTGCTACTTCCATTTACATGACTCAGTTTAATCAGATGTCCCCATATGGGCAACCATAAACTTTAATGTGGACTGCACTGCAGGGTAATTTGGAATGAGAGGAAGTTTGTGCTGTTATGGTGAAGTTTGTAATGTTACAGTGAAGTCATTGACAGTACAGCTCTGCCAGAGGAATTTTCATGTGAGTTATGTGTCTGAAAGTGAGTTGTTTTCTCTTATAAAACACTGATGATTGTAGCTTAGATTTGCTGTGACTTCTGAAATCAACTGTAATGTCAGTTTATATGAACTTTTAGGGCAACCTCTACATGGAGAGAAGCTTGATATCATATGTTATTGATTCTTCACAGATAAAAGGCTCTGCTCTTCCTTCAGGTATAGGAGATACTACATCTCTGCCTCTGATTAGTGCCTGAGTCCCAGAGCAGTCCAAGGGCTACCAGTAACCATAGTCAATCAAGCATAAGATAAAGCAGCTGGTGTAGTTGTATGCTAGGAAATGTAGTTGTATGCTAGGATGTATGTGTCCCAGGCTGGAGAAATGAAGAACATAACTATGATGCAAAGCCCTGTTGCAGCACAATAACTGCTGCATCAGGCACAGGCAGCTGTAGCCTGAGACCAGCATCTAAACAAAAGACAGAAAAACGTAAAAGGAGTTATTTCATGTTAGCTGGAAGAAAAAAAACCATTGAATGTAAGAATTTCTTTTCTTGCTGTCACAGAAAATTTCTTTTCTTGATGTTAACTAGCAGAAAAATGTAATATAAGGGCCAAACACTGCCTCATGTGTTTTGTCTCACTTAATGTATCTTGTAGGTACATAATTGAAGTCAGGATATGATTGATGCATTACGGATGTCTGCTGCTAAGCTAGTTATAACTGGGATTCTTTTTTCTCTAAATGGCTGGAATTTTAATAAGAACTGGGGACCCTTTGCCTCAGAAGCTAATATAGGTCATCAATCAGCACTGAGTTGAAAATAGTAGAAGATTCTGCTCTTATTGTTTTCTGTAATTTTGCATCCCACTTTGCCACAATCAATTTAGAAACAAATTACCCTTTAGCTCCCTCAAGTGGATCATTAAAATGTTATTAAAGGTTTGTGGTTGATTCCAAACTTGCTTAAACTGATGAAAAGGGGAGTACCTGCACTGAAGTTAACAGGAATACACTTCTGTAAAACTAGTATAAACCAAACCCCTATGTCCCTCTAACTTTAAATCTTAACATTATGTTCAATTTGAAGGTCTGTACTTCTTGGGAAAACACCCCCTTTTGCCATGAGTTGCAAGAAGAAGCTGTTTAATAGTTGTATAAGTACTTCTATAGATATAGGAGTCTATAGAGATAAATATTTTTTTCCACCTGATAGGTTTGAATTATATTGTTCAAGAGCAGAGTTAATAAAACAGTTTTGCCTCATAAGAATAACTGGTTTAGTACTGCCATATTTGATTCCCCCCAATCAGTAGGAGCTCAATGTAATGATATTATGTTCGCTGAGAAAATCTGTAGCTTAGAAAGATATTTACTATTACTGTTTTCTTTCAATTGAAGGGAATCATTCAGAAATGGACAAGAAATTGGTTTGAAGCATTGTGCAGTCTGTCAGAACGAGATACTTAGCGCTGACCAGCAAGCCTGCTGTCTGAAATTGATTTCAAAGGTCTCACTTCTTCAGTTGATGGCAAAGAAAAGCTTATTGCAGAAAGTTTTTCATAACAGAATGCATAAAGGTCAAAGCCACTAACTCAGGAACAGGACTCTTCACTTGAGTAGGTCAAAATCCAGGCACTTGAAAAACAAGAGAAAAGAAAACAGACTCAGAATCCTAAAAAGAATTCAGAGTACCCTTGGTATGGAGACCTGATGCTTAAGTTGTAGAAGGAACAAGAAGCTTAAATTAAAGTTATGCCTAATGCAATAAAAATATATCAAGGGCTACAGAAATGATAACTTACTTATTTCAGCTTTTTAAACAGTTTCAGCCGCTGAATTTGACAGGAAAGCCATACCTACTTTGCTTCAAGGAATCCCTTTTTTCATATTTGATGCTTCTTTCCATTTAGCTGTTGGGAAATCAACCATGGGTCCTGGAGGGGTAGAAACAGTCTTGGTGCTAGGGATAATATCTTCTGTTTGGATCCCTCAGTACAAGAAGGAGGTTGAGGCACTGGAGTGTATCCTGAAAGGGCAGCAAAGTTGGTGAAGGGTCTGGAGCACACATCCTCTGAAGGGTGGCTGGGGGAGCTGGGGTTGTTCAGCCCGGAGAAGAGAAGGCTCAGGGGAGATCTTTTCACTCTACACCTACCTGAAAGGAGGCTGTAGCAAGGTGGAGGTTAGTCTCTTCTCCCAAGTAACAAACAATAGGATCAGAGGAAATGGCCTCAAGGCTCATATTGAATATTAGGAAAAAAATCTTCACTGAAAAGAAAGAGTTGTCAAGCATTGGAACAGGCTGCCCAGGGAAGTCACCAGGGTTGAGTCACCATCCCTGGGGATATTTCAAAGATATATAGGTGTGGCACTTAGAGATACAGTTTAGTGGGACCTGACATCATTAGGTTTGTGGTGGAACTCAATGAACTTAAAGGTCTTTTCCAACTTAAATAATTCTATGATTAAAGTAATCCTTTGTGATTTATCCTTTATTCCCATAGGACACTGGAATGATCAGAACTTTGAATCTTCTTGTATTTTTAAAAAGAACAGTTCTTTATTTCTAACACAGTTTTATTATTCTTGTAAATTATCATCTAGGTAAGCACATTTAAAACTACTGTGAGGAGAGCACCAAGTGTACGAGAGAGGGAGAATGTCTAAGGCACTGGTAGGAAAGGGCATCTTCCCTCAGCTTTTCTGGTCCCCAGCCATCTCTCTGGCATTAAGAAACAAATTTAATATTCAGCTTCCTAAAATTTATTTCAAATTATTCCGGCAAAGTAGTGTCATCTCTGACTTATGTGCTAGTTTCTTTCAAACTTTTATGTGTACATAGAGCATGTGTTTCTTTAAACACAATCAAACAGCAATTTCTAAAAGCATTTGAATCAGAAGAGTAATTTAAAAAGTTATTCACTTGTGTTTCTTGTAAGTTCCCACCAGCATTCTCAGTCCTTCTTCAACAGGTCAGATTTTGAAATATAGATTTTGTTTCACTAATTAATTCTTCATTTAGATAATTTAGAATTTTCCCAGATCTATTTCCTTCTGTGATGTGCTTTCTGGGAAGCATTGCTCTAATTTTCTTATCCTGGGATTGTAAGTATTCAGAATGCCTTCTCCTAAATTAGGCTTTCCCAACACTTCAGCTTTTGTCTCCCAAGTTTCTTGGCTCATTAGAGATATCAGATTCTGTATCCAGATTCAGATATAATTTATTCAATTCTGTAGCTATGAGGAACTTTTCTGAAATACATATCATCTGCTGAAAAAAAAGTCCAGTATTTTCTATAATCCCCTAACCCACCTGTGCACCTGTGCTTTGAAGTATAAATGCTCTTCTATATGACTAATCATATTATCCTTGGCTGTTATTGTGGATTACTTACGTAACCCTCCCGCTGTGGGACTCACTCTCTTCAGGGAACTTTTACCATAGAGATTCCTCAGGCAAGATACAAACACCTTAAAAGCACAAAGCAGATTATTTGTCATGTAACACACAATACTTTGTAGGACTAATGAACTAGGCATTAAATCAACCCCCGCCAAATGAGTCACTCAGTGTAATGGGCAACTAGTCATCACCCAGGTAAAGGGAGAGCTGGCCTCTGGGGCTCACTGGAACAGGCTGATCTGTGGTAGTGCTGAGCTGCTGTCTTCTGATTTCCCTTTCATTTTTCTCATTAGGATTTTATGCCTCTTCATGTGAATGTTGTTCCTTGAATCCTTGAGGTGCCAGTTTTCCCTGTCTCAACAATCTTTCTTATGTCTGCAACTTTATCTTTCTGATCTCGAATGCTTCCAGCCCTTGCACTCTCTCACAGCTCCCTCTCACGCCCTAGCAATTTTCTCAGAAGGAAACTGAGAACAGTTCCACAGCTGCGTTGTACTGAAAGTGGGTCTGGAATCACAGATAGTTGAACTCCTGGGAGGAGGGTTACATGGAAGTGGCCTGGTTTACATTTCTTTTCAATTAGTTCATCTTGCACTCTGAGCTTCTTTTCTCATGCATACTTCTTTCACAGGGACGATTCTTTGTCTTCTGCAACATTATATGGTTCAATTACCATCCAGAATTTGAACTTTTTGGGAAGTGTCCTCTAAAATTTCTTCCAAATTGCACTCCTGATTTCTCTTAGGATATAAGGATTGCTGTTCAGGATCAGAGCAAAAATACCAGAGAGAGAAATTAGTTACCAATTAGTTACCAATGCCTTCCATTAGTTTATAGCTAAGTACTTGGACCTTTCTCAAGGTTGCTGACGAGTCTCACAATTTAATTGAATTATATACTGCGTGGAAAGTGACTCTTTAGTTTTATTTAAAGTGGGTACGTGATTATTGAAGCCCATGATGTTTTTACTGTAGGAATGAAAGAGTCTAACAGCAGCCATAGTGAAGCAGATCAGTCTACCTACCCCACTCTGGTGCCTATAAAAATCACCATAAATGACCAGGGAAGGCTACATAGCAAGTATATTATGAACAAGCCTATTATGAATTATTCGCATAGCATTCTTAAAATAATAGTTTTGAGCTCAAGGACTTCTGCAATTGGGCCCAACTGGTCCTTGACTTTTCTTTTTTGAGTAAGTTCCTATCATCATCAAGTTTTGTGATCTTACTGCTAGTCTTCTTCCCTTTAGAATGAATAAGTATATTGAGCTGCTGAGGTTCATTGACAGATCTCTTGAGGAATTCACTAGAAACCTTCTTCCACCTTGAAAACTGCAATTTCTCCTGCAGTTTCGTGGTTTAAACAGTGTTTCTCCATGAAAGAATCTCTTCTTATGGCTTAATGTCATGACTGCTGTTTTGTGGCTTTTGGGTTTTTTTTTGGTGAAAGTGTTTCAAGAGTGGCTTCATCAAAAGACTTCAGAAGTTCAGGCAAACAAGCGGATCAAGCAAATCATTAACCTTCTCTACGTGATTTTATCTGCTCCAAGGAACACCAGTAGGTTCCTGAGATATGAGGCATCCTTACCTGCAGTCACTTTAACTCTTGGTTGTCTTTATTTATGTGTGTATTACTAGTATGCATTTTTAAATTCCTGCTATTTCACCTGGCACAGGCATAGGGGCCAGTATTACTGTGGATCTTCCATGAAACTATTCTTAAAAACTGACATCAATTTTGTCATTTTCCAGTCCTCAGATAACAAGTTTTTAAGGGAAAAGTTATACATTGTTGCTAGGAGCTCATCAAATTCATCCTTGAATTCTTTCTCTATTTATCTTTTCTGTGCTATGGTTCATTTTACACACTTCTATCATTTCTCCTGTCAATGGTCTCATTTGCAAACTAAAGAGTCTTAGATCATTTAGTAATTTCAGACATCCGAAAATCCTTGTTCTGTATCTTTCTGGTCCTTCTCTTTACAGTTCCAATACTGTCACATAGTGGCAGTGATACATGTCTAATTTCAAAGTCGGATTTTCATTAGGCGCATCTAGCTTGAGTCTATAGGTTTAAGTGATGGAAGAACTTAGTGCTCAGAGCTCTCATGAGGCCTTTGCTGACTAATACACCTACAATATCTATGCCCCATGATGTAGTCTGTGCTTAAAGAATTTAACCATACTGCACTTACTGCATTCAGATACCTTGATCAAGTTAGTGTCTCACTTAGCAGCCTCTTCATCTACTCCAGCAAAGCAGATAGTGACTCCACAGTTTGGGTAGTGCACACCAAATGGATGAATTTTGTACAGTGCTTACTTGACAGCTTAATTTCCCATGATATCTAGCATGAAAAAGGTGTCTTATTCTTAGGAGGACTGTCCTTCAGATTCTGTTTGAAAAATTGCTCTGTGGCTCCTCTTTTCTTGTTACTTAATTTCCTGAGTCTGCCACTCTGCAGAGACAGTTTTGAGAGAGGAGCAAGTGTACTCTGAGACATTGCAACTCCAGAATTACAATTCCTGATCCTTTTCCTCTGCTTCAGAACCCCCTGATAGATTTCATATCACTGAAAAGGGCTAAGAGTGTTTAGAGCCACAGTCCTTTCTGATCTCCCAAAGACACTGGTGATTGATAAAGATGTCCATAACACTTCCTGTTGTTGCTTTCTAAATGGCACCAACAATTTTGTTGGTCAGAAGAGCTTTCAAGACCATGAGGCTGCACTAGCAATAGGCTGTGGGATCTCAAGTTATTAGGTATTTTGGTATTAAAAGTATCCACGAGGGTTGTGGAGTGTAGAAAGTTGTCTGTATGACTTTTTCTTTGTTCACTCTTTACAAACATTTGGAAGCATATTACTAGGGTACTTGATTAAGTGCTTCAAGTTAATTTGTGTGAGCCAATACTTCTTCAGACACAATTGTATTGATGTACTGGTGCAAAACCAAAAGTCTTCTATTTCAAAGTTTCTAGGTAGCATAAAATTCTTGAGAATGTCTCTGACATCCTGCAAAAATAAATGTGCCTGTTTTACTAAGGAACAGATATTTCTAGTGCTTGAAATTTTAATGTGAATCTTTAAAATTCTCTGCCAGGCAGACTGAACTTTGGGTCTTCTCACTCATTAGTAGAGTAGTAGCCGGTGTATAAGATGCATGAATACAGTCAGGAAAACATTTTATACTACATTTATGGTGGGTTTTATATTAAATAACTACAATTTTGAAATGGGTAATGAACAACATTGGTTTGAGGAAATATGAAGGAAACTTTCAATATCTATTCAAATTCTTTGGCTTAATTTACAAAGCTATCCTAATTAATATATATAGCACCAAATATTAAGCATTCTTTTGACAACAGAAGAGTTGTTTGTGTTTTTCATATCAAAAGCTCTGAAGATGAGTATGGAACTGAATAGCTTTCATCATGATGCATTATTTCTTCATGAGGTAAGATGTATATGGATTTGTTCAGTTGCTCCTGCATTAGTAGGACAATGCTGTAAATTGGATTACATTCATATCTGTTAGCCACTATAGTTGCAAATACAAAGGATAGCACCCTAAATTACTCTATTTACCTTTGACACTGGATCAGTAGGTTCATTAAATGTACAAAAAAGCCATGTGATATTATACAAATAGCATTTTTTTCCATGTACAGGAGGTGTGTAGATTTCCTTTATCCTGGGCACCCACAGAGGTCTCAAGGTAGCTTCAATTATGCTTATCTGTTTCTTTTGCAATAATTAAATATGCACCAATTGCAATCATGTATTAAATTTGTTCCTTTGGATCTTGCATTTGAAAATTATTCTTTCTGCAGGCAGACTCTTTTGTTTTGAATGCTGATAATATCTCCATTACTCACTCAGTTCCTAAATTAATGTGGAAGTTACTTATAATTTAGAAACTGTTGTTATGTTGTAGTAATGCAGTGGCTGTCTCTAGAAATCTCATTGGAAGCTCTGTATCCTCAACAAATCCATGTGCCAGTATTTTAACTTCGTAACATGTTTAACTCTTCCATACAGGTTCTGCATGTAACATTTTGCATAATTAGTGATCTTACAGCCTTGGAGTGATTTGATGTGCAAGCTTCCATCTGTTCCTCACGCTAAAGAAAATACTTTTTAAATACATCAATCTCTTTCCTCTGTACTGTTACTTGAAAAAGATCATGATATGACATAACTCATGGCAATTCCTTTAAACATCTCGTGTTTACCTCTTCACACTCCCACTCCCGATCATGGCAGTGCCCAGACTCCAGAGAAGTAGGAGGAGGGAAGGAAGGAAGGGAAGAGGAAGGAAGGGAAGGAAGGG
>VXAX01000641.1:335703-393581 GCA_013399835.1 Leptocoma aspasia | reverse complement strand
AAGAGGAAGGAAGGGAAGGAAGGGAGGGAGGGAGTGAGGGAAGGGAAGAAGGAAGGAAGGAAACACTTGCACTGTGAACGATGTTACAACATTTATTTTTTTGGTAGTATAATGATTCTTTTCTAATCCACCTGATGTCATTTTGTACTACAGATTATTTAAATAGAAGACATGGTATAAATACTTTGACATAATTTTCCTGATTTGATTATTTCCTTACATTATGGCAATAACAAAAAATATTGTTTTCTGATTTAAAAGTGACATTAAAACAGCCATGTTTGATTTGTAAATCTAGCCATTGAAATTTGCAGATAGCAATTGCTTTTCCCTCCTTTCTGAGGCATTTGCTTTAGAATTTTTAAAATCAGAAATTTCCCCTCCTCTTTTTCTCTTTTATTTCTTTCCTTCTCTTCCCCCACACTCTCTTCAAAACAAATTATAATCAGGTAGTGATTGGCAGTCATTTTTAGTACTAATAATCAAAGCTGAGCAATTTTAGCACCTATTGTGTTCCATCTGCAGGATCATTTTCTTGTCCTGTAACACACAAGGTAGCACAAATGATTGATTTATTAAAAAAATTATCTTGCATTACAAAGCAACCCACTCTACTTATTGCCAGAGAGAGTGCTGTCTCTGAAGTGTCCTAACAAAATCTCTCTCCATTCAGGGAACAAATAAATTGCCTTATCATTTGATTTTCTGTCTAGAATCTCGGTGTTCTATCAGAAGGCTCATATTTCAAGTTTCAGAATGTGATCTCCTTTTCAGGGAGTAAAATAGACTTCTTATTTCCTTTAAACCCCCTGGAAAATAACCTCTTCCGCCAGCCCACAAGTTCTCTACAAAAACAGATAAAATACAGTCACTAAATATTTTGTTGTCCTAGGCAACAACTTGTTCTGCCTTCAGTAGCTTAGGAGAGGCCTGAATAAAGAATTATATTTTTCCAGCTTAACCTTTTAAGTGTTGATGAACCAGCAAGGAAATTTGATTTCCATTTTAAAATTATGTCCTTTTTCAGATCAAGCTGATATTAATTTAGAAATTCTATGCATGTCCTATTTTGAATTTGACCTCTGAAATGTGCAGGCTTAGGACAACAAGAATTGTTGATTGTAGTAAAAGATAGGTACTGCAAATAATTTCATTATGGGTATTTTATTTTGTAGACAATATTTGTGATGCTTGGGCTGGAATAAATTGTTTGTTTCAAATGCTTGCGTTTTCTGCCCACAAAACCTATCTCTCATAGTTTTAGCTTAAGGCATTTTAAAACAGATTGTGTTGATTGAAGGTCAATACAAAATACTTGAAGGTGATGACACATAAAAGCAAACAAGAACATAATTTTGTTAATGTTGTAAACTAATGCTTCTGACTTTAGTTTGAAGCAATTTGCAGTGATAAAAATCATAAATATTCCTTTTTTTCAAAGAAATAAAACTGCAGAATTTATTACATAATGTTTTAAGGACTGCAGTTCTATTTTGGTGCTTTTCAAAGAATAATGTGTTCAGTAGTGTGCAAAGGAGAAATAATTCTTCTTTAAAATCTTCTTAAACCTTTTTTTTTCTGCTTCTGCATTGCTCACATAAGATATTGTGTGGAGTTGATATTTCCGTTAAAATTCCCAAGTGTGTCAGATCTTGGCTAGCATGATTTGTCTTCTGTTTGCAACTGATTTCAATAGCTGAAGGTAAAGAAGACTGACTGGCAGTCATTTTAACTATGAAGATGTTGAAGATTGGGAATATTTTAGAGATATTTTCCCTTTGTAACAGATTTTGTTAACGTTCTCAGGTGTGAGAGCCATTGCAGTGTTGTTCCATGTAGACCTATCAATGTGATTAATGTGCCAGAATTAGGACAGCAGCCTTACCCTGGGTCTTTTGCTTGATTCTCCTGTCTCATTGTTCAGAGCTACTTTGGATATCTCTGCAGGCCGCTGCATTTGTATCATACAGATACAGCCTGGATTTCAAAAAGGACTCGAAAGTATTATACCAAGATTATTAATAGAATTAAGGTCAACATTTTTCAAAACAATAAAGTTGAGGGGAAAGGAAGTATTTACTCAACTGTAAAAGGTTCTGTTGCAGCCTGCAGCCAACAGGGCTTGAGTCCTTAAGGTCAAGGATTTTTGTCCTTCACTGTTTTTAACTTTCAAAGGAAGAAGGTTTCAGTCACTTTCTATAAAGGGCAATGCACAATTCTAATAGCTGTTGGTGCCAAGAAACCTGTCATATTCAGTCTTTATTATTTCAAAATTAAATACCATTTTCTCCAGTTATAAATTTTCTATAGATGTAAATAACACGCTGGCAGCCCAAATGTTTACATCCTTGAAATAGTTATTGGCAGGTACTTGCTATCCCTTTCATAATGATCAAGACCTTGCAAGGTTATGTACATTTACCTCCTGATTTAGATTCCTACCTCAGATTGTACTTTCTTATTCATTGCTTATTTTAAAGATTGTTCTTTGTACCACGTAGAGATCTTGAAAATGCTGTATTCATCCAAAAGCAGTATGTGTATGAATTTGAATGCACTTCTATAATATGAAAAATAATTTGAGAAAATGCAGTTAAACTTGCTTTTTTGTGCAATGACATTCGAAATGTTATTCAGATCATGAATTACAAACATAGCTGTTGCAAGTCTGTGAGTCTGTTAATAGGAAATTAGAAATCTTTCTAGTTTTCTGGGGTTCAAAACAGAAAATCAGTTTCAAAATCTGTTAGAATGTTTTATCTGTGCTTTTTAAATCTATGAACTAAGTGCCTGATTCAGATGCACTAATGACAGAAGCTACTGGAAAAAATATATTTATGCCTTAGTTATTCTTTTCTTCACATATTAAAAGCTGGATCAGAACCTGTCTGAGCTAATCAGGTTGTATGAACACATTCATCAGTAAAGGACATATATGAGTTTTCCAAATGGCAGTTTTTATCACTCTTGAGACATCAGCCAAGCACCTGGACATCCTGATTTTCTCAGGGTCTGGACTTCATGCTACCCTTTGAAGTAATAGATTCAATAATAATTCTATTGAGTGGTTGCAGATGAGCTGCTAATGACTGTCTTTCAGTCTCTATCATCTAAGAATTTTTTCCTGTTCTACATGCATGATCTACTTGAAAACAGAAAAGACAGTCATAATGACTTTCTATAAAATACTTTCCTCTCCAGTAAGCCACAAAGAAATGCATATGCACTCATGTGCACACATAAAGCACAGGAAGAATTATGCAGAGCTAAGTATTTAAAACATTTGTGTTCCCACACACAATATGGTTCTACTGTGTTTTCAGTGAACATAACCAAATGCAAGGTATTTTGTGCTTCCTGCTTTATAAGTTAAATTTATGTAAGATTTATGTAAGCAACAGATAAGCATCAAAGCCATAGCTGAGGAGGATGGATGGCAAAACACCAGGCTAGTTCACAAATTTACATTATTAAAGAGAAGTGATAGATCTATGCTGCTTCTTTAGTTGAAACTGAGCAACAATTTGCAAGCAGAAATAATTCTTCTCAACTGCTTTTGATAGCAAAGTATAAAGTAGCACTAGTACATGACATCCACCAAAAAAAAGTTCGTTATTTTAGGTTATCTGCTTGGATCTGTGAACTTTTTTTCTTTTTTTTTTTTTGTAATTTGTGGCTCTCTGGGAATCAGAAGCATAAGATGTGACAATGTGAGAGAGAAAAAAAAAAGACAGAAGTTTAATATGCCTCTAAGCATATGGAGTGGTTGGCTTTGGAAATTGGCTAGAACTGAAGCATGAGAAAGAGGAAGCTGAGAACTGAGGAGAGTTAGTAGTAAATGAGATATATGCTAGGATGAGATGTCAAGAGTCAGACACAAGTGCCATTAGAAGCTAATGAGCTTAGCAAGAATATGTATTTTGAAGAAACAAACACAGAGTATCTAAGTATCATATAAAACAGAAAAAAAATATGACAGTCCTTATTTTATGTCTATTTTAAAAATAGAAGCAAATGACTATAAAAATACATAGAGAGTTTCAAATATTCAAAATTGCTCTTATAGTTAGGTTTTCTGTTTTCCTTTAGTCAAATCAGCTTGCTGAACCTTTGCATCAGAGATTTACCCTCAAGGTCTGACAGCAAACTCCTAGAACACTCTCTAAAATATGATCAGAAATTATACTTCTCTCAGTATTTTTATGGTGTTATTAATAAGCAATACTAGGGATATCAAAATGATGATTTACAGAAAACGTGAAAGATGACCACATGTCATCTATTATAGAAGAAATAAAACACTGGATAGTGTTTCAGGTAAGGAGATTTGTGTCAAGAATGCCTCGATATGAGAAAGAGTTGAAGAGTTTGCAAAAGATTCTTTGGAGATGTTTCATTTAGGCTGAGGTTCTTGGCAAAATATTTTCCCATGGATTTTGATGTGTACTTCAGCTTTTCACCATAAGATTTCTAATGGGCACTGGAATTCAGATAAGACAGAGAAGCAATCTGACTGCTATCTTCTTTGCATTTCCCCAGGGATTTAACAGATTATTCCAAAGTGTCAAGGATAAAACCCCCTCACTGTTTTGCAGAAGGTGCTGTTAAGTGAAATGGCTGAGATTTTGTGTTTATTGCTGACAATTTGTTATATTTCCATAAGCATCAGCATTTTAGCGTCCCATTTGTTTGTGTCAACCTAAGTATTTTTTTACGTGTAAGTATGGAATTAACTACTGCATTTTTCTACAAGGAGTCAAGGAAGATACTGCTGATAAATTAAGCACATACCAATTAATAGCAAAATGAAGAATATTATTTCGTCCTGAAACTCACTTATTTTGTTTGACTGTGCATGTAGCAATTATCAAGATACTAAATAGACTCAGAGGTTCTGAAATATAAATTTTCTGATGGGAAACTGTCAAGGTAAGTTTAAATGAGTAGGAGGGTCAGAAACATGTTTACTGATAAGCAGAAAAATGTCATCAGAATCACAACAGCCATAATTCTGAATATGTGAAATCTTGTATTTGGATTTAGTCTTCATCATGTCTTCCTGATGTCTTGCAAGTAAAAAAAAAATTAAAAAACAAGCAAAAAACATAAGGAGCAAAATCCCAAAACCTTTCTCAAATATCTGTCAGAAGAGCTATCTCTTTATAACAAATCTTTTATTGAATTGTAAGAGAGATGAGGGTTAGTGACAATACCCACAGTCAGTTTTTACCCTCAACCAGTAAAATAATAAGTAGTAGCATGTTTTATTTATTTTAGAAGCTAGCTGACTCTTGGCTTTCAAAAATACTGTGGGAAATCAATTATTTTCATTGTTCATTTTGGTTTCTGCTTCATCATTTTTATCTCAAGGGTAGTTTCCCATTAAAACATTTCAGAACTTCATTTGCTCTCACAGTGAATTTCCCACATGAGTTCCTAATCCAGTTTAGCTGACATGCCAAGAGTAGTCTTAGTGCAGAAAGAGCAACCACTGGTCAGTGCAATGGACGTTCTGGGACATATCTGGAGGTCTTAGACCTTCAGTGCTTTCACCAGAGCTGTCTTGCCAGCAGCTGAAAACTTGGAATTCTTATGTATCTCCTCATGAAACTTATTGATACTTTAGTAACCCGGCATGCTTGTTCAGTGCATTGCTTTGCTGTGAGGCTCTCGGGAATGTTTAAAATGTGTGCACTCCAGTGTCTCTGGTGGTAGGATACCATGAGTTGTTCAGTTGATATGTGAAGCTATATACAAAGCAGTATTAAAAAAAATACACAATCATTTAACAGGGTGACATAATCTAATGTGTACTTATTCTGATCTGCTTCTTGGGTTATGTTTAATTTTCTTATGGCCTCCCTCCCCTGGCTTTTATGTTTTAAGACTTCTCTTTTGCCAGTCTTCATATGGTATCACAGCAATAAAAACAAGGCTAACAGGATTCTCAGAGAGCTTTAACTCAAGCAGTTTCTCTCCTCATGGATAAGCAGAAGAACCCTCAGTTACATTATTGATATTTTAGAGTGCATCTTCTAACCAGTCATTACCAAAATGATTCAAGTTCAGAAGGGTTTACAGCACAACTTTACTAAATTATTCCAAGCAAAGGGAAATGTTGGGCAAAATTCATAACTGGGTCTTTCATCTGCCCATTATATTAATTATTTTACATATTCCACTCATTAAGCAGGTGGAAGTGGAGCAAGACATTGCATTATTAGAAAAACCTATGTTTCCCCAATGCATGTGTTAATTTTTAGGTTCCTTGTGATGATTGGTCCTACAGTATGCAATCATGGATATACTGGTAACTATCCAGATTGTTTTATTTTTACTAAAATAAATTGACATAAGAAGCAGACACTCTTTTTCATAACTATGTCACAGTTATGAAAAGAAAAATTTGAAATTTATTATAAAAAATTAAAAATAAATTGCATTTGAAAATCTATATAATTTTAAAATATCTAAATATTTTTTTTAATTATCTTGAAGGTTTATTTCATGTACCTAGGTGATCACTTGAAATTGGAATGAAATCATTAGTGGGTTTTTTGACCTGTATTGAACATGCTATATTGTGTTCTGCTTTAGCAAAAGGAGGAACAATGGAAGGATAAAATTTCAGTTTCTGATTATATCAGTGAAATTCATATTTACAGCTCTGTCATAGGAGATACATGTCTAGCTTCTTGCTATAATCGTTGAAAATATGCAGCCATTTCTCTGATGTGATTCATCTAGTCCTAAAGCAAATGCCTGAATTATATCAAATGAGTCATGCCTTAAAAGTGCCTATTTTTCCCTGTTAATTAAAGGGACCTTTACATGAGTACTGAGATCTCTATTGTGGACATTTTATATGACATAAGATGAATATTGCTCTGAATCTCTACTTGGATTTTTACTAGAGAAAATACAATAGAAATTATTGACTTTAAATTGAGATGTACAGGAAAAATAATAATTACAAAATAGTCCCAGTATCAAAACTCCTGAGATGAAACCTGTTTCCCCTAGAAACCTGTTTCTTACTTGAGAAAACATACTTGAAAGTCTGGGTATGTTCTGAGAAAGTAATTGTAGCACACCATCGTATACCAACACATTTTATCATTAACAGCCACTGGATGTACCAGACTGCTAAATGCTGCCTACTCCTTAGGAACATCATGTATCATATGTCTGGTTTTTTCAGTCCTGCAACTATGTCTCTCGTACTTCTATGGCATTTGTACCGCAAAAGAGAACAACTTTCACCATGTCTTTTTAAATCCATGCTCCTAGTTATGAATAGAAAGAAGAAAATAAATAACCTCATTTTTCTGACATGTCAGTATTCTGGAAAAGTCCAAAATAATCCCATATAAAACAGATTTTCAAATTTTCTTTTTAAATTCCTGAGTTTTATCCAGGACGTCTGTTTTTTTATTCAGGCAAGATAAATCCTATTCAAATGGCACAGACTAAATTTTATAAGGGCTGTGCTCTTTACAGCTATGCCTACAGGTTTGAACCCATTTTTACTTCCTTAGGATAAATTTTGTATATTATGATAATTTGTAAACTTCACAGCAAGATAATAAATCTTAATTCTATGTTCAGCAATCAAACCAAGCAGTTGCTGAAATTATAGCCTGGCATGTCTTGTGGGTTCAGCTAATATATCTGCTTTACATTTGAGGCCTAGAAAACTTTATAAATATTTTTCTAGTGTTCTCCTAGAAAATAAGTATGTATTTGGCAAAGAAGGAATGAAATCTGATTATGCTGTCTTATGTGCTGAAAACAGTCCTACATGCAGAATCACCAACTCCTGCCCATATTCCTGAGACTAATTTAAAATACAAAATAGCTTGAATATGGCCTTACCGTTGTAAGAAGACATGTTATCAAAACATATTTTAAGTGTCCTTGATATTTCCTTGCATCATCTTACAGTTTTGCACATATCCCTAGAAAAATACTAATATGTCCTTTAGGGGATTGAGAGAAAAAAGAAAAAGTTCACTAGAGAGTTTAAATTATATCAGTAACAGAATTTAATACTGTTACCAATACTGTTGTGGAGTACAGAAGGAACATGACAGAAGTTTATAGGTTTGAAGTTTAAAACCAGATAGTTGTCAGAGCAATGTATTCAATTGCCTAGAAAAATAAGACTACACAAAAAAGACACATTTAATTTAGCTAGAGGAAAAAAAAACATTCATGACATATGAAAAATTAGAAAACTCTCTCTGTCTAAATGAGCAGTCTAAACATCATCCTTTCATAAATTTAGGGTAGGTAAAAGCCAGCATAATAGTCCTGCGTGACAGGAAGAAACCTAGCAGGAATCTCCCCAACCCTAAATTATGTGATTCAGTGACAATAACTCAGCTTTCCCACCAAGCAGCATATATTGTGATACTGCTTACAAGATGGCATTTTAGAGTCATTGTAATAAAGGAAAATTCCACTAGGTGGATCTGGTGCTCTTCTAACAGGGATCGAGAATGTTACTGCACAGCAATTCTGTGCTTTTTTTTTTTTTTTTGTTTGATTGTTTTCTTAACTCTTCTGAGTATGTCAGAATCCAAACATTTAGTTATATTTTGGATGTTAGCGCTATTATTATATTTCTTGATTAAGGATAAAATACCCGTGATCAAATAAGACCAAGTTATGAGACATTAATAGTATGTAATTCCATTGCTAAGTAGTATTTATCTTACTGCTAGCATTTGTCTAAACTGCTAGAGCCATGTTTTATTTCAGCCCTCAAAATTACCTTGCATTTTTAAACTTGTACTGTAATCACAATGGACTTCAAATTAATTTTTTTCTGGGAAGTATCATCAGTCTAAGTAGAATTTTAAATTGGTAAATTTATTACATTTGAAATATTTTTATCACCTAAAGTGGAATGTGACAACAGAACATGAGCAACCAGGGGAACTTTCTTTTTGTATGGGCCATTGCTTAACTGAGGATGTTGATTTAAACACGTCTCTAGAGCTCCGCTATGGCCCGGTGCAGCCACTCATATTTTTATTAAAATCAGTTTATACTTACCAACTTTTTCTCTCAGACAGCCTGTGATATGCAGCTTCAGGCATGCAGCTTGTATGTTCTCAACTTGTATTCTTCTTTAAAGGCTACATTGCTGTTTGAGACCAGAAGGCCTTATCTCTCAAATACCTGTATCTCCCAGATGTGTCAGTCTGGGCTACTAAAAGGTGGTTTTCACTACTACAAATCCTGCCCTTTTGAGAAGGTTTAGAGTGGGTTGCTGGTTCTACAAGAAGTTTTTCTGTCTTTTTTTTCTTGCTGTTTCTGGTGTTACACAGTTGGTTATTTTTGCAAACAAGGTTCATGTTATTAATACTAGGTAACTACTCCAAATATTTCCACAAACTACAGGACTCAGTTTGTTTCAGCTGTGTTTGCATTTTCCCAATATGCTAATGAATGAGTTTTGGAATATTACAGACAATAATATAAAAAATAAAGCATAACAGATATGATAAATTCCCAATCTGCACACCAGAAAACCAGTTCTGATGTTTTCTAAACTCATTCATTATAGGTGGTCTTATTTCAGGTGGACATGTGGGTTCCTATGCAACAAATGTAAGCCTATTGACAATAGTCCTGCTGAGACACTAGAAATTATTGTCAGATCCACAGAGGTCCAAAGTGCAACACAGACTCCCATCAGGCCAGAAAAGAGCTCATATCATGTACTACTGATAATTACAATTTATCTGGTATCTGTTTTCTTTTTCTTTAGCTCACTGTTAAAAAAGCTTTTAAAATCAGGCTGTGCATTTTCTATTAGATATAAAGGTGCAGAGCATCTACTCATCAGCTGTTTTCATCTAATGCCATGCCACACAACCTGTGCAGGGAACTGAATTGGTGCCCCACTTCGCCAGAATAATCTTCTTATTTCTTTTCATGGTAGATGTAGAATGGAGATCTACTTCTGTCATTGAACAAGACTAGAAGTAGAGGTATTTCCCTGCATACAAGGATCTCAAAAGATTGCAGCATCCAAAAACCATTCATCAAAAAGAGTAAACCAGTCTGAAAAGTGCTATGGCATGTTTAAAAAAAAAAAAAAACAAAACAGTTATTTGGCTGGCAGACATAGAAAGCTCCATCTTTCTATAATCAACAAATAGTGGTACACTTCTTCTGAAACTCATACCCATTCTTTCATCTTGCCATAGCCAACCCTCCATATCAGAAGTATTACAAAGGTGTGATGTAAATGCCTTCTAAGATATAGGAAGATTGCCTAAAAATGCCAGGTAAATAGAAGATCATGTTCAATTGATTGTGATTCATCTGTTGAAATACCCTTGTGACCTTTGTTATTCTAGAAAAATGTAAGACCAACTAGAACTAGATATTGCAATACAGAAATGTATCTATGGAAAGAAATTAATACTCTTTGTATTCAAATGAAATTAAGCATGTGATAGCCGGTACTGGGTGTAGAAATGTGGGAATTTGCAAAATTTATTTCTGCCAGAATTTCATAGTGAAATGTCAAGCAGACATGCCTTTCAACTACAAAAAAACTGCTCAGTCTTTAAGATTAAACCCCAGAATCTCATGAGTTAACAATTAGTAGAAGTTTGCTTTCCAATTCTTTTGTCTACTGTTGCTTGACTTAACCAGGAACTGTTCATTGTAACCAATACTAAGGCATTTGTGAGTGTGAAGAACTAGCAAGGAGCATTATTTTTAACTTTTGTTTCTAAGCAGTGCGGTAGCAACAATACTAGTGCTGCAACAATACTCCTCTGCCTCAGTTCTGCCCACAACCCTGCCTTAAACAAAGGAAGAGTACATATTTGGAGAATTCCATTATTACAAAATCTACAAAATTTACATAGTCATATGAAAACAAAATAATCTTCTGCCAATATTTGGACATTTCAGACTTGTCTTACTGCTCAAAATAAAAACACAGGGGTCAGTCATTTTGGCATGAAAAGCTTTTTCATACAGTTCATAATGTGCATTGCCAGAATTGACCTTGAACTGAGAAGCCTGAAATTATTTTTCTTTTCTCTCGGTATTTCAAAAGAATATTTCTATTATGTCCTAAATATTGTTTGTCATTGTGAGCTTTATTTCTAGAATAACATCTTATGGTATGTTGTTTCTCAGGAGAACACATAAAATGTCACAGACTAGCCTGGCAGATTACAGATTGCCCTGGTGGTTCTTGACACACCAAGACAATTTTGGAAACTGCTAGAGACAAAAAACTTTGAAGAAAGGTTTTGATTAGAATCCTGATTTCACACATATTTTTCCAAGCTATTATTGTATTCATTTCCATGTGGACCACCCAGGATGCTATCTCTTTAATTCTATGTAAATGTCTGTTATTGCTGGTGGATTTGAACTTGCTGCAATAATAAGCAAGCAGCAGACGTAACTTTTCTGGCTTATGGTACATTACCAAATTAGTTGTGACTTCAGAGCAATGAATTCCATAACTGTGTCTATATTAGTAAATTAAACAGTGTTCAGGAAATGTGTCCAGGCACTAGAGCACACATCCAGAAGGACCCAGGTATCCTTTTGGCTTATACTTAGTAATACTGAAGAGGTGCTTGAAAAAATGAAGATTCTTTTTTGCTTCTTCCTCTATTTTTCTGGTCATTGCATTGTATCCTAGTATTCAGGAAAAGGAGAATTTGTGTCCTCAGCATGATTTTTACCCTGATATCATAAAGTATATACATGCATTAAAACAGTTTAAAAATTATCTGCAATGACAAATGTCTATAACTCGCTGTCCTCTTTGTCTTAGTTACCAAAACCCATCTTCATTACTGTCTTGCTATAACAACACTTTGTATGAAATTCTAACGACTTGCATCTCAGTGGGGAGTTTTAATTAGGGACAAAAGATTTCCGTTTCTGTCTTTCTCACAATACTGTCATACAAGTAGCAGATGAAAGATTTAAATTTTAATGTGTACTCCAGCATACTCCTTTGATTTTATTCTAAGTACTATTTGGCAGCCTGCCCTTATTACTTGTGTTTTACTTTATTACTATACATAATTTTGAAAAATTGCTTTGAGAGTTGATGCAAAGTATGGGTGAGAATAATCTAGGTATTTGCTGTTATATATCTTCCATTATTATCTTGTTTCCAACAATTTTGCTCTACTTGTCAGCTCTCTCACATTCTATGATACACAGGTTTTTGGATTGCTTTCTAATTTTGACATCAGCTGTAAATTAAAGCCTGCTACTTCTTCCATTGCTCACTCTGTAGACATTACTACTTCAACTTTGTAAACTCCTCAGAGGAGGGATCACCATGTTATCTGCACAATGTTTGGCACGGTGACTTTCTGACTCATAATCAGTTTGTCTGTCCACTCTATAAGAAAAATTAGCTTATCCATATTTTATTATGAGTGGTTTAAATTTTATTTTCATTTGATCAGGTAAAAACCAAGCAAAACACAGCCTTCCAGGTGTCCTGCATCAACAGGGTGGCTCTGTTTGCCTGCACTGCAGTGTGACAGTGTGATTTCAGAGGTCTCATACATCCTGGCTTATCCCATGAAAGCTGGTTTATCCTTTAGAAATAATTGTTCCATCTCAGATTTACCTGCGGGAATAGCTGTTGAAACCTGTGGTACCACAGGTGTGGCGTTGTCAGTAGCTGCGTAGCCTGGGTACATAAGCACAGACTGAGGCCACACGTCTGGGCAGCTGTTCCCTTGGTGCTTATGTACTTCTCAGCCTGTGACTTGCTTCCTCTGGGAATCTTTGTGTGTCTCAGGGTGGGGCAGGGATGGCACAGGGCGAGCCTGGTGCTGCACTGACTGTGCCAGGGTGCTTCAGCAGTCAGCTGTGCCTGGCAGGTGGGGCGGTGTGGGCGCAGAGCACCCTCCTGCCCACAGCCCCTTCCCTCTGACTGGCAGTGCCTGAGCCAGGAATGACTCAACTTTTCTGTAAGATACCGACGGAAGTCTCGAGCACTGTTATTTAAAACTGTAGTATTTCCAAGCTGAGCTAGGCGGATGTGTAACACATGTCACAGAGCTCCATCGTCTGTTTGACGGAGTCGCTTCGCAGAGCACTTAAAGTAATGTTTTACCATTGCTGCTGGAAAGGAATGGATTTTGAGAATAGACAGAGGAACAAGATTTAGGAAGGGTCTGGAAGCGACAAGGTCTCACAAGGCCAGGGGCTCCCCAGGGCAGCAGGGCAGAGCCTGGCAGCCCAGCCTCATCCCACCACCCCAGCCAGGAGCAGGGCATCTGCAGGGGACCAGGGCAGCCCCAGGGATCGGGCACCTTCCTGGGGAAGGGAACAAGCTGCATTGGGATATCCGCCCACAAGGGCTGTCAGGATCAGGCAGGGTGTGTGGGGGCTGGGGTCAGACATGGCCCCGGGGTTGCTGTTACACGGCTTCCCCATGGCGGTGTCTGGGGGCCTCCATGAGGCCATGGACAGCAGAGGGGATGTGCTCTGGGCCTCACCAGAAGTGTAGAGGTAGCTGAATGCAACATAGCAATGGCATGAGCTTAGTGACTCCTTTTCTTCCTTCAGTTGTTAAAATCGTCCAGAATGTAACATCCTTGCTGTTTATGTAGTTTACGATATATCACTACTTTTTTATTGGAATTTGGGATTGTTTAGATCTTTTGGCATGTTCAGAGATTTGGATGTAGTATTCTACTTGCTTATATCACAGAATATTAAGGGATTGGAATAGGCCTTAAAGATCATCTAGTCCCAACCCCTGCTGCCATGGGCAGGGATACCTTCCACTAGACCAAGCTGCTCAAGGGCTTATTTAACCTGCCTTGAACATGGCCAGGGTTGGGGCATCCACAGCCTCCCTGGGTAACCTCTCCAGTGTCTCACCATCCTCACAGTAATTTCTTCCTAATATCTAATCTAGATTTCCTCTCTTTCAATTTGTACCTATTACTCCTTATTCCTGATGAAGAGTTGCTCTCCAGCTTCTCTCTAGGCCCTGTTCAGGTACTGGAAGGTTGCTACAAGGTCTCCATGCAAGCTTCTGTTCTTTCTTATCCTTTATGTCAAAATCTGGGTATAACAGATCCTCCCCTTTAGTGAGGATCACTAGTGCATAGGTGTAGCAGCTTGCCTTTGGAGAAACTCTTCAGGATATAGGACACAGGAACATTTTAAATGTTTCTACTCAAGAATAATTTCTAGGATATCTGACTTCGGGTTGTCATTCCTTTGTGTATGACAATCCCACTCTTTAAATTATGTTGAATATAAAGCTTGGTGGTTTTGTTATTGTTTAGGTTGTTTTACCGCTACTTCTGTAAGTTAATTTCAAACTTTCACAGGTTTCTAAATATTGAGTTGATCAGACTATAAAGGCTGGTAGAAAGTTGACACTTTCTGCAAAATATCACATTCTTGCCATTTAGTTCTTTTTCAGTTGAAAATACAAGAAAATAAGTTATGTTGGATGAAATGCTGTACTTATTATTAACAAAGAAATATAGTAGTTATTGTTATATTTAAGTTCACAAAAGTGTAGATAGATTATTTGGTAATTTTATTCTTTAAAATAAGCATATTAGTTAATTATCTTTGCTACTCTGTAGGCATTCTCCAAGGTCAGTGGAAGGAAATAGGTGCCCTCTGTGGCTAATTATCACATGCTAAATTGTTGGTTTATTCTGAAATTGTGCCTTTTCACCTCTACCCTTCAACAGTGACTGTATGATGGGGAATAAAATTGTGCTAGTATTCAGATTCCATGTTAGTGAGCTCTATTCTATCGGAAAATTTCCTCTTTATGTCTGGATATGATCTCTTCCGCAGTGGCTGGGGATGAGAGCAATGTTCTCATCATAGCAGTGACTGCATGTTGAGTAATATGCCAGAAAACTTCTGACTTTTATGAGTCACCAAATCTGAGTGGTGTGGTGATCCTCTGGGCTGATTTGGAAGGTGGAGCAGGAAGAATTTTAGAATGTTTCTGATCATTCTTGAAGTGATCCAGTAGCTTCTTGTTTCCACTACATCAAATACATCATATAAGTTGAGCAAAGAAATGTTCTTACCCATTAACAGGAGCAGGCAACAGCCAGAGGAGTCAGAGTCTGTATGCTTTTTGAGGTTAAGTTTGGCTTTTTGGGGTAATTGAGAAGGCAGAGGTTTCACCTAAAAATATTTGAAAGCAACTTATCTTATTTGGATAAGCAAAATACTTCCACTCAGGTAAAGGTCATATATTTCATAATTGTGGAGAAACTCCTAAATGTTAAAATTGATACAGACTCCAAGAAATGTAGTATTTGTTTGATATTTCTGCAACTTTCATGCTGCTAACTGGTTTGTTGAAATCCTCTGATTGACACTTTGAGTTATCATGTAGTATTTACAACTTCAAAACTTACATTTTCTTCTTTTCTTTTTTTAACTGCAGTAAGAACACTGACAAAGCTTTTTAAGGATTAAAGAAAAGCAGTTAAGTCCTGTGTATGAAGAAACAAGAAACAGAGTGTAGGTTTTAGAAAAGCCACCAAGGCCATTCTCTGGTGATGGACTTAGATAGGATAAGATAGGTTCTGGTAAAGTTAGAAACTATTTAAAGAAGGATTTTTCGAGAGTTGTGACACAGAGGCTGAGTTAGCTTACAAACTGAACGTGGTTAGGGACTGTTGGTGGGTTCTGAAATTAAGTGGCATGAGCTGATTGACATCTATTCAGCAAAAATCTCATTCTTACCTCCAAAAGAACAGGTGATGATGTCTGAACTGGCTAGTGAGAATGGTCCCTGGAGCAGGCTGTCCTGAGAACTGTGCCACAGAGAGTGCTAATTTGCCATCCCGGGGTGAAGGCTATCAGTTAATTAACATGTATGATCAGCAGTGTGGTGCCTGGGTTCACTCCCTGGCTCCATTCCACTGAGCAGTTTAGCCATAAACAACTATCCTTGCTGGAATGAGCAGCTTTTCTCTGCAGGCTTGCTAATGGGCATTGTTCATTGATTCAAAGGCAAGTTGTGATTTAGTCTTGTTCAGTGGGTTGCTGCTTTTCTTTTCTTGCCTTGCTTTATAAATTGATGGAAGCTCTTCTGTTGGAGCACTGGCAGAGTCTGGTGCCTGAAATGGAAGGGAAAGACCAGCTTATACCTCATTCTCTTTCATGCAGTCTTACTGCCATTTTATTATGAGATAAAGGCAACTTGTGAGCAACCTAGCCAAGTAATCCGGTTTTGCATGTACCATAAAAAATGTCCTGGCACCCATTCTACAGGAATTTAAAGAAAAAAATTATTTGGGAAAAAAAAAATATAGTAGATAATCAAATCCAGATCACTGATCTTTTACTCTTGGGTGCAATGGGTGAATTAGATTTGCAGCAGCCTGTGTTTGATTTTATGAGAACTATAATTCTTTCTTTCCCTACTGCAAAAAAAGGACTGTTTTCCCAGAAGAGCTTAGAGAAAAACACCAGGAAAATACGAAGCTGCAGTCACAGGCTTCAGCTTTTGTTCAGACTCTGATCCACTTCCCTTTCCTGTGCTATAGCAGTAGTTCAAGGAGGATAAGACTCTTCTTGCGTCTGGATGGTTTTCAGCAAAGGTTGTTCCTGACCCAGGAGAAGGCAAATGCTTACCTCTTGAGACTTAATGAATTAATTCTGTATCATCAGTATTTCTGAGTGGTGTTGGTTCCTTTTGACCAACAGACCTATTTACATGCCAGTAATTACTATATAAGCTGTTTTTTTCTGAAACCCACAGCCAAGCAGGAGATGCACTGGCTCTTACATCTTGGAGGATCATCTCATCTTTATTATTGCAAGCATTCCAGGCATCATTCAGATGTTGGTCACAGCAGCAAGGAGTGATGGGACCAAATGCTAAGCCATGTCTTTCTAAGTTTGGAAAGCAAAAGAATCTCTGTGGTAGGCTGATTCATCTGCTTCTTCCTAAATGATTTGGAATAGATTGTGAAGTTTTTTGCATTTGCAGAGCCTACCATGTTATTGAACAGCACCAAAGAACAATCTCCTGTATCATGAGGGGAGGGCAGGTATTACAGAAAGCATTCAAAGTGGTGATCAAGAGAAAGAGCACCCCTGGAGGGGAAAGCACCTCTCTGGACCTGCAGGAGAGCTTACTATAAGTGAAACAGAGAGCTATCAAAAAGTGAAGCCACCAGACAAGGTATTTTGCTTTTTAATGTCACAGCTTTTATGGGTGTGTGTTTTTTGTGGGAATTGATGTCATAATTTATAATTTTAGCAGACAGAATCCAGGACTTGATGTGTTGTTTCATTAATGTCTCTCTCTATGATTGCACATGTCAATCACAATATCCTGTATAGACCATTTCTTAGTTTTACATTTCACTTTAAGAAGCTGATGATTTTTGATATTCACTTTTGATGTGAGAACTATGCCAGCTCCTGAATAAAGATGGTATCTTATTGTTACTGTAAAAGATAAATGCCTCGCAGAATGTGAGTATTCCAAAGAAGAAATAGCAAACATTAAATCAATTTACTAGAAAGCAAGTAGCCTACTTTGGTCTTTGTGGTCTATCTACTAGTAAAGAATTGATCAACATGTTTATATGATGGCACTGGAACAGCTGCCTATTTAGTTTTCAATCTGTAAATACTTAGGTGGCCACCTCACATTATCAAGATTTTCTCCCTGTGCTGGTTTATTAAGTTTGCCTTTTGTTTACTGAATTTACTAATACAGATAGAATAAGCTTGTGAGGCCAAGAGGTCTTTTAAATCTGTAACTGATGCTAACCAGTGCAAACAGGATATTCTGGATTAGGATCAAACATGCAGGTTTGCATTATCTACTGCTGTACCCTGATTTGGTCCTCTAAGTAGGAGGATTTCCAAAAAAGTAATTTATCAGTACTAAGGTTGAGGTCCCCAGAGGATCTGAATTAGTGGCTTCAACGCCAATCTTTTACATGTTGCATGTCTGAAACTTGATGAGAAATGGAATACACAATAGCACTGCTAACCTGCTCATACCTTTCTTTTTTATTTTTTTTTTTTTGCAAGTGAGAAGACATTACATATGGTCATACAAAAACAGAGGCCAGGAGAGAGCTCAGCTGCATAGCAACTGAGGTTTCAGAAGAACAGAAGACTGAGGCAACATCTTCCTCCTTTTGTGCAAGGAATCATGAAGATAGCCTGAATTACAAAAACCCAGGAGAATAAGGAAGGGGAAAAGAGTGAACGAAAATAGGGTGTGAACCCCTTTGACTTTCCATAGAGTTTGTATTCTCAGCATATCAAAACAGTACTGAAAAAAGGGGATCAGTAGCAACAAGAAAAAAAATACTGCAGAAGAAAGTAAGATAGAGAGAAAATAATCTCCTAAAATGGCTTTTTTTTTTTTTAGAAATGAAAACCCTTAGCCAAATTGTCAGGGTCCCTGATCCAAGTGCATGATATATCAAATCTGAAGTAGCAGAGAAGCAGAACAAGTTTGTCCCCTGTAAAATTGGTAGGAAAAAGAAAAAAAAATCAAATGTGGAAAAAAAGTTTCTTTAAACATGAATAACAGTCGTTTTTTTCTGCAACATGTGATATTCCATGAGTGTCCTGCTTCTGGTTTTTGAGACTAAAAAGCTCTGAGAACCTGCAGGAGGAATCTGTACCCTCCAGAAGGCAAATTCCTCCAAGCTCCTATAAAACTTCAAAATAAAAATACAAGCAACAAACTACTCCGTTCCTTCCTGCTGTCATACAAACACAGGTGTCTGTATCTTAAGACATTAAAGATGCTGTAATATATTTATTTTTGCTTCTTAGAGAATGATACCTGGGTTTGTGTCCACACTGTGCTTTTTTGACAGCATGCCAGTCTGCCATGTCAGTGGCATACGCCTGCCTGCTTACCACACATCCAGCATAGTGTGGCTGGCCTTTATTCGGGGGATAGAAGTAGGTCTTCCAAGATATCCTGAACCTTCAGTTCTTGGTAACCTCATTCTGCTGTGACTATAGGAAAGGTAAGCACAGGTTCACTCTTTTTGTCTGAGTTATGTCAGGACTGTTAAGAAGCATCAAGGGGGAATCACAGTTTTGCTGCTAGTGAGCAAAGACTAGTTTTTCTCTGAAACCATTTCTTTATTTCTGTAGACTTATTGCTCTTCATATCATCCTTCTGTCTTCTACTGGAGAAGGAAGAGGGAATGAGAAGTAACCTATTGGCAGCTTTTCATGTTATTGTTTATGTCCTTTGTTGAATCATGAGAATGAATTACAGAACACTGAATTTATAAAGTAATTGCTTTTCACATTTCACAACAACTAACATCCATTTTAATAATTTAGTGCATTAATAAATCATCATCCTTGCAGTGCATTGCGCTGCCCTCTCTGTCTCTCTTTACCTTTTCATTCAAAAAGGCTCCACCTGTATAAGACACCTGATATCATGTCTCCTATTCTTCCTGCATTACTGTATCTCTCAGGCCATCCTCAAAGTCATCTACTCCAAATACAAATGTAAATTTTAAAATTGCAGATGGTGTAGTAAAAAAATTACTCAAATAAATCTGTTTTATTTTATTTAGCTACTGATTCAGCTGTTCCACTTTGCAACTGTTTGTGATTTGTGGACTTGAGGGAGAGCAGTCTCCTCCTCACAGTTTCTTGGTTAGGGAAAGAAACCATTAAAAAGTCCTACTGTGGGCCATTATCCCCAAAGTTCAAATTGAAATCCTGACTTTTCAAACAACTTTCCTCCTTCCTGTGGAGCACATCTTGAATAGATTTCTTCTGAGGGAATTTGAAGCTCTTTCTCAAAGCACCATCATGTTAGTAATTTGTTATTGATTAGGGACATATTAGCATATCTCCAATCTGAAGGTTGCTTTTCTCACTCTGGTTGTTTTCTTTGTTTCTAGCAACTACACAGCAGTAGGAAATCGTTTTAGTTGAGATTAAGTGAGCTCTGCAGATCATTCACTGACTGTTGGTCTAAAGCCATACTATTGGGTTGATGGGGCATAGCCACTTAGTCTTATGATTTAAGGTTTCATACTAAGTTAACAGTTTTAGGGGTTGTAAGTAATTTTTATGCACAGTATCAAATTCAACAAATGAAGTTTTTATTTTGCTGTTTCATTATCTGTTTGCATAGAAGTCTGTGACCCTATGTTTACCCAAATATATAGTACATATTGATTATATGCAAATAATCAATCTCTTTGGGGTTTTTTGATAAGAAATTGCTAGAAAGCTAAAGTAAAAAAATTCTTAGAGTAAACTCATTGACATAAAATTCCATTTTCTTCTGTTTGTATTGTAAGTCATCTAGCATGCTTCCAGCAGTTGTAACGATACTGAGCTCTTTCAGAAACAATTTTAATAAAAATGAGAAACTATCTAAAAATGACTGATTGTATTCTGTCATAGCTAAAAACAAATGTAAATAATATTATCATGAGCAAGGATGTGAATGTTGGCTACTGTCCCAGAAAGACATAATATGGTAAATCAGAAGGGACTGATACTGTTCTTGCTTTAAAGCATTATAACTCTTATTTCACAGGTTTGTTATCTGATATTGGTGAAACTAGAAGTTTCAAATAATTCCTGAGAAATAGTTGATTTAATTAGTTTTAGCTCTATTTCTGCATGTGATTTTTTGTCATGAACATGTTATAATTTTCTCAAATGTACTCATTAGAAAATTTCTCTGAGTAAGTTTTAGTGTATGTATTGTTCGCAAATACTTGAAATTCAAATTCTAAGCTGTTTTAAAGAGCTTTGATTGGATAGATGAGTCATATAGTATTTTTTTGTTCCAAGACTGGTTAAAAGAAACTTATACATTTTTATGACTAGTCACTTCTAAGTTCAAAATTTTCTGTGTTCTTATTCTCTCTTTTGTGAACTGTTCTCTGTTTGACTCATTTGCCTGAACAGGCACACAAAAACTAGCCTCAAAATGAGTCTAAACACAGCCACAGTAGAGTCAGCATTTTCCCAAGTAAGTATTTCTGGAAATTCCACTCAGGTAGATATATACCTCATGAACTGGTCATTTCAAATGTGCTTTGACATACTTTTTTTGAAGTAACTTTGTCATGGGAGTATTTAGATCTTGCAAACTGGGGGAGGAGGGAGGGGAGGAAAGGTCATTTGCAATTCTGAGATATTGTCTGCTGTAGTTAAGGAAAGGCATTTAGTATCCCTTAGTGTACGAGTTCATATAATCAGCACTGAATACCAGCCCAAAATATCTAGATGCAACTGTATACTCCTTTTTGCATTCACAGGTTTTCTACTCTGATACCACTTAAAGGAACTAGCCCTTAAACTAATACTTGATTCTAGGACAGGTTTAGGAGGTATATATGTGTCTGTTACTCTAAATCCTATAACTAAATCAGAAGCATATTTCTGACATGTGATTCTTTATATGTAGTGATTAAAAATTAAAACTCTGAGGCACTAATACCCCAAGGCAGCTGTTCACTTTTCCTGATACATCATGGTGAATTAAGCTGGTCACTTTTGGCCCAATCACCTAATTCACACACTTCATAATTGAATGAAATACTTTGTTAAAATTTGATTGGCCTGCCCTTTACCTCTAATAATTTGTGGAAGAGACATAAATGAACAAAATCTATTGATTACATATGCCACAGTTTTTTAGTGGTTAGTATAATTTAAAAAGGAAGTTATGCATAAGAATATGTTCATTAGTATAGACTCATACTGCAGACACCATTAGGGTCATAATGACACTTAATGTCATGTACTTTGACAATAACTAACTAAATATATTAAAATAAAATTCAGTGGGACTGATTCAAAATTCAGACTATTCTTAAATTCTCTGTAGACTTGAAACATGTAAGAATTGCAAATTGTCTGTAATTTCCACTATGGCCCTTCCTGCTCTATGGTATAAAATCAAGCATGTGCTAGTCTAAAGAGAGGAAGTTACATATCTTTTACAGCAAGCTCTAAGTGTGCCACAGAGTTCATTCAACATAATCTAAGATTCTCTACGTTTGCTACATCAGAAACATTCATTTATACATCTTAATTGCCAGTGATCTCTTGCCACTCTTTTCAAGTAGCATTTTTAGTGCTAGTGCTACCAGCAAGACAATTAGTAATGTGGTGTCTTAAGTAATATCAGTCAGATTTATTGAAGCTGGTATTTAACCTTCATTTTTATTCACTCTGTAGTCTCAGGTAGAAATTAGCGCTGTTTCCAAACATATAGCAAGTACTGCTTTCAGTCTTCTTGTTTCGGAGAGTAACTGCTATTGGAAGACTTATTCTGGAGCTACAAAAAGAGATCTGAGGGCAGAGCATGGCCAGAGTTTCCACAGATTATTTTTTTCTCTCCTACTTGTTTATCTTAATTGCCTGGTTTTTATTTCAAGTAGTTAGCAGATGCTCCGTCAAACAACGTTACACAAAACACTGTGAAGCTGTTCCCAGTAAATAAATTATTATCTTGAATATATAATAGACACAATTAAATGCATGCTATTTTTCCAGAGCTATCCTACCACTTAGAACAAGTAATGCTCTGACAACAAATGCTATCTTTAGAACAAGATGAACTTTTATATTTTGCCCTTATAGAGATGTGCTTAAAAAAATCAGCAGTGCTATCTAGCAGTCAAAAATGGTAATTATAGCTTTCTTAAATGATGCAAATTCATTTAGCAAAATACACACAAGGAAATCCCTTATGTTTTATGATGGCTTGTTCTTCTGCCTTTTTTTCACGCAGAGGGACAACCATACCTTACATAGGATCCCAGCAGGAAAAACCCTAGAAATTCCCGGAAGCCCTGCCATCTGTTGGAGCATAGCAGAATGGGAGCTCCACATATATAGGAAGTTTTGGTCCATCACTTCTTCTACACTTTCTGTAAAGAACAGAAGATAACACACAGCCCTCCATTTGAATTTTGGGTAAGCCCCTTTAACATAATTCTCATAAAAACAGGTTACTGGCTTACCTGAGGCCCTCTGAGATCACCAGTTTGGGATCAGCATTATTTTATTATATGAATAGTAAAGATGTAGCAAAAACTTGCATTAAATGAATGCAGGTCTTGCAATTTTTTTCTCCTGTGAGAGCTTCATATCCTGAGAGAACAGCTAAGAATCACTGTTATTTATCAGTATACAAATTTGGTAGCACAGAAGGAATATAAATGTTATTTCTGCAGTGAGTTGCTTTGCAGTGATAGTATTCCAACAACAGTCCTTTAGTGAATAGAGTAGTTTTATCCAATATTCCTGCTCTTCCACAAAAACATCCTGTGTCTGCTTCTTTTCTCCCTTTCTAAAAACAAAGTTATAGCAGATAGAAGAAGCAGAATTAAATGACATAAAAGCATTTCCTGTGCAATCTCTTTCACTGTACTTCTTTAAAGAGATTATCATAGATACTGAGATAACCACTATTTTTCAATCTATATAAAGACAGCAATAAGGCATATTTGTTAGGAAGTAGCATGGGGATCAAAAATAATCTTCTGGCAAACAGCACAGTGAAATAAGAGCACAAAGGTCACAATAGACAGCATCTGGGTGGATTGTGACAAGAAAGAAATGGAGATGAATGACTAGTCTTACATTAAAGATTCTCAGAAGCGTCTTACAGTAATCATCATTGCAAAGGTGATTAAAATAGCACGCTTAGTCATGTTGTCTCCACTAATCTGGAGCTAGAACATTATTATACAGCACTTATTCACGTATGTAGTACATGAAGGCAGAATTTCAAAATGGTACATCCCATTCGGCTTGTGAGTCAAGCTAAGATTATGGAACACCCATTTAATTGCCTCTGTAATATCACAGCTGCAGTACGTGCATTTCTGCATTCAAATACTAGAAGCTACTTTCCTAGCTGTTTTAGCTCATTTTACCTTCATTCTCTTCCCTTCCCTGCTAAATCAGCTGCCCAAGACCTAGAGTAAAAAGTGGCTTTCTGCAGTCTTCTAGGGGAAGGTGCCTCCTGCACCCAGCTGGTCTGCAGTTAATCGGAAACCTCCATTTCTTCCCAAAAGGGAAAAAGCTTCTGCATTCTGCCTGAAGAAGACATTACTGACATTTTTAACAGACCATCAGACACAATCTTCCTAAATTACTTTCAACAAATTTTATGTAACTGTTATGCTCTCTAATCTATCCATGCTTCTCTTATAATTCATAGAGCTAATTCCCCTGATTCACAATCAGATACATGAACTGAAAATTCCTGGGGGCAACCTGCATGCTGAGACTTTAGACTACCATGCTGTTGCATTAGTTGTGGTTTATCTTTTTTCACATCAGTTTTAGAAAAAGATTCTTCATTTTTGATAGTTCCTGACCTGAGGGGATTCTGGTCTGCTTGTTCTCCTTGTAAAAGCAAGTGACCCTGAATATCCCACAGCCTCTGAGAAGTCTAAGAAAATAATTAAGTATTAAAAGACATATTGTCCAAATGTCTCTAAGGTGAATAAATTATCTATCCCACATGCACCTTTTTTAATCCACTTTATGCTCATATTCTATTGTGTACATGGGGACTGATTGAGAAAGACATTCATTTCACTGAAAATACTACCATTGTTAGTAAGTTATTTAGAATCTGAGGGTGAGAATGTAGAACATAGCAAGACTATCTTATCTTGGATACTTTAAATTTGTGAATTGAGAATTTAGAAGACTAGAAGAAAATAATTGGCATTATTATTGTGAAAACATATATAAAAGTAGAAAAATTAGAAGAGTATGTCAGTCTTCCAAAATTCAATAAAATACACTGTTTCTTGAATACTCAAGGTAATAGCTAAATGCAGAACATAGCCTTAGAGGGAGCTGAAATCCCTGAGGAAGAGAGCTCTGTTGAGCCCTAACCTCTAGGGTATTTGCAGGAGACAGTGACAACTTACCTAGTGAGAAGCAATATTGCACTGTGCTTGCTTTAATTTGTTCTGCTCAGAAGTTGTGTATGTTGGACAAGGCAAAGCCCCTCTCTGGTGTGACTGTGATACTCCAAATTACTGATCTACTCTGTGCTGAACTGTGCTGTATCATCATAACTCAAAAGGTTTTTGTTCTTGTAAAAGTGTAAAGATAAGCAATTATAAAAGATTTTCTTTTTTTCATACATTATTCTGAGTGGTATTACCTGTTTTTCATTTTAGTTTCCTTTTTTCCTTGCATAGAAGAAATTCTGGTGTAGTGCCTGGCAAAATGATTTTTCAGGTGTCATAAATCCCTTCTGATACCCAGATTTTTCAAGATTGTCTTGCATAATTTCATTAATAAGGAACAGCTGCCTACAGAACACAGCTAAAAATAGTTCTGAATTTAGATATATTTTTAATACATTTCAAGACATCTTTTAATTGCTCTAGTTTGGACTATGGGTATTGATAAATTTAAAAGTCAAATATTTACTGGGACTGGTTCAAAAAGTTGTGTCCTTTCAACCAAAGAAATAAAACTATTACTGATATTTGCTAGCCCACTGTATGGAGCTCTGCCAAACTGCTTTCCCAACTGATAGCATCCATGGTAAATAGGCAAGATCTCTTTCTTCTTCCTCCCCTTCATCTGTGAAATGTATTCAACTCAAACAAGAGATTGGCCTCTTCCCAGGGGATCCAGAACTTCATATCCCTAGAAACTAATGTTCCCTGCTCTGAAGCAATATCATGAATATTATTCAAGAGTCAAGATACTGTCTGTTCTGCCAGAGAAAAGAAGGCTTTTGCCAGATTTTAATCATGAACCACATAACCTAATAGCCTAAGTTTAGAAACTTCTCTTCCAGATGGTGCACATTTCCTTTTCTAATCTTAGGAATTCTTCTACTCAGTTGCACTGTTATTCCTTCCTGTTTTTCCCTCTATTTCTCTTCAAATAAGATTCAGAATTAGTCCATTCAGTTATAGTAAAAAAATTAAAATAATTTTTTAAGTCTTTCATTTCAGTGGAGTCTACCTCCGGGTAAAAATTGGTATTTTTAGGTAGTGCCATTTTTCCCAGAGTACTCCAAAAATGTATCTGAAATTATTTTACAAGTATTCTGAATGATCTCTCATTTGCTTTTATTTGAGGAGGCAATAATTTTGATGGATTCACATTGCAAGGTTACATTTTAGTCTTCCTTGCACTAATATAAAATAGTAAAGTTTTGAAAATCAGTTTGAAAGGCATTGTTCCGTAGAGGCTGGACCAGCAAGAAAAGAAATCATTAATCACTATTGTCTAATTGTAGGGGCAAGAAAAGAAAAAAAGTTCAATAAAACTCCAAGCCTACTAAAAAATCTTCATTAGAAAAGAAGACATGACAATGAAAGCTTTTCTTCTTTTGGTTTTGATGAGAGAAATCTTTCTTTCAGGGATGTAGAATTTCACCAGGAAAAAAAAAAAAACCACACCCAAACAACTGAGAAGCAGGGAAATGAGAATAAATGCTGCTGAGTATACTGTGGGGCATATGTTTTTTCCTCTTGGGTGAGATAAGCCACCTCAGACTTTTAAAGGTGCACTTGATTGTTGTGACTCTGATGAGAGCCTTCCTTTACTGCTGCCCAAAGGGAAGGTGCTGTTAACCAGAGCATAGCCCAGATAGCTTTACTTTTGCTGTTGTTCCAGAACCTTTAAGAATGGTGGCACACTGAACATCTGAGAAATAAGAGTAGAAAGTAAAAATAGATATAAAGATAAGCAATTTTCAAAAGAGAGAGGAAAAGTGGCAGTAGGAATCAACATGAAATCCAACAAAACATCCTTAGTAAAACCTCTATCTAGTCCATTGTTCAGGCATTGAATCTGTTTCTTCTTATAAAAGTGTTAGAGGATTATTCCTGTTTCCATGCCCCTTTTTTAATGCTGAGGACTTGTAGCAAGATATTCTGATATGCTATATACTTGTGGAAAATGTCTCATGGAGCACAGCTCAGTAGATAAGCTTTAGTATCTTAGAAGAACATCATTGGAACATCATTGGATTAGTAATGAAGTGTATAATTTGATGCTGTCTTGATAAAGATGGTAACAGAAATGGATCATGGTAGCCTTGAGTTATCACAGTTCTTTTAAATCTTTGGACAGAGAGTCACCAAGGATTCAAGGGCCATAGGCAGGATGTTTTCCTCTCTCTCACTCCTACTGTCCAACCAGTCTCTCAGTGGACTAAGATCATGGGGAAGCTGTGATCTGTTCCAGCAGTTGTGAAGGAGGAGGAGAGACACTGCAGGCTGTGCAGAATAATGTCTTTCAGGCATTGTACATCCACTCTGTAAGACAGCTATCAGGTACTGTGTCCCCAGCTTTGAGGAGAAATTATATTAAGCAGTCAAGGGAGCAAAAGCAGATGTACAATACTGGACCAGGGAGCACTGTACAGAACCAAGAACAAGCTTCATCTTATGCTGACTGTCCTGACTAATACACACCTAATAATTCTGGTTCCATTTAGTATAGCGTCCGTTTAAACCTCAGCACTGTTAGTTGTGTAGTGTGGGAATATATGATGGTAGTATTTCTGCACTGATGAGGATATTGGTTTTTTGAATAGCGAGAAAGAGTGAACTCCTTTGAGTCATGCATGCACGTTCATATTCTCTGCATCTAGATAAGATGGGGAATTAGGAGCATCATACAGATTCTGCTCTTTCTTTTTGGATCTGAAATCCCTCAAAGCTGACACAAGCTGTTAGTACCAAGTTGTTAATACTGCTGTTTGATGACTCTGGAGTGGACTATGTGAAATGTGTTTCACGGCTGCCATTCTAGCTTCTATATTTGTTATGAATTGTCAGTGCTGTTGGTTAAAGACTATGTGTACTCAAAAGCCAAATTACTTGCATGTCTGTAGAGCTGATGCTTGCAAAATGGTTTGATGAGTGTGGGCAGGGCTGTGGGGAAGTTTGCAATGGGAACTGATACACTTCTCTGGTGGGAGAATGGGAACTTGAAAGAATGAACAAAATGACCAAAAAAGGTTTCATGAAATACATAGAGTTGGAAGCAGCTAAGAGAAGCCTGAGTTAAATGTGAACACGAACAACAAAAAAGCAAGTATGATAATAAACTGAATAATAATTACTGTTGGGAAAATTAGAAAGAACAATTCACATGACAATGGATAATGAATAGGATCAAAAGGGACAAATCTCAAGATTACGATATAATTAATTGCTATTTGCACCCCAGAGAGATTAATACTTTAATTTTTTTTTTCTCTAAGCTATACTGGCAAGTACTGTATACCTAGATAGCTGGATCAGCTTCTTTTGCATTTTTGCAGGGGATCAGACAAAATTCATTTCAATTTATTTTAATTATTAAAGATAGTTTTTTGACTATCCACTTACTATGTGACACCCAAAAATTATTAAGAAACGGGTATCTTTTCTGGCCACAAAAGTTTGCTTACATATTTTTTAAGCTATTAGTAAGGTGATAGTCATAAATGGATACCTGGTGATGAGGTCCCAGTATGGGACAGTACTTTTTCCATTATTAAAGATAGATCAAGTTTCCTGTTATAAAAACAATTTTTCGTGTACATAAACTCACAGTTAAGATCAGCAAAAGTTTATTTAGGGAATATCCAGCAAGATTACTTATTTTAAAATTTTGCAAAGTTTCAGCTTTTGCAGGCATTTCTCCACCTTTCATTAGAAATTGGGATGTTAGGAAGCTGGTGTCTCTTGAGGAATGCCTTTAAGAACAATTACATAACATTCTGAACATACATTAACACATTAAGGAATCTTTTCACAGTGATTGTTAAGGTATCTATGGAACTTCAGGAACAAAATTCCTGAAGTTACAATCAAACTCCGCCAATTCCTTCATTCTTTTGCCCCCAGCTAGCAATATTTTCAAATTATTTCAAAACAGATTTTCAAAACATTATCTCAACATTATGTTAAAGAGCAGGTGGGAACATTGGTGATTAACAGTGCAATTCGCATGAATAGGTTGCCCTGAATAGATGAGCAGTCATGATGACTGATGACTTTGGAAAGCATGGAAGATCATTAGTACCTTCATGCATCAAGAAGAGAGGAAGGTGGGACCAGGAATTACTTCTACAGGATGTTTTTTCTGCAGTGGCTTCAGCTGGTGGGACAAGTCTATTTTTTTGGCACTCCAGAACACAGCAGGCTTAACACAGAACATAGGTCTGACAACCTAAACGAAGCTTTGTATCTCTAAAGCTTTGTATCTGAGAGTGCATTTTGTATCTTGTAAAAAGTGTTTAGCCCCTGCCATCTGGCAAGATACTTCTTTCCCAGTTGTATGAGCCTATAATCAGCCATTTCAATGTTCGTAAATCAACCACTGAAGGTGTTTTAATAAGATATATACTCTGGTAAGTCAAAATATGCCTGCACTGGCCATAAAACTTGCCATAAAAAAGATTAATTACAGATTTTAATCTCTAAAATCTAAAGTCAAGCAAGCCAAAGACATAACCACAAGGCAGGACTGTGGTGTGTCATTTTGCACCCCCCATCCCCGCTGGGATCCTGAGACCATCAAATACTTGTATAACAAGTGCTTGTACACCAATGTATGCAGAATGGGGAACAAACAGGATGCACTACAGATCCATAGGTAGCCCCAGGGCTTTGACCTCATTGTGGTTATGGAGGCATGGTGGGATAACTGTATGACCTCGTTGTGGTTATGGAGGCATGGTGGGATAACTGGCATGACCTCGTTGTGGTTATGGAAGCATGGTGGGATAACTGGCATGACTGCAGTGTTGTCATGCAGGGCTTCTCGCTGCTCGGGAGAGACAGGCAAGGAATCCACGGTGGTGGAGTTGCCCTCTGTGTGAGGCAACACTTGGAAAGTATCGAGCTCTTGGGGTGGATGATGAGCAAGTCAAGAGCTTATGGATCAGGATAAAAACTAGGGCAAACTAGTAAAGGTGACATTATGGGGTGTGCCTGCTACAGGCTGGAAGAGAATCCTGATTTTCAAAACGGGTAAGAAGAAGGGCACAGAGGCTAGTGAGCCTCACTTCAGTCCCTGGAAAGATGATGGAGCACCTCATTCTGGGGGCCATCTCTATCCACACGGATGACAGAAATGTAATCAGGATGTCAGCATGAATTCACTAAAGGTAAATCATGCCTGACCAACGTGATTGCCTTCTAAAATGAAACAACTACCTGGATGGATGAGTGGAGAGCAGTGGATATTGCCTCCCTTGACTTCAGGAAGTCTTTTGGCACCGTTGTTCACATTGTCCTCATAGGCAAGCTCAGGAAGTGTGGGCTGGATGAGCAGACAGCAAGGTGGATTGAGAACAGACTGAATGGCAGATCCCAGAGGGTTATGCTGGTGGCACAGGGTCTAGTGGGAGGCCTGTCACTAGTGGTGTCCCTCAGGTTCCATACTGAGCCTAGCATTGTTTAACTTATTCTTCTATTGGAGGAGGAGGCAGATGCTTCCTTAGCAAATTCACTGATGACACAAAGCTGGGAGGTGTGGCCAATGCTCCAGCGTGCTGTTCAGCCCTTCAGCACTGCCAGCAGGTTGAGGGAGGTGATCCTACCCTTCTACTCAGCCCTGGTTCGGCCTCGGAGTGCTGTGGCCAGTTCTGGGCCCCTCAGTACAAGAGAGGTATGGAGGTCCTGAAGTGGGTCCAGTGGAGGGCTACAAAGATGATGAGAAACTGGAACATCTCGCTTATGATGACGGGCTGAGGCAGCTGGGTCTGTTCAGCCTCAGGAAGAGACGACTGAGAGGGGACCTCATCAAAGTCTGTAAGTATCTAAAGGGGATGTGTCCAGAGGATGGACCAGGCTCTTCTCAGTGGTGCCAAGCAACAGGACAAGAGGCAATGGGCAGAAATTGATGCAGAGAAGTTCCACCTGAGGAAGAACTTCTTTGCAATGCAGGTGACTGGGCACTGGAACAAATTTTCCAGAGAGGTTGTGGAGTCTTCCTCACCAGAGATACTGGTGAGGAAGTATCATCTGGACACAATCCTGTGATGTAGAATGGCCCTGTTTGAGCAGGAAGGTTGGATCAGATGACCCATCCCTTCCAACCTTGTCCATTCTCTGATTCTCTGAGTCATATATAGATAATATTTGCCCTCTCACTGCTGGGCAAAAGACACTGCAAGTACCAGTTGATTAGGTATGATTGATCCATTAACATAAATATCTGAAAAGTTCTCTTGTAACATTACATTTTGAAATTTCACCCTTCTCCAAACACTGAATAATTAATGTCTTGCCTGAAACAGATAGTGGTGCTATAATTCCAGACTTTATTCTGAAAGACCCACCTTGGCTCACGCTTCCATTTCACAAAAATTATTGTTGTTTGTATGCTGAAAGATGTTACTTGTATCCAAATTACAGAATGATACTCATTTCATGTGGTAGACGTTTGTAGTGCCTGCAGATCAGAAAGATGTTTACGCAGAGGTGATGGATGGGGACCAGATCTAGAGAGTCTGTCAGAATGCTGTCAATAGGCTGCAACACTGGTTCTTCAGATGTCCTCTTGGGCTTTGGGGTCATGACCAAGAAAACACTGTGCTTTATTTGTAAAGTGGATTTTTGGTTTTGAGTGGTTAATATTGGGTAGGAAATTATTGCACACTATATACCTGTTTTGTTAATAAAATTCATTATTAAAGGGGATATGCAGTTGAATGGCATTTTTCAGTGAAATGCACTTCCAGAGTAATAAAACTGTAGCTTTGAGGTATAACGGCATAGTAGACTGCAAAACTAAAGTAGCATACAAAAAGGCAATGTGCAGGATGAATGCATATTTGTACAACCATGGATCGTAGCTGTTCTTGTGTTTCTCAACAAGTGGAGGGTCTGTCTGTCCCATGTGAGTAGAAGACTTTCAGTGGTGTTGTGTCTTCAGTAGGTTTTAGGACAGGGGTAGAAAGGTCAATACATTTGTGTATTGTCAATCCCTGTCCTTCAGTGAGCTCAGCTCTACTGTTTCATATCCAGTATTTTTTCCTGGATGAAACTTTTTCTGTGCAGTCTTCCTTTTCTTTACTTTTCCTGGCATTTTTCCAGTTCTTCTGCTTTGTTCTTCTCTTCTAATATAACTCTTCCTTTCTGCTTTTGTGCAGCTGCTAACTTGGAGGCATAGCTCAGTTTTGTTAAAGTAACACAATTTTTCTTTTTCATTCGCTTTCTCATCTCTTACAGATAAAGCAAGGTATTAACTGCTGATACCAGTTTTTTTACCTCATGTTATGCTGTACTTGGTGCTAAAAAAAAGAAACATTTTTGATTCCTTTACTGAAGGGTATTTTCCAGGAAGAAGGGTAAGATTTGAAAATGTTTCTGTTTTCTTTTTTTTTATTCTAGTGTTTTCCCTGCAATACAGTCTAACAATAGCCTTCCAAAGACTAACACACATCTTCTGAAAGAGGCAAAAGATTTAAAAGTAGTAAGACTAGTAACTTCATTTTAACCCTTCCAAGACAGGCTGTCCTTTCTTTGAAGATAGCACCAGCCAGAATTAAAGTATGCTATTAATAAAAAAACCCCAAAACTTGGCAAGATGCACTTAAAAGTTCCTAAGCATCCTGAGACCAAGGGCTTAACAAATGGCATAAAAGTTGAGAGTGACCAATAAGTGTTAAACAACATTTCCTGCTTTTTGTAGGCAAGGATAATGGCATAGAGGATCAAGTCAGCAGGGAACAACATGTATGTGTGAATCGGCTCAAAGGGATCTAGTTCAATGAGATATAGTTAACCTTTTCATCAGCTGAAAACTGCCAAAGATAAGCTGCCATTATCAGATTCTTTTGAACTGGGGGGAAAATACACTGAAGGAAGGCTCTTTCCTTTTAAACAACTTACAGTTTTACTGAGATATAACTTACAGTTTTACTAATTGATTCTCTGTGAACAAGATAAGAAGTACATAAAGTTTCTTCATTCCTCCGGCAGTGTTCTACCAGTGATGCCAGATGTAGTTCATAAACAGAACAAGAAAATTTATCAACCACTTTCTTACTATACAGGGGGTAAAGGATCTAAGTGTTCCTTGAAAAGCCTTTCTCTTTAAGATGTAGAATGATCAATTCCAGGAAGTTACCATGAGAGCAAAATGTCTAAACTAGACCCTGACCAGCATCTTGATCCCATGTGAGTGCCAGTTCAATGTGGTTTTTTTCATATTTAGTCTATTTAAATGGTCTAGACAAATTTCTGCCTGAGTGTCACTGAGCAGCTGCAGCACATTATATCCCTGCAGAAAATCAATTTACTTTTGCACATGATACAATTTAAAAATGTATGAAAGGTGGTGTTAATTTGTACTCCCCAGTAAAAGACTAAGTTCTGTCATGGGAACTTAATTTGGAAAGGATATAGCCTGGATCCCTGTGAAAATGTGGTAGATTCTTTTTTTATTTTATGTATCCGTTTTTCAACAGCTATTGTAAGTCTTATGTCATCTGCAAAGTTAGAGGAATAGGAATTTGCTAGCTATAGGCTATAGTGGCAGCTGGGTTTTTTGGGGGGTTTTTTTTGTTTGTTTGTTTTTTGTTTTTTTTTCGAAAAGTTAACTGCCCCTAGAATCCTTTTGGTAAGGCAGGCTCTGACTATTAGTTTTATGAATTCATTTATGATTTATATTTCTAAGACTGCCAATTCATAAATGTGAATATAAATACACATTTCAGGTTAATCAAGAGTTAATTTGAAATATGAATAAGAAATCTCTAAACCTAGATTTCTATTTCTTATAATTATGTTTTATCTCCTATTTTTATGGCAACTGTAGAAAGATATTACTTCTCAGTCAATATATAGATGAATTAGTCAGTGTATAGAAAAGAGGTATAGGGTACTATCCATTCTTCCTTCTCCAAGAATTCAGACTAAATTGATGACAGCAGGAGTGGACATATCATTAGGAAGTCTCTGACATATTCCTGTTCTATAAGGATCTCTATTCATACTATACAAAATAGTATTAATGAGATATGGCTTCTGGGTCAGCTGCTTAGTTTGGCAGGACAGTATTTCCATACCCATTAAACAGTGATTTAAATCTACTCTGACTAGCAGTGTCTGGACAGGACACCTGAAGAAGGAATTGGTGTTACATATTCATGTACTTTCAGGTTCCATTCACTTTATCTTTTTTGTGTGAGAAGGAAAGGGATTCTGACCAGAATGTTAATAAGGTCAAAATAGGTGCACAAGTTGGCAGAGAAAAAAGAGCTGAGTCATTGGAAATACCACAGTGTTCCTTTAGTGGCCTGGCTTTCAAAATGTGCAGGAATGATTCAGAGGGGAGGACTGATAGAGGCACACAAGGCTGTTAAAAGAAAGTCCTGAAGTATAAAACATTGTCCTGCCTCTTAACTCTGATTTAACACTGCAGAAACAACCTCCATTTTCACAAGATGGTGATGAAATAGGGGAAGGACTACCTACGTAGCATGGAGCTAAGCCTCAGATTGCTTTGCTTGAACTTTTATGATGCCAACGCCAAAGCAAAGTGAAGCAGCAATATCTGTACCAATTAGTGATCATGATGTATATACACTTAAGGCACAAATTTAAGTGTTACTTACAAGTGAAAGTTTGCTGAAAAATAATTTTTAATCGTTATGTAACAATAGCTTATAGCATTTGTATGGTTTTTTAAAAGAAAGCTTAAAATAATTTAGTCTCAAGTGTGTGCAGTTTTGATTTCATTTTATTTATAAGAAAATCTCATTATCTCTAAAAGTTTGGTATGGCACGAAATTTGTGACCTTATGTTAATTTTCTACTAGTGTATTTCTTGGACTTTTTTTCTTTCATTCTAATATATGGCCATGGTAAGTTCAAGGGCATTAGTATTTATTCCTGAATGTGTTACATTGCCAAGTGGAAAAATGAGGATCAGAAGCAGTTACAAGAGATGAAATGGTCAAACCAATCAGAAAAGATGGGAGAAGTCTCATTTGATTTACAGATAAAGGATTAAAATATGTAATGGGGGGAAAATGTCATTGGTTTTACTGCTCTGTTTTCTTGCTTCAGTAATACTCTGAAGGTGCTATAGCATTAGAAAAACACCTAAGCAGCTGGAGGACTGAAGGACATTGAAGTCTTGTTCTGTCATTACTTACTAAATATAGAGGTAGCACAGAATTTTTCAAATCCTATACAGCAAGCAGCAATGGGAGACTTGGTTATTTTAAAGCACTTTGTACCTCCTGGATTAGAGACTTTCTACAGTATTGTTGCTTATCTTTCTCATAGGCTATCTGATGGTGGGACTCTCACTGGATAGAAAACAGGCTGAAGGCAGGTGAAAGCAGATATTTCTCTTGGCTGCACTCTAATGGCTTTCCTGGTCCCAGGGAAATGTTTGATCTATTGCAAATCAGACACAAAATACTGAACACACATCATGATTCTGTGGTGTCGGCCAGGTGCAAATCTGGTCCAGCTTCTCACACAGCACGCATGGAAATGTGCACTGAGAAAGGTTGTTTTGACTTTGGGTTTTGGTAATTCACCCTGAGAACTTTGGCAAGGAATTTGCCGCCTGGAAACAGGATTAATTACAGGAAGTGTTGCTTCATACAGTAGTATGTTGCTACATATAGTAGTATGCTAGGACATAAATAAAACAGAGTTAAAATGTGCCTCATCTTAAAGGCACTAAACAGTGGGATCTTGTATCATGCCTGTTCAAAAGAACAGGACTTCTGCATGCAGCTGACTCACCACCAAAGGCCCTGTCATGTGCTGGAACTACCAAATGCCAAGTATGTCTACATATAGATAAATGTCTATATGTATGAGTATGTCTACATATAGATAAAAATTAGGTAAATGAATGGGGTGGGTCATAGGTTGAAGGGATCAAAGAGTTCTCTGAGCAAAGCAGATGTGGAGCAATGCTGTTTGTGATAGTTGTGGAGAGAACTGCTTGAAGAGGTGATTGAAATAGTAATAGCAATCGATCTCAGGATGAAAGAGACCAATGTAGGGCATAATTTCACACAGAGTGAAAATTATCACTTTTCTAATTAAAATCTTCATGTATAGAGAAGATCTGCATTTTGATAGAAAAATACTCCATTTGCTGAAAGACTTAGTTTAAATTTTTCAGAAAAAAAACCAAACCCAGACCTCTATAAATTTTCCGTAATCCTCTGTATACACTTAATTTCTCTGCATGTGCTGGTTTTGGCTGGATTAGAGTTAATCCCAACTGGGGTTAAACCATGATGCTGCATAACGGACTCAGTTTTTGTTAAAACTTCACAATTCAATATAATCTTCTAGGAGCCATCAAAAGCACTTTCACAACAACTTCAAAAGCCTCTCTTAAATCTGGAGGAACTGGCTATCAAAGTCTGTCAGCCAAAGCACTAACGTAATACCATCAATTCAACTCATGATCTAAGTAGAAAAATAATGTTTCCCTTTAGAGCACTTTAAAATAGTTCCCCCTTCCTCACACTGATTGGCAGAAAGCTGTGAACAGTACAGTTCTCTATTCTAGTAGTTAATCAAATAATATGAAAATTTTCCGCAATAAGTGTCACTGTTGGGATTTTTTGTAATTCAATATGAGCATGATCCAAAGCACATGGATCAACACATGGCAACAGGAAGAAAAAGCAACGATATCTTCCTGAAACCCGTCAGCTCATTATGGAATTAGTCTCTGTGGAGATTACATCTGAACTCCTTTCTACAGAATTTTCTATTGCAAGCATGAAATGAGGCTGATAATAAGTATAGCTGTTAAAGAAATAGGTCTGCTTTATGAAATGGAAGTTTGTTTACTTTTAATTAGAAAAAGTGTACTAAGGAAAAAAGGTCTGTTTATTCTTTGCACTTCATCCAATTTTTTCTTGTAAATTAGCTCCTGTTAGGGTGCTGTGTGGAGTTTCCTGACTAACTCTTGTCGTGCTAGCAGCTGCATGTTTGTTTCCAAAGGCATAGATTATTGCTGAAATTTCTGCAAGAAGGCACGGTAGTGTATGTTTCCTTTGAAAGGCTACCATGCCCAGGCCTTGAGTAAGAGCTGAAACTGCTAAAGTCCTATTTGCTGACATTCTGCCCAATACATGCCCTGGAACTCTTTTTGGAATTAGAAAAGAACCCACTGAAATAATACTGTTACAAAACCCACAGTTCTTGAAAATCAGAAATAAATAGAAAAAAATCTGATTATGAACTGAACTAAAAGTCAGAGAAAAAAGGAATTCTTCTGAGTGCCTTAATAACTTTTCTTTTCTTTTTATTTTTTAGGTTATTGTTTTCCTGCTTCAGGACAGTCCTTCCCTCCCCTTAATGTGCCAGAACTGCAGGGCTTAGTCATCTCTTTCCCTTCCTCTCCTCCCCCCAGTGACAGAACTTTTCATTTATGCTTTCATTCTTTGAGAAAGCTAGAGCAACATTTGTGTTCTCCTCATGATTTATCCATAATCCCCTGAAGTTCAAGGAAAACTTGGGCAGAGAATTTTTCAGAATATATGGTGATGAAATATGCTTCAGAAGAGTTTCTCAAATTTCCAATTTAGAATTCTTTATTTTTTTCTTTCTGCTGTTGTGGACAAGACCATAAGTAATATTTTAATGCTGATCACTGACTCCTGATCTAGGAACTCTTGAGACCCTGTTAACAGAGTGTAGTTACCCAGAAGAATTACTGCCAGGCAATATGGACACCTCCTCACCTGTAGGGATTGAAGATTTGGCATCTTCAGGCCCATTCATCTTTAAATTGAGAAACTTGGGCATGATAGTGGTGCTAAATCTTCATGAAAAGGCAAGGAAAGTAATTATCAGTAAGCCACAGAGCAACTGTCAACTTTGTTTTTTGTTGTTGTTTTTCTAATGGCATGTGCATCAGTTTAGGATTAAAAAAATAGTAGCTTGGAGATTTTCATTTGTTCAAAAATGTTACCAGTCTAAAGCCATTGATCTTTTACTTTATAATGCTGCTGCTCAATTTAAGCTATTTTAGAGAGGCTTTGATTTGGAATGTCTAATCCAAGTATGAACAAGTGCCATTAAAATGTAATGAATTAAAACTCATTGCCCATCCTTTTAAAAACAGTAAATTAATTAAACTAAGCTGATGAGAATTTGGTCCAAAAGGGACCATTCAGAGTCACTGACTTGTCCATGGACATCAATGGGAGGTTGATCCCTTAGGCATTTAAATCAGTTTTCCCTCAAAATATTTCTCTTTTCCTTTGTTTTATAAGAATAAACAATTCCTATGGTAAAGAGAGAGAATGTGGCATAAATTCATAATCCAGCTACCAGAAAACCCAAGGAATCAAACCCAGACTGATTTTGATGACTGATACAATTCCATGTATCACTGTTGGCAGTGCAGAGGTGCTCTGCAGGGATGGTGACCCATACTTCACTCTGTCAGAGTGCTTGCCTGGGAACTCTTCAGTGATTCCAGTTCTGCAAAGTGCTGAGTAAGTTCCCAAGTACCTGTGGCTCCCACTGGCTTGCTTTGGGATGCTATTCAGAGGCATAAATCCAGAGAGAGATACTGGGCCCCTGCTGAAACTGGAGCCCTAAAAGACAGATCATAAGAACAGGTGACTGCTAAATGGAGTGTGGACAGGAACTGATAATGGTTTCCACTGCAGGAAATTATCTGGTTTTCTCAATATGTTTTATATTTAGTACGCATCCTGGTGCTTTGACTCCCTTTTATGGGAAGTAGTTGGTTCTTAAAGGGCATTGGTTACTAGCAGGTGTTTCCAATTATACTTCATTGATTATTGATTAAGTATCAAATAGTAATACTTTACATATAGTAGTTCACAAAATAAAATTGTTGTGGCAGGCTAGTGGATGCATCAGAGATAACTTCTAGCATTCTTTAGATTTGCGTTTCACGTAACTGGTTTATTTGTGCCACTGGGTGCATTAATTATTTTCAGATTGATTTTTAGGATATTTATAGTCAATGGCTACATTTGTTCTTCTGAATGGCTCTTTGTTTCCACAACTTGAATTTTATTTCACAAAACCCCAAAGATGTATGAAAAATAAAAAGAACAATGCTTTAAGTCTGTGTTTTCACAGAGTACTTCTAATCAGATCTCAGTTTTAAGGTTTGAGAGTTCTGAATAACAGTTTACCTCACTATTTAACTCGGTCAGCTGAAGAAAAAGAGAAGTGAAAGAGTACAATCTGAAGGTTACAGATCTTGTCCTGAACAGTAGCTCATTGTCGGTATGTGTATTTGAACTTAGGAGTTATTTCTGCTTTTTATTGTCACTCAAAAGGAATGAAGTCCATCAAACGATCTGAGCCTCTTGAGAAAAAGATAGAACAGTGCTAATTGGTAGATGACAGAGAGAACACATGAACACAACCTAGGAGTTTGTTCTGCTGAAAGCATCATATTATGTTTTTAACCCATGGATAGAAATTGGAAAAGTCAAGGTATTTTCTTCAAGTTTCTTTACTGCCATGAAAGTATTTCAAATTACATATACTGGTAGAATTATCACAGTAAATTTTATACAAAATCTATACATTACTGAAATGAGAAAACAAAAGAGCAAGTTATCTATTAAGATAGGGGTATTTGCCTTTAATAATTTATTCTGACATATCCAGGACTTGGCTAAAGGTCACTGGCAAAGACAAATTCCTTGGATTTGTGGGGGTTTTTGTGTTGAACGCAGGGAGTTTTCATTGTGTAACAGACCTGGACACAGCCTCTGCCTACATCCAAATACCCTCCTGCTCTTTGGACATGAGTCCTTGAGGCTTACCTGCCTTGCTGCCTCAGGCCTGATAATACATTCAGAAGAATTTTCACCAGATGCTGATTGGAAATGTGCTGTAGCCATTCTCGGAGTGGTTTATAGGGAAAGAATAACATCTTAATTGAGTTACATTAATTTCTGGTAATTATCACACAATAACAATTTAATGTGGCAAATACTTTGTCATTTAACTAGTGTAGTTATTATTGCATATTACAGTGTTCTTGAAATTTTGTATAATTTATTGATAGGCAAACCTTCATATGTTCATATAAAAATTATAATACACATAAATATATTGTATAATGCTTATATCTAATTGCAGATATTACAAGTAGTAGCAATTTGAGAATAATATGATTGCTAATTATCAAATCAAATGCTTCCATGAAACTAAAAGGAAGATTACTTTATTAACCTGCATTTTTTTTTCTATTTTGAAAAGCTTTTCAAAGTTACCTTCTGCCTCTCTTGGTTATTGGGCACTCAGATTATGTGGTAATGTCAGTGAAATCTAAAGAAATTATCAGTGTCTGACCCCAAATAATTTAATTATTGAAAGACATTATATAAATACCCCAGGATGAATTGGCCTGGTGGCATTCCATGAACTAATTTATAACCTGCTTAAATAAGTTCCAGAGTCTGAAGGAGTCAATGGGAAGGAACCTGAATAACTGGAGGCAGAACTCGCGCTGTATAAATTCATCATTCAAATACAGGCATTCTTCTAACTATCAGCTAAGAACACTGAAGATAAGAGTTTATCTTTTAAAGTATAATTAACACCAAAATATCTTCTTAGTTACTTTTACTTCCATACTACCCTGTTTCTTTCATAGGATCCCAAGTAATTTAAGGTGGAAGGGAACTCTGGAAGCCATCTGTGCCAGATGAGAGGACTCAAAGGAAACAGGACTAGAAAAATATGTTTGCAAATGCTAGAGTCTTCAAATACTACTGAGAATATACATTAGAACATAAGATTTTATGTGTTACTGCACCATTTGTATACTCCTTTTACCATAAAAAACCATTTCACATTAAAAGATATTATTTCTCTCAAAAGCACAAAAAAAGCCCCTTTTTCACCTGGTAGAGAGTTTCATAGATATATCACATTTTTTCCTAGGCATTTAAAAAGCACTGCATTACTATGCTGTCCATGCACTAGTGTAAAGAGATGTAATCTAATGTCAAAGTTAAAATTGAGCAGTTTGTGTGCTTGGGTAGTAAAACTCTTCTCGGCAAAGTCTTCTGCATCTGAACAGCTCTTCTCTCTGGTCAGAAATGTGCAGGTTTTATTGCAGGATATTGTTCCTGGTAACCTTTCTTTGGCTAGTTTTGAGGCACCTTAGAAGTCTGTGTTCAATGGTGAATTTTGTATCCTTCTGACCCCCCTACAGTGGCCACACATACAGTACAGCATAAGTGGTATTGCAAGGAGTTCTGCTCCAATAACGCCTTTTTCTTTTCTTTAATCTTTCCAATTACTTGGAAACAAGGCTCAAGGAATGTGTCCTTGTGCTTTTATTTTGCCCAGTATCATATTAAGTCTCTGAAGAAAGGAATTAAGTTTTCAATCAAGATTTGTCCTAAAAAAACCTAGGATGTTTTCTCTTACAATTCCCTCACAAGTCTAGATTATGACTTTTCTGGTAACTCCTTCCAGCACTTTATCTTTCTGTGTCACCTTCAATTTGGAGGAAATCCCAAGTGTTTTCTTCAATATGACAGACAGGTGAATATATTCCTTCCCTTCTGTAACAAGCGTCAGTACTGAAGTGACTTACTTTGATTATACCAAGATATGGCAGAAGTAGAAAAACTTCTCAGAAATAAGCTACAAGAATTGTCAGAATTCACCCCTTATTTGGTTTTATCAAACAGCTTCTGGCTCTGCCAGAAGTTGCAGCAGGACTCCTCCCTGTTCTGTCAGCATATCAGCTGTGGGTAGTAATTGGGCACAACAAAGTAACAAATTGCTGGGTCTGCACTTCGTTCCTCATTTGCCTTTCCTCAACTGTCCACTACATGTCAAAAATAACTGTCACTTTTGGACTGCCTATTAAACTTCATTATTATTATCATCCAGCTAGCTAATTTGTGCCAATCCTCTTCTCTCCCATTATTTTTTCCAGAACACTGAAAACAGTCATTTTGTCAAGGACATAAATTTTCTGTTTTGCCCTTGGTGCAGCCAGAGCTCACCACGGGCAGACAGAATCTCTGGGCTCGCAGGGTGGGGGATGGAAAACAGGGAAAAGAGAACAGCAATAGGATGGCAAAGGGGACACATAAATGATTATGGGGCTTTGAGCAGAAAAGCCATGAAAGGTTCCACAGCCTTCTTTGTTCAGGAAACCCTCAACAAATAGTGTGCAAGGTGACTTTATTGAAATGTCTGCTTTCCCTATCAGCAATTGATATGATCCTTGTGCATGCTTATTAGGGATTATTGTCTGTTCCTTCCTGCCTTCTCCAGATCTAACAACCTGTTTGCATTGGAAGTTTCTGTTTGTAATCACTTTCTAGCATATCTTCTTCTGTCACTTTGTCACTGTTAATTCTCAGTGGTTCTACTTTTGGTAGGTGTTGTGGCTTTTGTTTCTTATGCTACTGTATTTACTGGGCAATCTGATAAAACAGGGGTTTCACTAAGCTTTAGAAATGCTTTATTTAAACCAAATTTAAAATTTCATTGGAATTTATATAAATCTAGGAAGGCTGGTGTCTTATTTTGAACCATATCTGTAGAAATGGGCTGCAAAAATAATATCAAGCTTTTTTATGAGAGCAACATTGTCAGGGAAATAACAGGAAGTATAGTGGAAACCTTGGTCTTGAGACTAAATACAAATTTTATAAAGCATTTGATAGATCTGGTTTGATTAAGCGCATAGACTTTTTGGAATATTTCTTGAACTTTTCCTACACAGGAAGTAAAATAATAGTGTGCAAATGACTGAAATATGAAAGAAGAATAAATTTATTCACAAAAGGATAAATGCCAGCAAAGGCCATTATTAAAAGTAAAGGGAAAAAACCAAGTTCAGTACTAATACTGAACTTGAAAGTTCAGTATAAGTAACATAAAGTATCATTGAGGTGCAGTGTAAAAGACTGTTGTGAAAATAGCCAAAACTTTCTAATTTGGGGCCTTTTAATCTAGTCTGCAGAAAAAAAACCTAGGAAATACAGTAAATGTACTTGTATTTGCAGAGATTTAATGGGACACTAATAAAGATCTTCTCCAGCTCTAACTTATTTTAATCAATTTTGGGCAAGACAGCCTGAAATGTTGATGTTAAATAGAAACTTAAAGTCATTGATGCAATATTTTGTCGTGGTTAGGGAAGTAAACAAATTACAGTGATATGTCAGCAAAGCACAAGAGCAAACACCAGGAGAAACTAGTAAACAGAGATCCAGTGAGGCAACCCTAAAATACGTCCTTTGGCCAGTGCCACTGTGTGGAAATTAGGTTTGTAAAGATGAGCAAGTGTCACTTACCTGTGACAACATATTGTTATGCTGGTGTTCCTTAGGGGAAAAAAAACCAAAGCATTCCCTGTCACAAGATTTTTATACTAAAAATGTAAATATGTTCAATTCCACTTTGCGATATTTTTCTCTTATATGGTGTAATTTAAAATCTAGCTTCCATCTGGACCATTCATTTATGGACCTCAAATGTCTGCTGTTTGGGCTTCCATGACTATCACTTTTTTAGGGTTTCTACCATGAAATTTAGGACAGAAAATGACTGTATCTTGGATGTAGACGCATCTTGGCTGCCAGACTTTCTCACTGTTACCAAGCATCTTTTCACATTTACAATTTATACCAAATCTTGAGAGACTGTTCTAAGGTGATCTTACTGTAACTTTTGCATATTTACCATGATTGCTCTTTTTTCCCAGATGCCCCTTTTAATCCTTTATTTTTTAATGCATTTTATCTTGCTTATTTCAGATGTTAAAAGGGTGTGTTTTAGTATAGTTTTTGCTGTATTCTATCATGTTTTTAAAAACATCCAGAAACCCTAGATTTATCAGGGGAGTTATCATTTGGCAGTTAAATTATTTTTTGTCATAAATTGGATATTATAAAACTCTTTGAGAGGAAGCATGAAACTGAAATAATGGGACAAAGATCAAAGCCAGCAGCTACACAGAATTTCTTGAGTGGAATCCTTGACTGGCAAAAGGAAGCCAGCTGATGGCATTTTTTTGTTCAACTAATGAAAATTTCTCAAGAGGTTAAGCCTTCTAAGAGTTTGGAAGATGTAATAAAAACTCATTTCAGACTAATACAGAGTTCACAGCAATATGTTATACGTATGAAATTTGCCCTTTACAGCTGGTAATTTATCACCTTAATCTTCTGTCCTGCAACCACACACAGGATCAGTCATGTTTATTTCAGTGCTTATTCCTAGAAAAATTGTAAAGTCTCATTGCTGTTGATCTTTCTCTAACTTTTTAATATAGACTCTCTGATCATTTTTAGCAGTACTTTTGTATTTTATCAGTACTGAAATTGAATCTCAAATCCTTTGATTGACATGGTAGAATATCTGCCTGTAAGCATCCATATTCCTTTACCAAAATGCTTCTAGATAACTATAATAAATAAAATCCTAGTAAATTAGTAGAACTGGTAAAAATTTTTACATTTTTACCAAACTCCTTGATGTCTTACTAGGAACTTTTATAAATTCTGATTTGTCATTAAGATTACATTTCATTCAATTATCTGGAATTTACTCACTTTATATGTACTTTAACATCACTAAAAACTTATTTTATTTAATTAAAATAGGGTTTTTTTTCAGGGTTTTAAGTGAATATAAGAGAATGCAATATGCAGAAAATAAATGTGGAGAATAGGCAGGAACAGGAGAAATAACAGGAAAAAAATCAATAATGATAAAAGAGGAGTGATGTATCAAATAAAAAAAGTATGAGATTACAGAATTTAGGTAATTTACTGAATAAAGTGAAGTAAATTATCCAAAATAAGAGTCAATCAGTAAGATTTATGTGTTTTCTGGAAAACTTTAGAAGTGTTTTTCCTCTTCCAACTGCAAGTAGTTAGGTATCATGTTTATATAATATGGCCTGTGGTTTGTGTACTATGCTATTTACTCACAGGGAAAAGCACCATTCATTAAACAACCAGAAGCATTTTGTTCAGTGTTACGGGCTTTCTTTACACAAAATCCATCACAATAAAGAGGACTGCTATTACTAAGATCTGGCAGCTACACAGTCCAAATGATAAACATAAAAGCTCTTTAACTACTGTTCTAGTAGACTGTAACCTGCAATAATCTCTAAAATTATAAAGCACTTCAACATTTTCATCTTGTATGGTCAGTTCGGAACACCTGTGAATTTTCAGAAATTTTTAGAGGCCTATCAGAAAGGTAAATATTACCCAGAAAATGTCTGATACAAATCTCAATTTCTTATTTTGGTTAGTGTATAGCAAGGGATGTCTGCTCTATAAGGGAGAGGATGCAGGGGGGTCAAATATATATATTAAAAATAAGGAAATTTTCATTCAGAGCTGTGAAATCTCCTTAATCGTGCTGCAGTAGGGTGTAACTGTCGGTTTGGACAGTCTCAACTCCCTTTCCCCCGAGATCCAGAAGAAAAGATCCTGTAAAAATCAGACACAAAGTCTGTTGTTTATGAAGTTGGCATGAGCTGTTTTCTAACTACCTCGACATTCATGGATTTGGTGGGATTTCTGTGTCATTAAATCAATGCTTTGTAGCCCTAAGAAAGATGTGATGGGGGCCTGGGATTGAGTCACCATTTACAGGACCAGCTATGTTCAGATTCTTGCCAGCCAAGTGATATTTTCAGCACAGACAGGCAGAAGTGAACAGCTGACTGGGCTGTAAGAAAATTATGCTCAGTTAACACTCATCTAGATGAGCTGGGGAGTTCCTCCTTGTTTAACATGAAATGTCTTACACTACTACTACACAAAATGTCTTACTTGGTTGAATAAAATCACTACTACTACACAAAATGTCTTACTGATCCAGTCTTTCCATCAGGATCAGGAACTTCTTTTTCAGGGTAATGTTTTGCTGGTATTTTCTTCTCAGTGGAAGATTTTCTTCCTTTTTTGTCTCAAACCTGGTCTTCACTGGAGAACCGTAACAGCAATTGCTTAACTGATCTGAAGAATTTTTTCCTCAGCAGTCTTGCATGGAGAAGAACATCAGATGTTTGCTGTGATTGCCTTTGTTTATCCAAACCTGATAAACCAAAGTATTTCCATGGAAATGAATAATCCAGTTTCTCTTTCAGGATTATTTCCTTCCTGGAAAGTCAGTCCTCTGGTTCACGAAGACCACCCCAGCCCCAGCCTGGACTTCTTGCTCTTGGCAAGTCTTTGCTCAGAGCTTAGAGTCAGGCAATGTTACCAGCCCTTGCTGCTGCTCTTACTGCTGAAGACCTAATTTAAAGTATTCCTTGCTGACCACAATGCTGTCATCCTTTTCTTTATTTCTTTTTCTAATCAATACAATAGATAGGTAGCTGTAAATATACTGGTATGTCACTGAAATACAAAAGGGTGTTTTATTTGGTTACAGATTTGGGGTTTTTTTGCATGTTTGGAAATAGGGCTAACTAGAGAAATGTGTGAAGTCTGCCACTAGACAGGCCTGTAATATAATTACCAAAGAATACAGGGAAAGGTGGAAAAGAAATTTAATTTTTCTCCTGGAATATGAAAAATACAGAGTAGCAAATCAGTTTTTTCAAGTTTGAAAGATTATTGTACTTCCATTCATCTAAAAGAGGTAAGGGAAGATACTTTATTTTATATTTTTAAAACTTCAGCAAAAGTTTTCCATATGAGAATTCTAATTCTGGAACTGAGCAATTATATTTAGGTTTGAACATATTGGTGGCAGAAGTTAACCTCAGGTTTCACCCAATAATATATATTATCTTTCATTCCAATGACCACTGTATCACCTGCTGCTAACAAAACGAAGAGAAAATTTAGAGATGTTGATTTATGCAACTGCTGATTATGCAACATTGGATAGCAAAAAATAATTACAGATAATGTAAGTTTGTGTTTTTATAGAATGGTATACAAAAATAGTAAAGCTGAATTAATTTCTACAATATCCCAAGAGAGCAGTAGCTTCTAAAGAAAAGCAAAGAGGAAAATGAGTAGTTTTGTAGGAACAAGTTATTTTCACCTTAAGTGTGTACCAAAACCAGATTGAGCATCTTTGCAGAACCATTAGCATAGTTTACACTCTATTTTCATCCAGAAGACTCTGTTCCTCTCTAGGCTCAGACTTAAGTGTTTTGCTTTTGAATAATTTCATAGTTGTGATAGGGTGCTTCAGTGGTATGGCTCACTTGCTTTAATCACTATACTAGATTCCAGATTGGTAAGTAATAATTTTATTCTGTTCTGTAATTCCAGTATTCATTTGTTGAGATCTGTAGTACTGTGCATGTGGAAAAAATGATAAAAAATAGTTCCAAATTTGAAAGTATTACAAATGTCATTAAAATTTTCTATTTGAGCCTCCTAATATGTTTATTTAGGATTGCCTTTTATTAGGTAATTTTAGCTGAAGAAAATATATTATTAAAACTGATTTTGCCCTCTAAAATATGTAATTTATTTGATAGAATGTGGTGCTTTATTTGAGTAAATAACTGTTGATACATCCATTACTTAAATGTTACAAAATATAGGTTTATTTATCAACAACAAAACTGCCTGTCTCAAAAATAAACTGCTTGATCTCTTGCACCAGATTGGAAAACAACTTGAAAATGCTGATTATCCTAGAGCTACCTTTTTTGACACCATGAAAGTTCTCATTTCATTATCATCACCTGCCATTGCTTTATAGATTTGTAGGTGAAGATGAAAATTTTAACGAGAGAATCTTCTCATATTCTAATGAAAAAAATAACTATCAAAATTATGCACTACCAAAGGAAAAAAAAAATTAATCAGGGTCTCTTTCTGGCCTGCCCAGGTCCTGCTGACTACAAGAAAAAAAGCAGTATCCATTCAGGAACACGCTGAATCTTGCTGGAATTTTGCTGCATTTTGCCTGAAACAACATGAAAAAAATAGAGTGGATGAGAGAAACTTGTACAAAAAGCAGCTCAAACCCCTTTGACTGCTCTAGGTGAAGCTTTATTGAACCCCAATGCTGAAGGTAGAGTTCAGGCTTTTGAACCAAAAATATTTCAGGCTAAATTTTCCAGAAGCATGGATTGCTAAAGAACTACATTTTCCTATGCTTGTACTTGGGGTTTGTAGTTTGTTATGTATTGGTGTCATTAATACAGATACTATATTAAAACATTATATATATATATATAATACTGACATTAAAAACTGTTATAAAACAGGTGAATCAAGCTAAGTCATACAGCCAGCTAAACTCTGATACTTTATCAACTGACAGAATTTTGATAACAAAAATCTAAAATGGCCTGGTTAGACTGCCTTGCTTATGTCTCCCTCGAGGCAGTCAACTGAATTTTCTAAACAATCCACCCTCCACTATACCCATTTGCCCCATCACAAATGAATGGATAGAGAATTATGTCACATCTTCATTTACTGACATACTTTTGTCATTGAGACCCTTTCTAGTTTCCTACTGATGTAGGTACTGTGCATACCTACAATGTAATGCTGGAAACATATGCATAAAAGCTATCACATTCAGCTTAATTAAAAGCTAATTTACAGCCCTTCTGGCCTTTGCAGAATACCATGCTAAATTCAATAAATAATTTGAATAGGTAATTATGAATGCTATTTTTAAGTGATTAGAAGCATCTACAAGATTTTACCTTGACAAAAATGTGATTGCTAAAATTGTCACTGACTAATACATAGTTGGCAGGAACAAACAGCACTTTCAAAGAAAAAAGTGTAGTCCCATTGTCCACAAAAGCTCATTAGAAATAAGAAAGAAATTTGGAGGATATCCAAATGCAGGATTATGAAATGGAAGAGAGAAAGTAGTAATTTCTTGGAAATATTTTTTAGTGGATGAAAATATGCAACACCCAATGTCATTTTCCAGGCACTGGACTTTGCACCATGCTGGCAGTGATTGTCTCCCCACAATGTAAATTATAACACTGGGGACCAAGTAGTCACTGTCATGCACAATTCAGTGTTATAACACTTTGATTTGGTTTCTACAGTGGCCTTGAAAACGTTGCTACTGAGAAAACTAAATGTATCCTTTCATAGTCTGGCTTTTCAGTCTGCTTTTTATTCACTCATGCCCATAAATCACCACTTTCTCTTTGTATTATAAGGTTACACCAACGTCCTTAATCTAACAGTATTTGAGGCAAACCATTTATGAAAATGGATGGTTTGCATACATAGTATGAAGATGTCTGAAGTACCCAGATGGTGGTTAAAACACAGTGTTATTGTATACAGTACAAAGGTATTAATCAGTTTCATGTTTTTGTTGCCTTTTACAAAAGCCAGAGGCGATTGCGGCTGCAGAGTTGCTCAGTCTTGAGATGACCTCTAGGGGTCACCTGATACTTTCTCTTATAAAGCACAGAGTTTATTTAATTATTTCTAAACAACCCCAAAGAAATTAAGATTTCTTGAACGGTTTTTCACTTTAAGCTAGTGATGGCACACTCTGGTTTGTATACGAACTTTTATTTATTCAAAACTTATACAGTCTTTCCTAATGTGTAACCTAGATTTTCCCCTCTGCATGTTAAATGAGTTCCTCAGTCTTCTTTGATTAATCAATAAATATGGCCTACTTTATGACATGCCTTTAATTATTTGTAGACAGTTCTTGTTATGTCATTTTCCTCCGGATGGCAATTGCTTAGCTGTATAATTCCACATAGATCTTGTTTTCCAAGCGCCTCTGTTCAGCTCCAGTCTACTCAGCTTGCTTGGCCAGGGCACATCCTTTTAAATACTGTGTCCCTGGACAATTCTCTGATCTTTAATCACTGTCGAGTACTGCATTGCCATCTTGCTCAGTGTTTGCGTTGTGCTGTTACAGAGTGAATGAAAAATAACCTCTGAGCCTAAAGGGAACCCTACAAACAAGGAGGAGGAAGAGGCCAATTTAGGGGGAAAATTAAGAGTGATGTTAAGAAGGGGCAGCAGCCGTGAGAGTCCTGAAATTCCCTCCCAGGTCAGTCAGGTGTGACCAGAGAACAGCAGGAGCTGATGTTGCTCTGATGAGCCCAGGGGGAGTGTGTGTTATCGCCCTTCCTGCACGCAAGTGTTCCTGGGGTGGGAGACAGCTTCCTTGGATCCTCCCCCTGGCCATAAATTGTCTTACAGTCTGACATTCCAGTATCTTCATACAGAAAAATAACACATTTCTCTCTTTTGTAGCCATGTGAAATATTAATATTGGGTGAATTTATATTTGATCCCGGGGAGAGAACTAAAGGTTATTGTACCTTTGCTTTGCATTTTTTATGTAGCAATACCTTCTGGCCATAGCAGATAGGAATTTTCTGAATCATTAATGTGGGTTTGTCTTTGATTAATGCCTAAAATTTAATTTTTTTTTCCTTAAAATAATAAATATTAAGATTTTTCATTCAGTGAATATTCTATAACTTTTAAATGTCTTTTAATTGGTTCATGTCAAGAAACTGAAATCCAAAAATATTTAATGGAGAAAGTATTCTGAAACTGTTTTCAGAACATAGTCTGGATGTATAATATGTCCATATTTATGGTCACAGACTTTTTTTTTTTTTTGAATTCTCAGGCAAAAAAATAGTAGCATTGTAGTTTAAACTATTCCATTCATTTTCATGTGGGATCAGTATTCATAGGCACATTTTATAATAGTTTGTAGTCTACTGATTCCTCTGCTTCACCATGGTATTTGTTCAGAAGGAATCCTGTATTGTAGTAAAAGACTTTAAGGGATTCTTTTTCTTCTTCTGGGAAAACATACAAATCTTACTTATAAATCCTGTGAGAAAGTAATTGATTTGGAAAGATAGTCAATACTTTTTTTTTAGAAAGAAGTTATTAATATGGAATATTTAATTTTGTTTTACTAATTCAAAACACAACATTTGAGGAAGAATTGACTAGACTTCCAAATGAAAATTCAGTGGTTTTAATGGAAACATGTTAATTATGAAGAAACTACAGGTATCAATAAAGTAAGCCACCTAGTAAAGATACTGTATATCTTGTGATTCTCTTCCAGCTTTTTTCTGATCACTGTACTTCATGATCCGTCTCTCAATCTGCTGGAAATACCTTGAGAATTCTTATGCTGAAGAGTCTTAGAAATAGACTGTATATAATATTTCAATAGTTCAAATATAATACGACCACCATTAAAACACAGTGATTATTTGCAGCGTGGCCTTTGACATCAATAGCAATATTAAGTATTTAGATTTTTTTAAAACATCTATATGCATCTTACAGTGACATTAAATACACATTTGAAGCCATATATTTAGTGCTGGTATACAATCTGCATGCATATGCATGCATTCCTAAAGTCAAATTTTCCTTCTGTTAGAAGCTGATCATCTCATGGTATTTTTGGACTAACTATACCATCCAGCTCCAAATTGATTTCCTTAAGTAGCCTTCTCTCTCTAACTCTCTGGGAAGCATTTATTCCTTCCTCTCTGACTTCCAAGCTTTAAAATTGGTACATTTTCAGGAAAAATAATAGAATTAAACTACTTCTATGATTTTATGCTTTTCTTTTCTACATAAAAACCACCAACTGGCTGAGCCGGATGTCTCCCTACTTCACTTCAATATCCCATTATTGTTTCCCTTCTCCCAGAAAATATATGCACATTAACATTCACATACATCCCCTTCATGGGTCCATGGTTAATTATCTGATTACTAGGAAACAAATATTCTTTCCTATAATTCTGAGGTATTATTCCACTTTATACATTTCTTAATCAGGATTAAGAGCAGATTTTCACTCTTTTTCATTGCTTTGCTTTCTGATCACACATTAGATTATACCTGTTCCCTCAAATCTTTATTTTCTTTTCTAATTAGTCAAAGGTAGAATAACCATTGTGGTCACAAGAATAAAATGGATCCATGTACTTTTCCTAGATTTCTTTGTTTCTTTCCATTAACCTACTGGAAACCAGATTATACTTTACATTCATATCAATATTCCATATGGAAAATTGAAGACATTTCAAACTATATTCTACATTTTTCTAGATTTTTTTTTCTTCCATTCAGGTTGCAATCTCATTCTTTTAGGGAAATTTTAAAAATAACTTGAAAGCATGAAGCCTGTACTATCTCAGGAACTACCTTGTGCTGTCGTTTGCTGTCAGAGAAACTGACTTTACAAATGTTCCATGTTTATAAGCACCATCAGCATCGATAATTGACCAGATCATTTCTTGACACTTCATTCAAAGGCAGGTTCAGGGGATTTGTAGTTACTCCATGCCTTTGGCACCCAGATATTTGTTAGTTCTCAGCAAGCAAGAACCAGGTGTTGTCAGAGTCAGTATGGACAAGACTTCTGTGTACATTCAGTTGATCTTCAGATATTAAATTTCTTCAATTAAAACTTTATGTCTTTATAGNAGGGGGGGGGAGAAGGCATAATCTCTGTTTGCCAGTGAGAATTTCTCCTCAAATCCCAGCACACCATAGCACCAGCTCCTGCAGATACTCCAGTGGTTCCAGAAGATAGCTGCAGTTACCTCTTTGGGTCCTACAATAACTGCATGCCCACAGAATTTTATTTGGAACTTGCTCTTTCAAAAGGGACTGTATAGTCCAAATTTATCAGCTTCTTTGAAATTCTCTCCAACACTGGACAATTTTAAGAATACAAATCAAAATAAATTTTGGGTTATTTTGAAACATGGGCATTTCAGTTTCTTATTCTGAGATTGGAATTAAAATAAATGTATAAAGACAACTCTGGTTGTAGTATGATAGCTAAATTTCTTTATAGTCCTTAACTTCTTTTCCTAGAGTATTCAAGCTTTCAGAAGTGTTTGTCCTATACAGCAAGATGCCATCATCTGAGTGCTGACCTAGAGCTCAAAATAAAGCCAGCTTGCAGGACTGGCTTGAATTCCCCATGAGATTTCCCTGTTTAAAACATCCTTCTGTTAGCTTTCTGTGTTCAAAAAATGACAAATTCCTTTTTCTTCCTTACTTTGAACTTAAGTCCCTGCTCCTTACCCAAGCCAACACAGCTGTTCCTTCTATCTTCAGTGAGTGTATTCCCTTTTTCCTGATTTGCTACAGCCCTGGTGCAAGTGTTACAGTCTCTGTTATATAGCATGGGCATTACATAAGCAGATTTTGCCAAGTGCAGAGAATCCTTATGTTATGTGCTGGACTTCCAGGACTGTGCATAGTCACAGACTTCTGTGATTCTTGTTTGCAGCTCTCCCTCTCCATGTGTCCCTTCTCACCTCTGTTTTCCCAGCTACAGGGACCTATATACACCAGCTATAGGGGCATTTTGGCAAGTATAATTTATTAGTACAATTTTCAAATATGCGTTCTCTTTATCTCTTAGATTCATATTATGATTATGCTTTCTCAGTAAACATATGTAAACAATTTCTTTACTCAATATCTGAATATTGTTATGTTTATGTGTACTTCTACTAACCTATGGTGTAAAGTCAATCTGCTTAGTCCCTATTCAGGAAATTCAAAATCAACATGGCTCTGAAAAAAGATTGTAAAAGCAGTCTGGTTAAATATTTTCAATCATTTTCTCTTGCTTTTTAATGAAAATTACTTCTCTACTTGAAAACATGATTTAATTTTCTCTTGCTTTAACTCTCTAGACCCCTTGATAGACTATAAACCAGTAAGAGTATGGGTATCAGCGAAGCAGTTCCAGTTAGCAAATACTTATCTCTAAGAAAAAAGAATCAAGCTAATGTAAGACAGACCTTTGCAGCACTAGTGAAAGAAAAAAAAATGAGCACAAACCTTTGGAGAAGTTATTTGAAGAATCAGGATCCAGTACCTTTACATTTTACTAAGAAGATGTTTCAACTTATTTTCAGAAATAAATTTTGTTGCTAAAGGACATTAATGAATGAAGCTAATCAAGAGTTTATTAACAATTAATTTTCAGCAGAAAACAGATTTCGTCCTTGTGTTTCAACAGATTTTACCTCCTGTGAAAATATATGTAGCGTTGTTTGTCAGTAGAAAAAATAAGTTTTAGGGGCCATTTAGTTAAAAATCCAGGTCTGTTTTGACTTATTCATCAATGTGCAGTGTGGTGATAGTCATGGATTAAGCCTGGGAAATCTTGCTTGTAAGTAACTTTATGCATGTGGTAACTAGTTTCTTTATTTAAGATGGTCTTTTATGCTATAGTTTAGGGCGATTCTTTTCCAGAAATAATCCAAACCTCCCATTTCTGCAATCTCATTTGTAGAAGAAATTTCTGCTACTTTCATGTGGAGGTGACTCAGGTCTAGAATCTATGGAATGTTGCTGCCCACAGGTGGTTTCCACAACAATGAGGAATTTCCCAAGTGTGCCTGATTTTAAGGCATGTCTGGATACCAGATGAGTATAAGAAAGCAGATGCTGTTCTAGCCATTCTCTGGGAATGGAGACTTCCTTGTTAGAGTGCCCTGCTGGCCAGATAAATTTCATTCACTCAAAGACAATAATGGTAGCCTTTTGCCCTGAGGCTGGTTAGCAAGTCGCGCTCCTCACCTGACATTGCTGAAGACACCCGAGCTGAACCACTGCTGCTCAGCCTGAGCCACTCCCTAAGCAGGAGAACCACATGTTGTCTACTGTTCTCCAGCTTTTAACACCTAGGAGTTTGCCTCTAGCATCACATCAGCTAAGAGAATCAGGTCCACAAATCAACCACAATGGATGGAGCTTGTAGGAATGTGTAATGGCACCCAAAAATATTATGAAGCCATTCACAAAACGAAACAATCTGACAGAATTGTCCCATTGCTGTAAAGGAGACAGCAAGCTGCCTAATGCCTTCCAAGAAGAATCATGGCCACCCTAGCAGCTCCTCGTAGTGATCCACAGATCTACAGATAAATGAAGTGTTGGGCCAGGCTTTGATCACTGTGATCAGCACATCAGCATACTTTGCTGATCAGTTCAAGGAAAAGCACAGGGAACTTCTAAGAAAAGAAAATTATATTTGTGATCAGATCCACTCAGAATCACTGGCAAAATTTGGCCTCAAGATACACATCTAAGATTTTGAAGCTTAAAAAACTATTTGCTAAAACTCATTAAATGGATCCCTCTCTCTTCTACCTAGATCCCCATTACTAAAATAAATTCTTACTCTGCCTTCATGAAATGACAGTGATCGCACTTGCTGAAACATAGAATGGTGCACATGGCCCTCAAGCCAGGATTGCAGTCTGTCCACAGTCTCTGCCTCTCACACCCCATCTCAGTCCAACCTGTAACACCCACAAGAACACTAACTGAAGAAATGGCCTGTTCCTGTCTATGAGAGAGGCAACTTTTTTCTCCGTTTATAGTAACAGGTCTCCCTTACAGAACAGACTGAGAGGCATCCCAATGTACATTCCTGCTATGACAGAGGTCCCTCACTTCATTGATTCTTATCCTTACTTATCTGGCCCTGTCAGGATGCTGAGTAGCCAGCCTTTTCTTCAGCTCCATCCCATGAGCAGGGTGATGTGTGCACCCTGGTGCACCAGGTACAGCTGTCCGGGCTGATGGCAGCGTGCAGGTGCAGACGTGGCTCACTCACCATTGACACAGCCATGGCACCTGCTCACCTGTAGGTGGTCAGACCTTAGAGAAAGTGCTGCTGGCAGGAAAGGAATCCAGGCAAAAAGGTCAGAGTGGCTGAGTGGGAGATGTACCTAGTGGTGAAATCATGCAGATCTTCCCCGTCAAAACATTACAAAATCCAGGTTCATGTTCGCCTCTTCACCAAGCTTCTAAATGTCTAAAAATGCCCTTTCTTTCATCATCTTGCTAGAAACCTTCATCCTTTCCTAGGACTTGCTGGGTGTTACACACTTTCTTCCTTCATGGAGAGCTGCTATAGGCTGGAATGTGTTACAGTCAATAGAAGTAATGAAGTTTATGGCAGGTGTAGAAAACGGCTGGCACATCCACTATGCTCTGCCATCATCAGATTGGCCTCATGCTGACAGCCTTAACTGGTTCCTCCTCTGGCTTAGCAATTCCATGTAATTGTTGCTCCTAACTCAGACAGTTGTTAATGGATCACATCCCACCTATTCTAAAGATCTGATTTCAATTTAAAAATGCAGATCACAAAATCCAGGACAAAGCAACTTGGGGCTGTGCTAGAAGTCTTGTTAGTTACAGGGAGAGAGATGTGAAGACCCAAGGTATTGGAAAAGTATAGATAAATCCATAAACATCATTCAGTATTTTAAAGAAATGCTGCCAAAGCATCTGCTTTGAAAAGATCTGTTCATGTCAGAACTAAAGTGACACTGGCAATTTAGACGTTAAAATTTAAACTGCATTGACATGTTTTGAAAAGATGAAAAAGAAATGTTTTGAAATGGACATTTGCATATTTACAGCCTCAGTTTTTGGAATTCTGTTCAGGAAATGTTGCAAATGTTTATGTTTTATCCTGATTCAGGATGAAACTAAACTTTTGTATTCTGTTCAGTCCTTCTCCAGATGGGCTACATCAAATCTATATAAACACCAGACTGTGTCTATAAGGTTTTATTGAAACAATGGAGCTTTGCAAAGAAGCAGATAGTATTCAGTTAAAATCAAAATAATTTTCCAAATCTCATTCTAAAATGTGCTTTAGAGCTAATGCTTAGAGTTCCCCAACATTGTTTTGGCAGGAATAATTAGCTGAAATCAGTTATGATATAGAAAACTGTGTCTCTAGGAGTTTTTGTTACTACTTTAAGCATTCCTTTCAACTCTTAAATAATCAGCAGTTGATCTTCGTGATTCATAGGCAAACACTGCTGCCTTTACTCACACACGTACCAGTGCATCCAAAGTCAGCACTATCTCGTGGTTGAGTCAGTCCAGCCAACCCGCTACACGTCGCTGAGCTCGTGGCTGTGTGCATGTTATTAACACTCTTTGCAACCAAGAGAACCATTCGTGAATATGATCATTACTCCTTGAAAGATTTGCTTTTGAAAAAATGCAGCTTAGCACTAGTTTGAGACCTAATTAATGCTCTGAGGGACATACACTCAGAGCCTCAAATACAATTTAGTTTGCTGCTCAAAGGCATCTATGCCTTAAGTTCTATATAAGCACAAGCATTTGAACATGCCAGACGAAAGGGCTAGTGAATTAGGTTTGTACATTTAATCAATGTGAGGTCTCTGAGAAGTCTGACTATGAACTTGTACTCTGGAAAGTTTGCCTTACTGGTGTGCTAGATCTGCAGCTACTACATCATCCACCCCTGCTCTTCCTCTTGCAGAGGCTGAAAATGATACTGAATTTCACCACTGTGACTTGTCTGTGTAAAGCTGTGCTGCCCAGAGAGAAACACTTAGTTTTTCTTCCACTTGTTTATTAAGGATTTTATTTCACAGAAGACAGAAAGCCTCCAAAGGCAGGAATGGGGCCTGAGGCACCTGCCTGCCTGATGTCTTGGATAGATCTGCCAGGAGTGGGCTGGAGAATGCAGCAGGCGTTACTAACCGCATCCTCCCCATCAATTCACCTGCTGTAACTGAGTAAAATTTTTTGACCTGGTAAAATGTTTCTTCCAGTCTCCACTGGCTGAGCTTGTCAGATAATGTGCTCAGCCATCAAGTGTGTAACTTCCTCAGGGAAGCAGAGTAAGAGATAAGAGCCGCCATGGGGGACTGAAAGTGCAACTCTGTCCTCTGGCATTTTGTAAAGTTAAATTATGGGGGCATTATCTTTTGTATTTTATTTCATTTATTAGGCAGTGCGAGTGCTGCTTAATGGGATACAGTCACTGAAGTAAATAATCCCGTGGGATGCTTATTTGTTCGTATTAACGCAGGAATTCGAGCTCGGATGTGATTTATTTAGACATTCGTGTTAAAAA